>CM060692.1:1200000-1800000 GCA_030686995.1 Artemisia argyi | reverse complement strand
ACAGCAGACCAAGACCTGAACATACCCAAAACACCCTCAAACGATAGTTCTTTAGGTATATCTAGTTTCAAAGGACTCCCTTCAGACCCTAACCCGACACTTTCAAATGGAAAAAGGCAACGTTTGGTAACCATCAAATAGATACTTTGTATCTTTATTCCAATAAGGAAGCGTGGTGTCATGAAACCTCTTAAGCGCCGCATCAATTTCAGGTGTGATATCAAAGTCATTGTACCCCCAAACGGCAAAAACACCGTTTGGTTGTAAAACACGGTTGATCACTTAGTAGAATCTTGGTAAATCAAACCAGTGTACGGCTTGGGCAACAGTCACAAGATCAACACTACCTTCACCACCGATCAAGTCAATAAGGTCATCGTCTGATAGAGACAGTGGTGTATGAAGGTACCGAACACGAGGATGAGGCTTTGCAAGTTTTAGTTGAGGTTCGCTTATGTCTGTCCCTATAACTTGCTTGTAATGCTCTGCCACCTGGATCACAATCATTAAATGAACAAAAACTTAAGAAACTATCAATTTGCAGAAACTATATATGTTAGCAAAACTTTGATAATCGACAACTTTGACCTCTCATGACACGCTCTAAGGACAATATGTAGGATCCCAATAAACTATCTAATTACAATTGATAGACCTGTGTGTAAGTGTTTTCTTGATTTATGAAAAAATGGTCCAACAAGAAGTTGTAACGCAAGTTTAGCACTCTGTTCCCGAGTTTATTTTTTGGAGTGAAAGGGAAAGGTTTGGGATGGTAGTAAAAAAAAGTTGTGTTCCTGAGATTTTTTAGGAGGGGAGAGGAAAGTAAAGGATAGTAAATTACATCAAAATTACTCTCCTAATTTACTTCCCAAATTGGGATGAAATGGAGTGAAATTGATTTTAAAGCTATTTTTTTGTTACTTCCTTCTCTTTTCTTTCCAACTCGGGAACACAAGATAAAAAAATAATTTCTTATTCCTCTCCTTTTTACTTCACTCCTTTTTTCCTCTCCATCTCTTTTCTTTCCGCTTTATACTCGGGAACAGAGTGTAGGCACGGAATTAAGCATATATTTGGCCTACCAATCATTTCTCTTAAAATAAAATAAAATAAATAAATAATAATAATAAAAATGAAGGAAGGCTAACACCGATGGCGGCTTGACCGTTGCCTGTACCAACATCCCAAGCGAGTGAGTGTGAGGAGGTTCGATCGGCTAACATGGAATACCAATCAGCTGGATAAGTTGGTCGTGCATCCAAATATGCCTCAGCTTGTTTGTCGAATAATCCAGCCATTTTTTTTAATCTTAAGATTATGGAATTTGCAGGCATGAAACAAGAAGGAATCAAATATATAGAGAAGCCATGCCGCCTGCAACAAGTTAAATATTAATAAAAGTTTGTTGAACAAGTGGTAAATAATTTTAGATTCGTGTTATTTTGTTTTTGTTAAGCTGAAAGAGACTAACCTAATGCATCAACTTTCGTCCTTTTGTACACCTATTGGAGAGTTATTTTTGAAAGTGAAAGTTAAGAAAAGTAAGGAAGTACAAGAAAGAAACCTATTTTGTGTTCTTGAGATTGAAAGAAAATGAATGAAAGTTGTGTTTATAAAGTTAAGATTAAAGAATAGGAACTAATAAAATTACTCAGCTAAAGAGCACATAACTTGCTTCATGTAATAAGATAAAATGAAACCACATTCTAGTGTAAGTCCATACAACCAATTGCACTTCACATTGAAAATTATGATGTTTTATTTTATCTTACTTTTGCCTTCTTTATTTATTTATTTTGTTTTTCTGCTTTTTTTAAACAAAAAATCACTTTTGCCTTTTTTTTATCCAAATACTTCATGCTTTTCTACTTTAAGAAAAGAGAGCAAAAGCAGTTTTTATCCAAATACTTCATGCTTTTATAAACACTTACTTTTAGTCGGCATAAAAACATTTTTTTTTTAAACACAAGAATAACAAAGGTGCTTTTAGTTATATGAAACAAAGTGAACTGATTTTTATAGGATCTTCTTCCCATCAGTTTGTTCTCCACCCGGTGATATGGGATAAGACTTGTTTTTAGCTTTGTTTTTTATTGTTAACCATTGTTCCAAACAATTGCAAATTATATAAAGCAAATAGTTAATAGTTTTTCTCATGCCACACACAAATGTTTGTATCATATTATATACTAATAGACATAGGTTGAGTTATGTTATGAACATTTTTATACATACATCCAAGGTTATAAATGGCGCAAGGCGTGGCGTGACAGCATGATCAATCGTCACATTTTAGCAGCTAAGGCGACACTTTCTCGTTTTTAAAGTGTGGCATAAGGCAGCACAAAGTATAAATATATTTATATATTTAAATGATATTTCATATACATATATATATCGACTTTATAAAAATATTTATATATTTATATGATATTTCATATATATCGACTTTACAAAAAGTGTTATACATAACAAATTGGTTAAGAAACTATCTTTAAATGTAATATTCTTCATTTTTTAAATTTATTTATTTTGAATCGGAGTTGAATCAAAAAACTCGTCATGTCTCACGCTTTATCGCGCCTCATCTCACGCCACATCTTGAGTTGACGTCTTGGTATATTTTTTAATGTGGAGGTCACGCTTCACACCTTAGCGATGCCATGACACGCCTTTTAAAAATGATGCATACATCACAATACTCATGCAACTTAATTTTGATTGTTAAATTACATTACGTAACAAATAATAATTATAAACTCATCATTACAATACTCATGCAACTTAATTTTGACTGTTAAATTACATTACTTAGACAAATAATAATTATAAACTTGTCATTACCAAACAGATAACTAAAAATAATTATCTGATATGTAATGACGTCATCTATACTCAAAATTTTGTTTAATAATTTAGATAAAAAATAACCATTAATATTTTAATAGCTATAACTATTATCTCTATATACTATTAGGTGGGCTTTGCCCCCCAAAAACTTTGCAATGAACATTATAATATTTTATTCCCAGCTACAGTAACTAACGGCCGTTAGTTATACTAACGGTCATTACTAACAACCGTTAGTTACTGTAGACTAACGACCGTAAGTTATACTATCGGTTGTTAGTAACAACCGTTAGTTACTGTAGCAATATAACTCATTGTCGTTAATTATTTAACGACCGTTATCTTTAACATTTTCTTAAAACATCCGTACGAAATTGGTCCTTCCTCTTAGAGGTTCGTTGCATATTTGGTGCTCTCATAATTTACATAACTGGTCCTTCATGTTATACGTCCATTGCAAAGTCAGTCCTTTAGCCACTAACTTGACGTTAAGTAGCTAACGACCGTTATCACACTTTCTCTACTTTTACAATATTGTTACACACATTTAGAATCCAAAACACTTACAAAATACAGCATGAAATATTTCTTTGGGAAAACACCCCGCGGCAACGTGCGGGTTTTCCAACTCGTTGGTACTAAAAGTAAGAACCAGAAAGGATAGTAAGACAAACCACATGTCCTAACACTTATGGCACCTTTGCCCCTTTTATTTATAAGAAGTCTCCTATATAAACATAGATGGATTGAGCGATGTGGGACAAGCATCCTCTTTTTGTTATGAAAAAACCACATACACAATGTTGAAAGATGTCATATGTGATTGATTTCTTGTGTGGTTGCAACTTGTTAGACAAATGTAACAATAGTTCATATGTTAACACCTTTCAATGTTGAAAGATGTCAATACATATAATGCGTAGGTTTTAAAAATTGTTTTCGTAACTATTGCTGTTGGAAACTATTGTAAAACAGAGGCGTTTTATTTTGCATACCAAAAAACTGCCATATACCAACGAACCAATCAGGACCGTTGGATCAAAAAAACAATTTTTAATAATAAAAAACACGGAGTGACCAAAATTGCCAATTCACCAAACTTACCCCACCCTATATCTCTCACTTTCCACACATTCGATATCACAAAAAAAACCGACTTTCTCTCTCTAACCATCATCAAAAACTACCATAACAAATAAAAAATAACCACTTTTTAACCTTTAAAATCATCAATAAAACACAAAAATGGAATAATCATCGAGTGCACAAGCAGATCCACGAAAAAAAACGGGTTCAAAATGAACCTACTGAATCTCAGGATGAAGGTATGATGCTTCCGACTAATTATTTAGTTGTTTTCTTGGTTGTGTGTTTTAGTGTTTATATTTGGTTGAGTTTTTAAGTAAAAAGCTTTGTATACGTGGATGCACACCAAGTGTTTGATGAAATATGTGAGTGAAAAGCATCATACATGTGTATCAACAGTGATATTTAAAGTTGAACTGTATATGTGTATTACCACTAGTGATATTTGTATTTGACTTAACTGTGCAAATCACATAAAGCACACAGAAAATGAAACAATCGACATCTAAAACAACGAATACTTTAGTTTTTACTGTTATAGAATTATTATTAGTGTGTTTTACTAATTAATTTTTGATAGTTTGTGATGTTGTGATGATTTATGTGAAAATATGAGAGATTAAAAGTTATGTTTAACAGAACAAAAGATATGTTGTGATGCTTCTGTTTGATTTGTGGTGGATTTGTATGTTTAATGGATAGATTGTGCATGTTTCAAAAAGTTTTACCGCGGTATTTGAAAACAATATTGACTGGTAGTGTATCACCTGTGATATAACAGTTAAATTATTGTTGATTGGTAATATATCTATTGTGATAACAAATAGTTATTTATTTGACATATGATATTGAAAACAAATGAACTATTCGTACACTAACTAAAATTATGAAAATATTTTGATGCAGATTTGAATGAGACCTGTGTAAAAAACAGCCTCATCAAGCGAAAGAATCAACAACAAGTGCAATTGTCATTGAAGAAAGCACAACATCTTCACAAACAAATTGAAGAAGCTCAAACACCTGTGATATCACAAGTTCCTCCATCACCACAATTGATTCAACAAATAGAAGAAAACTGACACACATGTGATATCACTAGTGATATCACTTGATATCACCTGTGATATTACAGATGGTATCGCATGTGATATGTGATCACATGTGATATCAAAGGTTCCCCCGAAAGCACCTAGAAATAAAATGAAGGTGCTGGTTGATGAACCAATGAAGATGACGATTGTTGAAGAGCGAAAGTAGATAAAATAAGTTGATGAAAACAGTTGCATTGTTATGTTTTAACAACTATTGCTAAAATCTTTTGGTTAGTAATATACAATGCTATTGATAACAATTTATGTTATCTATATAAAAATGTGTTATTAACTTAGATACCCAACTAAGAATGTGAATTATCACAAGAGATAATCAACGTCATATAAAATGTTATGATTTTAATTTTTTTTCTCAACATATATGTGTTATCAATTGTAATACTCAACTAAGAATGTGAAATATCACATTCTTATCACATGTTATAATGAATTTTGTATTTTACCAAGTGAATATGAAAGAATAATAAACATCAATTGTCATATTTTATCGCCAGCTCAGCCTACGGCTTTCGAATTGCCTAAAACTTAAACACTTTTCTTTAGCTTTACAGTGTTGTATCACAAGTGATACATAAAAGTGAAGCTCATGTAAAACTGAAAGTAATTTAACATCCATTTAAATATTTGAAAAAACAAAACAGAACGCAAATTCCTCAAACACTTAATAAAAGAAATCCTCAAACACTAGTTCAAAATCATCAAACATAGAAAATTATTGTTTAATATATGTACACACACGTCCGCTAAAGTAGATGCCTCATTTGCAAGCCTCTCGCTAATTTCATTCTTCTCACAAATAATGATTTATTTCTTCCTCAACTTAGGTGGAATTAAGTCCATTTTCCAATGCCTCAATACATATAATTGTTTTTGGATACGTATGACATTACAATTCTTGAGCACAAAAAAATATGTGTCGACATAGAATCCCACAACGAACACAAAGTTGACAAACAAGCTACTAAACTATCTTGTTTGATATGCAACACCTTCATCAAAACAAACAAAGCGCAAAAAAAAAAAAAAAAAAAAAAAAAGATATGAAATAAAATATCACAAGTGATACTACACATATGATGCAAAACAGATTAAAAAAAAAAATAATTTCACAAGTGATACTATACATATGAAACAGAATATTATAAGTGATACTACACATATTATGCTACACATATGATGCATAACAGATTTAGAAAAAACTTTAATATCACAAGTGATACTATACATATGAAACATAAAATCACAAGTGATACTACACATATTGTACTAGTGTAGTCAGTTTTTTTTTTTTTTTTTTTTTTTTTTTTTTTTTTTTTTTTTTTTTTCAAATTGATTGCAGATCTGTTAAGTGATAAAAAAAAAATATATGTTAGATATATTGAAATGGTTAATTTAGTACGAAACACTATCATTGATCATATCGTCAAATCTTAGCTAACACCAAGATACACATCAGTTTTACAAAACAAATATTAGCATCCTCTTATCAAACATTACAAAAAGGGCTACTCGGTTGACACCTATGGAACAATAAAAGCCGCTACTCGGTTGATATCTAATCATTTATTGATCAGTCGGTATTCTTTCACACATCCTCCGCATTCAATTTCTCAGGAATAAAATCAGAAAATTTTTCACAAAAATAATAGCTTTAATACAAGTTCAGGGGTAAAAAAGATAGGAATTCCACCTAACTCAGTGTCACAACTCACCATTTCAGGTCATTTCCCAAACTTCGACAATTTACTATTCATAAATCACTATTCATCAAAATACTATTCATCATTTTCAAGGTCAATTTGATATTCTGAGAAACATTTGAAAATTTTACTATTCACTGAACACTATTCATTCCCGGAAAAATTTTCACTATTCCCTTGCATTACTCATTTCATCGTAAATTTAGTTTACGGGTATTCAAATTCGCGTAACCGGATTGGTTTAGGTGCGAATTCATTTCATTATCAGTAAGGACATTGCATACGGACTAGAGACAGTCTGCATATCATCATAATAGCATTTTCATGTTATACCACTCTTAGGATTTTCAAATTTATATATTTGATATATTTAACGTTTTACGTATAATTATTTATAAATAAACGTTACCACACTGTTAATAAATACGACGAATATATCTAAATATTCCCACAATGGTCCTGACATATTTTTATATCCCTTATAACATCATAAAAGTTATAAAATTCATTTACCCAGTATTTTGGAAATTTATTTTTTTTATATCATAAGTTTATAAATATTACGACGGTTTTCGTGAAAACTAAACAATAATCACCCGAACACTCAATACTTGTACCCAACATATTTTTAACATTTTTACAACTTTATTTTATCCCGAATAACTTCGTTAACATTTATTTCTATCAATCCCGGTACCCGGTTCTAACTAATAACACAAATGTACACTTAAACTCCACTCAAATTCCTAATTAAATCACAAGTACCCCCCCCCCCCCCCCCCACCCCTAGTCTCACCATGGCCGGCCCCCTAAACCATCCCAATACCACAAGTATTATTTCCTTAACCTCATGCATTAATGTACAAATATAATACAATATAACTACAAGATAATATCACAAAAACTAGTTAAACCTTTTCACTTGTAAAATTTTAGATCAAAAAGTTCTTTCTCTCCTCTTTCTCTTCTCATTTCCACGGCCAAACCACAAGGGGCAAGAACACCAAGATCAAGCCATTGTTTTTCAAAGATTAAAGCTACAAAGTTGTTCATTTTACCTTTCTTATTAAGAGTTTTGCAATACAAACTCAAGAAACATAAGGTTTTGCTTCATCTAATCACCTAATATTTCAAAGTAAGTTATCAAATTTATTTTCATGATTTCATCTAATATATACTTGTATCATATGGTTTTCATGCTTAATTTCATGCACAAGTTAGCTTTACCACATTTTTTTTGTTAACTTTTTGAACATACAAACAATAGAATTTGTTTAGGTATTCCCTTGTTAAATTACAATGATTAGGGATGATTAGGAACCCATGGCACCCTAAGAAGGTGTATGGTAGGATTAGTATAGCTTTGTGGAGTTTGCAAGAGTTTTGGTTGAGGTTGAAACTAGTTTTGAACATGAAAAATGGGTTTGTAACAAGTATATAAACATTCTGTCCCATTTTTGTAAATCCAGGAAAATCAGTAAACATAAAGGAAACTTTGGCAAAATTTTTAGAAAATACTTTCAAAAACGAATCCGTAGGCGAAAGAACGGATTAAAAAGAGTTTATAACGAAGAAGTTATGATTTTTGCAAGTTTATTGACGAAAAGTATTTTTCTGAAAATTACATGCTGTTGGACGTTTTTCGTCGGACAAAAAGAGGCTTTAGACGTAACCCGGAGGAGCCAAGCTTTCCAAAATATATTACTACATACTAAGACGTAACCGTGGATATAAAGAACAAGTTAAACGGACTTATAACAACAAAGATATTCACGTTTCCATATCGGCAAAACTCATATTAGTTTGACAGCTTTTAGAAATAATAACGCTAAAACTACGTAGTAACTCTAGATTTTTAGAAATAATACCAAGTACCCAATTTCATAACTAACGAAGTATTAGTGATTACAAGTATATTTTTATCACTACAAGGCGTTATTTCAAGGATTTCAACCCGAGGATTTCAACACTAACATTGATACATACGATATATATATATACATTGCAACTAGTTTTATTTTTCTAATAGCCATATTTTTCTAAGTCTTGGAAAATATATATTTTTGATAACAACAAGTATTTTCCAAAGAGTAGAGTGGTATAGGAACATGTGCATGGACATTCATAACATCACTTGGTGATCTAAATTAGATCGTTCATCATTCATATTAGGTTGAGGCAGCTAACCGTTTATTGTTATTCATTTCACATCATCACAGTATCATCAGTTTAAGGTGAGTTTTCATAGCCCCGTATACATTTTATGATTGTTTTCAAATCCCGCGGGGGAGAATACATTGCACTATTTTAGTACGAGCCCAAGTATCAAAACTTATGTACATTGCTTAAGTTGCCTAGCTGCCTTGTGATAGTCCCCTATTATCATCATGAACCGTTAATTTGCCTATTTAGCGAGAGTGAGTGGATAGATCTATTGAGGGTGACGCCTCTATCCGTGGTAGTATTTACCAACAGTAAGCGGATGCATTTAATGTCTGTCACATTTGAGTGTTTTGGCAGAACATTCAGGAGGGGCATATATTTCATCAGTCTAGCTTCGGTGTCATGAGCTTAAGGTCTATTGTACTATTTTACGTGACATTTGTCATGCACTTATACTTGTGGTAGTCGTACAACATTACATTTCATAAACCTATGATATTCACCAACTTTATGTTGACCGTTTTCGCAATGTATTTTCAGGTAACTAAAGGCATTATCATATTACATGCATGGAGTCACATTAGGGTGTGCCAGGGATGACGCACTACATTTTGGATTTTCATGCACTTGTATATTATCGTTTGATTGTACCAAACTTATTTCCTGAAACTTTTCCAGACTTTGGGACCTATGTTTTATAACTCTGGATGTTTTTAAATAAATCAAACGATGTATTTTCCAAACGACACTTTAGGTCGTTCAATATATCCTTGTTGTGATGCTATGGCAGTTACACTCTCAGGCATTCCATTCCGCTGCAAGTCAGGTAAATTGGGGGTATGACAGATTGGTACCAGAGCCAAGGTTATAGAAAACTAGGATGCATCATGATAGGGTTTATGATGTATACGATCCCTAGACTATAACCACATTATCATAGCATCTCATCATTTCATCATAAGTGCATGTTCATTGTTTTAGGTGATTTCTTTATACGAGTTATTTATTTTATTTCACCTTGATTATCACAGAACCATGTCTTCAGACCCAAACGTTGTCATACTTTACTCTATCACAGATTCCGATGTTGAAGGCTCTATGTCTTCCACTGCCTTTTCACCACCACCCACTCCTCATGTACTTGTGTTGCCACTCTCGGCATCAGGTGAGGAAACCGAGCCTTTTGAGGAGGATGAGACTGCTCCTACTCCTCATGTTTCCCCTATTGCACCACCTGAGATTACCCGCGCACCCACTGACACATCATCCTCTGGTACCACTATTCCATCAGAACCTAGACTCATGTTTCCCCGTAGGAAGACAACTATAGGTCCTAGTAAGAAAGTTTGCCCTGCTACATCTACCTTTAAGATCCCTGCTATTCCTATGTTACCTACACCACCACCAGCCATACCCGCTACTACATCCATATCTACCTCACTATTGCCGCTTAGGAAGCGTGCGAGGTTTACTACACCAACTTCACCTACTACAGAGTCAGAACCACCACCAGTATACCATGTAGGTGAGAGCTCGAGAGCAGCTGCTGCTAGGGAGCCTACAGATGTTACATTAGAGGATTAGTTAGGGGCTTAGCAGGAGCAGGTTGATAGTTTGGGTTTTAGGGTTGATGAGGTCATCACTACTCGACTTGAGGCGGTTGAAGAGCAGGTCGAGGGTTTGCTTTTAGGCAGAGTTAGTATCGACGTGTCATATCATGGGCTTGAGGCACGGCAGGTGGGACATCGGGAGCTGATTGATTAGCTTAGGGGTGAGCTACCAGAGATACGGGATAGAGCTCAGACTACCAGGAGGCTCAGGGAGAGCAGACACACCAGTTGGCAGTAGCACATGAGAGGTTGGCTATGATGGAGGGTAGAGATGCTGCTCTTCAGCTTCGAGTTCAGCATTTAGAGGAGATTGCAGTTATGATGGACAGGGAGATTCGTCGTCTGAGGAGTGCACCTGGAGCATCTGGAGCTCCTGGACCATCTAGAGCACCTGGAGGAGCCTAGACATAGACTAGTATTATATTAGCTTTTACTATTTTCCTAGTCCCGAGGTGTGGGACATAGTTCAAGAACTTGTAGTCTTTTGGTTGTTGTACAAACAAATATATCAAGTGCGACTCTACTATGCTGGAAATGTTGTGCTATATATATATATATATATATATATATATATATATATATATATATATATATATATATATATATATATATATATATATATATATATATATATCGGTCCATGTAGGCCAAAATTTTAATGTATTATATTCATGTGTTGTGATTATATTCATGATGTTTCATGGTTGCTCTTTATGGTTAACGTATTTATACTTGTTGTGGTTGTATCTATACGTGTCGTGGTTGTATTATTACAAGTTGTGGTTGTACTCGTACATGTCGTGGTTGTATTTATACTTGTTGTGGCTGTATATATACATGTTGTGGGCGTATACTTTTTGTACGATGACTATTTCTATTATAGTTTTCTCATGGTTGTTGTCAATTATTATTTATCAGAAGTATGGCGCCAAAGAAAGCAAAGGCTACACCAGAAACACCCACTATGACTCAAGCCGCTATCCGCAAGTTGGTCAGGGATAGTATAGCAGAAGCTCTGGAGACTGAGAGAGCTGAGGTTGCTGCTAGGGCTGCTGAGATTCCACCTAATACTGAAGTGGTTCAACCCACTACTAGGCGTGAATGTACTTGGAAGGATTTCAAGATTAGTGATCCCGTCAAGTATAAGGGCACTGAGGGAGCGGTTGCTTTGATCCGCTGGTTTGAAAAGACTGAGAATGTATTTCTCATGTGCGGTTGCCAGGAGGTTAACAAGGTAAAATTTGCTACCCGTATGCTTCTTGATGAAGCTATGTCTTGGTGGAATTCTTATGCTCAGCCTATTGGTATGGAGAATGCCTACAAGCTCACTTGGGATCAATTCAAGAAGCTGATGACTAAGAAGTTTTGCCCTCATACTGAGGTGCAAAAGTTGGAAACCGAATTCTATGAGCTGGTAACAAAAGGTGATGACATTGAGACTTATATAAGGAAGTTTCAGGAGTTGGCTACACTATGTCCAACTATGGTTTCGGACGATGAGAAAAAGATGGAGAATTTTACTGGAGGACTACCCGAAAGCATCCGAGGGGATGTGATGTCTTTCGACCCACAATCAATGGAAGAGGCCATTCGTATAACTCAGAAACTTATGGTCCAATTGTTAAAAGGAAAGTCTGCTGCAAACAACAACAATAACCGTTCAAACAACACCAACTACAACAACACTCGAAACAACAACAACTATAACAATAACCGAAACCGCAACTACCCAAATAACCAAAACAATAACAAAAATAACAACAAGAGGAGGTTTGATAATAACCAAGGTGGAAATGCTATCCAACCAGCACCTAAGAGACAGAAAGTGGCAAAGGCCTATGTTGCAGGACCAACAGAAGGAAAAGGATATACTGGAAAACTACCCAAGTGTAACAAATGTCAAACTCATCACAACCCTGGAAATTGTCCTAGAGCTTGTGAGAACTGTGGAAAAGTCGGTCATTCGACTAGGGGATGCAGAGCTCCACGAGGGGTAATTAATCAGAACCAACCAGGAGCATGTTATGGTTGTGGAGAGTTGGGTCATTTCAAGAACAATTGTCCAAAGAGGAAGGATCAAGGAGCGGGAAATCAGGGCGGAGTAGCTTGAGGAAGGGCTTATGTTATGGGAGGAGAAGATGCCCATGAGGACCCGAATGTTGTTGCGGGTATGTTCCTCGTTAATAATCGTTATGCATCCATTTTATTTGATTCAGGAGCGGATAGAAGTTTTGTTTCTATTGCATTTGCACCTTTACTTAACATAGAACCAACTACCTTAGACATTCCCTATATTGTTGAATTAGCCGATGGGTCTTTAGTTAACACCAACACCGTTATCCGTGGTTGCACCATCAATTTCCTAAATCACCCATTCAATATAGACCTTATGCCCATAGAACTTGGAAGTTTTGACGTTGTTATTGGTATGGATTGGTTGTCTCGACATCGTGCAAGAATCATTTGTGATGAAAAAGTTGTTCATCTTTCTTATGGAGGTGAAACTTTAGTTATTCGCGGAGAGCGAAGTGGAACTAGACTCAGTATCATATCATGCATTAAAACCGAGAAGTACATAAAGAAGGGTTGTTAAGCATTTTTGGCTCACATCACAGAGAAGAAGTCGGATGAGAAACGACTTGAAGATGTGCCTATTGTTAAGGAATTTCCAGAAGTTTTTCCGGAAGAATTGCCAGGACTTCCGCCTACACGTCAAGTTGAGTTTCAGATTGAATTAGTGCCAGGAGCTGCACCAATTGCATGAGCACCGTATCGACTTGCACCTTCTGAGATGCAAGAATTGTCTAACCAATTACAAGAACTTCTAGACAAAGGATTCATTAGATCGAGTTCCTCGCCTTGGGGAGCACCGGTTTTGTTTGTGAAGAAGAAGGATGGATCTTTCAGAATGTGCATAGACTATCGTGAGCTGAACAAGTTAACGGTGAAGAATCGTTATCCACTCCCTAGGATCGATGACTTGTTCGATCAGCTACAAGGTTCTTGTTATTATTCCAAGATCGATTTAAGATCAGGTTACCATCAACTTAGAGTTCGGGAAGAAGATATCCCAAAGACGGCATTCAAAACACGTTATGGTCATTATGAGTTTCAAGTGATGCCTTTTGGATTAACGAATGCACCTGCCGTATTCATGGATCTCATGAACAGAGTGTGTAAACCATATCTTGATAAGTATGTAATTGTATTCATTGACGATATCCTGATTTATTCCAAGAGTAAGAAAGAGCATGAAGCACACCTCAGAACAATATTGGAACTACTCAAGAAGGAGCAATTGTATGCCAAAATTTCAAAGTGTGACTTTTGGATACAAAGAGTTCAATTTCTTGGCCATGTTATTGATAGCCAAGGATTACAAGTCGACCCAGCAAAGATCGAGGCAGTAAAGGATTGGGCTACGCCCAAGTCTCCTACGGAAATTCGTCAATTCCTAGGACTTGCAGGATATTACAGAAGGTTTATTGAAGGGTTTTCTAAGATAGCGAAGTCGCTGACTAAGCTGACACAAAAGAATCAAAAGTATGAGTGGGGAGAGAAACAAGAATCTGCATTTCAGTTATTGAAGCAGAAGCTTTGTAGTGCACCGATTTTGTCACTACCAGAAGGTATTGAGAACTTTGTGGTATATTGCAATGCTTCGCATAAAGGACTTGGAGCTGTGCTAATGCAAAACGAGAAGGTGATAGCTTATGCATCTAGACAGCTTAAGACATACGAGAAGAATTACACTACACACGACTTGGAGTTGGGTGTTGTAGTTTTTGCACTCAAGATTTGGAGACACTACCTTTATGGTACTAAATGTGTAGTTTTTACCAACCACAAGAGCTTACAACATATACTTGATCAGAAGGAACTTAATATAAGACAACGTCGTTGGCTAGAATTGTTGAGTGATTACGATTGTGAAATCCGATATCACCCAGGAAAAGCGAATGTTGTAGCAGATGCACTTAGCCGAAAAGAACGACTCAAACCTTTGAGGGTTAGGTCGTTGGGAATGACTATTATTTCACCATTACCATCAAAAATTCTAGAAGCTCAGATTGAGGCTCTCAAGGAGGAAAATCGTCCACAGGAGAAACTTTATGGTATGCCAGAAAACAAGAATGGTTTCGTTAAGAGAGCAGTTGGAGTGTTATGCTTCAAGGATCGAAGTTGGATACCACTCTATGGTGGAGTACGAGATTTGATTATGCATGAATCACATAAGTCAAAGTATTCTATTCATCCAGGTTCTGACAAGATGTATCAGGATCTCAAAAAGCTGTATTGGTGGCCGAACATGAAAGCAGAAATAGCTACGCACGTCAGCAAATGCCTTACTTGTGCTAAAGTGAAAGCCGTGTACCAGAAACTGTCAGGACTACTTCAACAACCAGAAATTCCACAATGGAAGTGGGAGCGTATTACAATGGACTTTGTTACTAAACTACCCAAGACGTCAGGAGGTTACGATGCTATTTGGGTAATTGTCGATCATCTTACTAAATCAGCCCATTTCATACCCATTAGAGTGACTTATTCCATGGAACAGCTTACCAGACTTTATGTCAAGGAAATAGTCTCAAGACATGGAGCACCAATCTCCATTATTTCTGACAGAGATAGTCGCTTTACTTCAAACTTTTGGAAGTCATTACAAGATTCTTTTGGATCCAAGTTAGACATGAGCACTGCTTATCATCCTCAGACCGATGGTCAGAGTGAGAGAACTATTCAGACACTTGAGGACATGCTGCGGGCATGTGTGATTGACTTTGGGAATGGTTGGGCTAACCATTTGCCATTAATCGAGTTCTCTTATAACAACAGTTACCATTCAAGCATTAAAGCATCACCATTTGAGGCACTTTATGGTCGTAAGTGTCGTTCCCCAGTTTGTTGGGCAGAAGTTGGGGATGTACAATGCACAAGTCCAGAGATGGTACGAGAAACAACAGAAAAGATAATCCAGATTCGAGAAAGACTTGAAACTGCTAGAAGTAGACAGAAAAGCTACGCAGATGTTCGACGCAAACCATTGGAATTCCAGGTCGGAGACAAAGTCATGTTGAAAGTCTCGCCCTGGAAAGGCGTGATACGATTTGGGAAACGCGGAAAGTTGAACCCGAGATACATTGGTCCATTTAAGATACTGGAAAGGATTGGTCCAGTAGCTTACAAGCTTTAACTTCCATCAGAACTCAGCAACGTACATAACACGTTTCATGTCTCAAACCTCAAGAAATGCCTTTCGGACGAGTCTTCCGTTATACCATTAGAAGAGATTCAGCTAGATGACAAGCTTACCTTTGTGGAGGAACCAGTTGAAATCATGGACCGAGAGGTCAAACAGTTGAAGCAGAGTCGAATTCCGATCGTTAAGGTTCGCTGGAATTCTCGAAGAGGACCCGAGTTTACTTGGGAACGAGAAGACCAAATGCGACGCAAGTATCCACATCTTTTCACCAAACCTATTACTGAGACCAACACTAGCTGAATTCAGGGACTGAATTCCTTTTTGGGTGGGCGACTGTCACAACTCACCATTTCAGGTCATTTCCCAAACTTCGACAATTTACTATTCATAAATCACTATTCATCAAAATATTATTCATCGTTTTACTATTCATCATTTTCGAGGTCAATTTGATATTCTGAAAAACATTTAAAATTTTTACTATTCACTGAATACTATTCATTTCCGGAAAAATTTCACTATTCACTTGCATTACTCATTTCATCGTAAATTTAGTTTACGGGTATTCAAATTCGTGTAACCGGATTGGTTTAGGTGCGAATTCATTTCATTATCAGTAAGGACATTGCATACGGACTAGAGATAGTCTGCATATCATCATAATAGCATTTTCATGTTATACCACTTTTAGGATTTTCAAATTTATATATTTGATATATTTAACGTTTTACGTATAATTATTTATAAATAAACGTTACCACACTGTTAATAAATACGACGAGTATATCTAAATATTCCCACAATGGTCCTGACATATTTTTATATACCTTATAACATCATAAAAGTTATAAAATTCATTTACCCAGTATTTTGGAAATTTATTTTTTTTATATCATAAGTTTATAAATATTACGACGGTTTTCGTGAAAACTAAACAATAATCACCCGAACACTCAATACTTGTACCCAACATATTTTTAACATTTTTACAACTTTATTTTATCCCGAATAACTTCGTTAACATTTATTTCTATCAAACCCGGTACCCGATTTTAACTAATAACACAAATGTACACTTAAACTCCACTCAAATTCCTAATTAAATCACAAGTACCCCAACCCCCCCTCCCCTAGTCTCACCATGGCCGGCCCCCTAAACCATCCCAATACCACAAGTACTATTTCCTTAACCTCATGCATTAATGTACAAATATAATACAATATAACTACAAGATAATATCACAAAAACTAGTTAAACCTTTTCACTTGTAAAATTTTAGATCAAAAAGTTCTTTCTCTCCTCTTTCTCTTCTCATTTCCGCGGCCAAACCACAAGGGGCAAGAATACCAAGATCAAGCCATTGTTTTTCAAAGATTAAAGCTACAAAGTTGTTCATTTTACCTTTCTTATTAAGAGTTTTGCAATACAAACTCAAGAAACATAAGGTTTTGCTTCATCTAATCACCTAATATTTCAAAGTAAGTTATCAAATTTATTTTCATGATTTCATCTAATATATACCTGTATCATATGGTTTTCATGCTTAATTTCATGCACAAGTTAGCTTTACCACATTTTTTTGTTAACTTTTTGAACATACAAACCCTAGAATTTGTTTTAGGTATTCCCTTGTTAAATTAACATGATTAGGGATGATTAGGAACCCATGGCACCCTAAGAAGGTGTATGGTAGGATTAGTATAGCTTTGTGGAGTTTGCAAGAGTTTTGGTTGAGGTTGAAACTAGTTTTGAACATGAAAAATGGGTTTGTAACAAGTATATAAATATTCTGTCCCATTTTTGTAAATCCAGGAAAATCAGTAAACATAAAGAAAACTTTGGCAAAATTTTTAGAAAATACTTTCAAAAACGAATCCGTAGGCGAAAGAACGGATTAAAAAGAGTTTATAACGAAGAAGTTATGATTTTTGCAAGTTTATTGACGAAAAGTATTTTTCTGAAAATTACATGCTGTTGGACGTTTTTCGTCGGACAAAAAGAGGCTTTAAACGTAACCCGGAGGAGCCAAGCTTTACAAAATATATTACTACATACTAAGACGTAACCGTGGATATAAAGAACAAGTAAAACGGACTTATAACGACAAAGATATTCACGTTTCTATATCGGCAAAACTCATATTAGTTTGACAGCTTTTAAAAATAATAACGCTAAAACTACGTAGTAACTCTAGATTTCTAGAAATAATACCAAGTACCCAATTTCATAACTAACGAAGTAATAGTGATTACAAGTATATTTTTATCACTACAAGGCGTTATTTCAAGGATTTCAACCCGAGGATTTCAACACTAACATTGATACATACGATATATATATATATATATATATATATATATATATATATATATATATATATATATATATATATATATATATATATATATATATATATATATATATATATATATATATATGTACATTGCAACTAGTTTTATTTTTCTAATAGCCATATTTTTCTAAGTCTTGGAAAATATATATTTTTGATAACAACAAGTATTTTCCAAAGAGTAGAGTGGTATAGGAACATGTGCATGGACATTCATAACATCACTTGGTGATCTAAATTAGATCGTTCATCATTCATATTAGGTTGAGGCAGCTAACCATTCATTGTTGTTCATTTCACATCATCACAGTATCATCAGTTTAAGGTGAGTTTTCATAGCCCCGTATACATTTTATGATTGTTTTCAAATCCCACGGGGGAGAATACATTGCACTATTTTAGTACGAGCCCAAGTATCAAAACTTATGTACATTACTTAAGTTGCCTAGCTGCCTTGTGATAGTCCCCTATTATCATCATGAACCGTTAATTTGCCTATTTAGCGAGAGTGAGTGGATAGATCTATTGAGGGTGACGCCTCCATCCGTGGTAGTCTTTACCAACAGTAAGCGGATGCATTTCATGTCTGTCACATTTGAGTGTTTTGGCAGAACATTCAGGAGGGGCATATATTTCATCAGTCTAGCTTCGGTGTCATGAGCTTAAGGTCTATTGTACTATTTTACGTGACATTTGTCATGCACTTATACTTGTGGTGGTCGTACAACATTACATTTCATAAACCTATGATTATTCACCAACTTTATGTTGACCGTTTTCGCAATGTATTTTCAGGTAACTAAAGGCATTATCATATTACATGCATGGAGTCACATTAGGGTGTGCCAGGGATGACGCACTACATTTTGGATTTTCATGCACTTGTATATTATCGTTTGATTGTACCAAACTTATTTCCTTAAACTTTTCTAGACTTTGGGACCTATGTTTTGTAACTCTGGATGTTTTTAAATAAATCAAACGATGTATTTTCCAAACGACACTTTAGGTCGTTCAATATATCCTTGTTGTGATGCTATGGCAGTTACACTATCAGGCATTCCATTCCGCTGCAAGTCAGGTAAATTGGGGGTGTGACACTCAGGTGCAATAAACTTACCTACGAAAAAGTCAAATCTCTTCCGCTTACCAATGAAGGATGCTGATTCAAGACAACAAATTAGCAGATTTCATTAGGTGCACTAAAAAACTTGAGAATAAAAGATACAATTCTAAATTAAATATGCAGAGCAGCAACCACTACTTCTACAAAAGCTTCATTTTGGGCTCGCCTTTATTATGAATTATGTCTTATAAATAATAAGCAATATTACACTATAATTAACAACTTATTAGTAACTTATACTCACAGCTTATCCCCACAAACTTATATTTTCATCCTCATCAAAATGTCAAAAATATTATGTAAGCAAATTAAACATCTTAACATAAACAACTTATAAATAAACAGACTAACAATTGTCACTGGTGATACTAAACGTATATCACTAGTGATACTAAACAAGTTTATAATCATCAACTTCAAATATCAATGGTGATACTAAACGTATGCTACAGAGCAGATTCAAAACCACAATTAGACAGAAAAACAACATTCAAATACAGTTAAAAATATAAATTCAACTAACAACTTAATTAATAAGCAAAATTACAAGAGCGGATAACAAAATTATCAAATATTTTTCACTCACACATTTCATCAAACACTTGGTGTGCAACTTGATTACAAGGAATGTTAAAAAACTTAATCCACACAATTAACAAACGATTCAACAGCGCTATCAATAGCAACAATATCCATCAAATCAGCTTCTGAAAACAAACGGTTCATTCAAATCAAAAGAAGACATAAAAAAGGATGATAATGATCGGGAGGTGATTATGAGATGATGATCGGAATGGTGACAGGAATAGTGATGGTGATGATGATCGGAACGATGGTGTAGCGGTGGTGTTGCGGTGGTAACTAATTATGAAAGGAAAATGTAACAGATTATGGAGAGAAGTCGGTTGAGAGAAAACATACACAAACTGTGTGTGAAAAAAAAAGCGAATGGGAAAAAAATAAAAAAAATAAAACTTTATATAGGTGGGGTAAAGTTAGGTTTAAGTGATTAAATCTTAGATTAATCTAGGCCATTAGATAAAAAAGGATGGAGGGTGGGAATTTGTCCCTTGGTATGCACTAAAAAAGGTATGCCATTGAATTTTCCTCTTGTAAAACATTATAAGTTAATTCTGCAATTTGCTTTCATTTCGGACAATCTTTTATATTATAAAGGAATTACATCATTTCAGAGTTTTTTTTGACAAAACAATCTTAGTGGAAAAAAATTGGACCAACAGGAAAGCTCGATTTTGACACATAAGCGAAATCGAGCAATATGATTGGCCAATAAAAAGTCAAAATTGACTTGATTTTGTTCAAACTTTAATAAATTTGGTGAAGAATTTGATTGAGGAAAAAAACACATAAAAATATAGGTGCCAAATTTATGAAAGTAAAAACTTAAAAAATGAGGAGGTAATTAATAAACATTAGTGGTTGAATTTTAAATATATTATATGAATTTAAGTGTAAAATTATAAATCTTCATGTTTTTTGATAATAAACAAATAACCTGTTACACTTTATACCCCCTACACTTTATAATATGAACTTTGTTTACAATTACATGAGTATTAGTTTTGGTTTGAGAATTCCATCTATTAAACTTACAAAATTTATAAATGTACGAATTAGTTTTAATATACGTTAAATACTTTTAAAATAAATATTATTTTTAAACTTTCATCTATTAAAATATCTTTTTACTATGTACGTTAAATATAAATACGAGCTCTTTTTCCTTTCCCGTGGTTTGTCCCGATGGGTTTTATAGGGGGAGGTTTTTTAAGGAGACAATCTTATTTAGTGAAATGCTCAGTGTTGATTCGCTTTGATTTGGTATTGGATGCGTTCGAGAAGAATATGGATATTCCCTGGTGGTTTTATTTTAGTAGTGGTATTTTATTATGTCATAAGGTTAGAGGTTGTAGTATGTTATCCTTTCTTGTTTTATTCCCGAAGCATGTTTTGTGAAGGTCATGGATATATAACTACTATGGGCTTGTCTATAGATAGTTCTTTTTGTATAGTTTTTGTGGCTTAATATATTTGCCAGGGTCTCGTCCCTTTTACCCAAAATAAGAGCCCATGTTATCATATTTAAAAGTTTAATCTATACATACACGGGTTTGAATATTAAATACAGTTAAATTATTATTAACGGTAATAAAAATATCAAATGGTAAGTACGAGTTACTGTGATATGAAAATAAATATACGCGATTGTACTTATAACGACTCATGTAATTATTATTTAAAGTTTATATATAGATATCCGGAAAATTATTTTTAAAAAACTTTATGGAGTATATTTTAACTTCATAAGCGCTCATTATGTGCTACTAAACTCGCACATTTTGTACAAAATAATATCAATAGTTAAAGTTAGACTACATTAACATCTATGTCAGCTAAACCAAGTTAAATCTTTCACCCAATATTTTTTTTACAAAATATTACTACATTGATATTAATACATAATGAAAAACTCATGCATATTTATTAGTTGTTCTTATATCACAATTTTCACGGTTAAATTCTTATATGTCCATATAGTAAGCAAAAAATTTAAAATAAATTTGATTTATGTGTAAACCCGTGTGATCAAAGAACCTTTGACCCAATAATATTATATGGAGACACGCTCAAGAATCCAATACAAGGTCGATGCCACGGTTATATTTACAATTTTTGCTAACTATTTTTCTTACTTTCCTACATGTTGATGCTCTAACTTTTTAAAATATACATAAGATTTTCTGTTTTTAAACGATAATACTATATAATTAACTTTTTCTAGAAAAACCCCGTGCTTGCACGGGTATTATAACTAGTTAATATAAGAACATAGTTCGCTTTGCGCTTTTTCCTACGAGTCATAAATTTGATCAAACAAATTTAATATTTCCACAACTCAAATTTGTAACTGATGAATTACAATAATTTAACAAATTTAATTTTTCCACAACTATTGCAATTTGTAACTATTGTAAAACATTATAAGGTAATTCTGCAATTTGATTTTATTTTAGACAAGTTAATATAAGGCCATAGTAGTAACTCAAGGCTTTTTCCTACAAGTCAACTAATGTATTCGCATCCAATTCCCCATTAACTTTTCATTTCATGTACTTATTTTTTGCATTTAAGTTGTATTTCCATGTCATCCCAAACTTACATTATTGAACTAAACATGTAAACTTTGTTCAAAAAAAAAAATTAAAAAAAAATGAAAAAAATAATAATAAAAAAACCTGTAAACCAAAACTATTTGGGAGGCATTCGTTGTCCATTCGCTACAAAAGATATCATATGAATAAAGGGGTACATGTACACCTATAAGATATTCATAGAGCCTATGCTTGTTGTAGTCTCTTATGAAAAAGCTCATATGTTATCATATATGTGTCGGAAAAGTGGGAGTGGAACTAAAGAGAAGTATAAGATGGAGCCGAACGCAAATAACACTGTAGGTAGGATACAAATAGAATTTGGTTGTATCAACGGGTAAACGATATTCAATCACTTGCAGGGCTGGACACGGGGGATTCACGGGAACCAAATGAAATTTTGTCGTATAGTGTGATTTTTGTTAAAAATTATGATTTCTTAGAAATAAGCATGCTTCCATCTCATAAAGAAGCCACAGATAGCTAACCTCTGTTCAAGAATCAAAACTTGATGATATTTGTTTTCTTGTAATGAACTTGCAGCAAATGTCGAAAAGTGATTAACCAAAGCACAATATTGACATGTACTAATGATCACGCGACTTAACAAACATGATTAACAACTCATGTAGTGAGAAAATTCCCAAAAGAGGCAAAAAATTGGAGCTTTTTCCCAAAAGAAGCCAAAATTAACATGTTTTCCCAAAACGGTCATGTGCGAATATGCGAATGTGCGATTCCACTAATTTTTTGACACGTGTCCAGACAAATAGTAAAATAACAATCATTTGTTGGCCCACATCCCAGGCCATTAGTACACTCCCCAACCAAGTAGATGTGCGAACGACAGTTGTGCGAATTCCTACTAATGTGCGATAAAAAATCTTTTTTTTTTTTTTTTTTTTTTTTTTTTTCAGTCATCATCAACACCACCATCACCACCTGATCAACACCACAATCACCACCACAGATCTGGTTTCTACAAGCAAACTTTCCAAGTTTACATGAACACAGTGATCCCCACTTCAAAAACCATCACAAACACCACCAATCACACACTAATAACTTCCACTTCACTCTCACAAACCCTCCAATTTCACATAAACTCAAACACCCCATTATATGGCCAACACATCCACACCTATATTCTCAAAACTGGATACCAACCCAATACTAACATTTCTATAAAATTATTAATCCTACACTTAAAATGCTCTTGTTTGGTTTATGCACGCCAGGTGTTTGACAAAATGCCTCAAAGAACTTTAACTGCTTTTAATTACATGATTGCGGGATATACAAAAAATGGTGATGTGGGTTAGTCTTCAAATTGGTTTAGGAGGCTTGTGTCGTGTGGTGAGAGGTCTGATGGGTATACTTTTTCCATGGTTTTGAAGGCGTTGGGTTGCGGAAATTGGTGTAGGATTGGGAAAGAGGTTCATGGGCAGATTGTCAAGTCTTGTGTGGTTGTGGATGATGTGCTTTTGGCTACGTTGGTTGATTTGTATGTGAAGAGTGGGAGATTGGTTATGCAAGATGGGTGTTTGATTTTATGATGGACGGGTGATGGTGTGTGACAACCGCAGTTTAGGGAGTTATTTAAAAAAAACCCGCATTACGATTAAAGTTCGTTTATAATTTTTATTTGAAAATTTTATTTCACAACGAACTTGTAAGACCTATTTTATGGATATTTTTAATTAAAGATGTTATGGAATTCGTGAATTATGTTCATAATTCATTCTTGATTTAATGCTCGGTGATGTATTCTTAAATTCTCACTTGGTACTACGTTGACTCTGGCACTAGGTTTACCTAACGAAATTTTATGATTCGTCTTACGAGTCCGACTATATTTTAATTATTTACGAGATGTTTTTCGAGAGATATTGAAGTTTGAAATGAGTTCGGGTTCGGGCCACATGTTTTTACATTTACCCACGTTACCCGCTCCACACCGTAGTAATATTATTATTACTATTACTATTATTATTATTATTATTACTATTATTATTATTATTAACAAAAAAAATAAAATAAAAGAAGAGTAAACTACAAAATTGGGTCCTTGTGGTTTCGGTACACAACAAACCACACCAACACCTCACCATTTCCATCTCTCTCTTCCCCCTCATCTCCCATCTTCTCTAAACCCGCGCCCCTTTGGCCGGCCACCACCGTCACACCGCCACTCCTACACCAAAAATAACACCACCACTTTAACCCTCTCGTCGAGATCTTTCATTTGAGCTATAACACGTGCCCTAAAACGCGTATTAACACCACGAAATTCTTGTAGATCCGTTCGCGTTTTGTTATTTTTACAAGATCTATTCGTTTGGAGGTTTTTGAAGGTGAGTGAGCCCGTTTTGGTACCTTGGGTGTCTCGACATGGTGATAAATCCGTGGCTACACGGATGATTTTGATGGGAATCGAAATATTTTGATTGGAAATCTATGCTTTGATAATAAAAATCATGTTTGGTATCCGGGTTTTTGGATTTTGAGGTGGTCGACTCGAAACCGAGAGCCTATGCTCTCGGCTTATTTTTATTTCGAGCATTTGGAGGAGCTTTGATCATTGGTTGTGGTAGTTTGGTTGATGTCGAGGGCTTGATTCTCGATCCGAGCCTAACCGAGACCCATGAGGTCTCGGGGTCACCTATGGATGCTCGTATAGCCAAGTCAAGACCCGTATGGGGCTCTCGTTTGGTCGTGACTCGAGCCACGGGCTCGTTATTTTCTGTGGTTCGACCCTTGTGGGTCGCGGCTCTTAGCAGCATTATTATTGTTGTTGCCGAAGACCTTAGGGGTCGAATGACTAGATTTGTTGTACTCGTGGGAGTTTATTTGGTTACTTGTATGTTTGGTCCGAGCCGTTGTGCTCGTGGTTTCGACCGAGACTCATTTGAGTCGAGTGAGACTCGGGTTGGCTTGGTAAACCAACCCGAATATGGACCTTGTTATATTCTCTTCATTATTATTATTGTTGATATATTGGTTTTTGTTTTGGTTGGATAATGTTGGCCGAATACTTGTGGGTCGAGACCACATTTGGTCTCGACAATGGATATTGGTTTTGAGGAGTTGTTGACGAAAAGTGTGATTGGGGACCGATTGTGAGACGGTCATTAGATTGACGGAGATAGGTTAGTCGGGTGCCGTAGTCGGACCCTATTGTTGTAGCACGTGGATTGAGATTGATTGGACGGAGATATATTGTTTTATAACATTTGTTATTACTTTGGACTTGGACAATGAGCCGAGAGTCATGACTCGGACATGTGACCATTTCGTATGACTCGATAACTATTACAATTAAAATGTAAATAATAAAACTCGTAATAATAATTATTGATAACATAAACGTTTATATGAATATATAGACGTGAATAACGGATATATAATTATATAGACGCGTATATTAATAATAATAATAATAATCACGAGTCGTATTATAAATAATACAACTAGATATATATTAGGCTACGAAAGTGGCGTAATATTATTGAACGTATTATTATTATAAAAATGTGTATAAAACGAGAAATTCTCGACAAATTATTAAATATTAAATGTTATTTTATAAATATGACGAGTAAACTTATCGAGTTATGCGGAATCGTTGTCACTCGAGTCCAGGTAAGTTATTATTTGTGACTTTCGTGTTGTCACGGATATATGACGATTAATATAAACGTTTTATATAACTAAATAACCACTTGACCGTAGGGTTGAACCGGGTTATTTGGCTATATGAAATGAATATATTAATGGGCATCGTATCCCACGACGCCCATAGGTGTAGTATATGTAAAGTGTAATAAATTGCGAGTGTATATATCGGGAAATCTGGCCAATTTGACGATATATATGAGGAATTTATTAAACTATGATATGTACTATATAGTAATTATGTGCTATGTGCTTTAGGTTGGGTGTAATCTTGGAACGGTATGTTACGTAAATAAATATGAGGATTATCAAATCGTCGGACTTGATAAACTTCGGCGATTTATTTAAATGATATATTGGGCTAATATTAGATCCATAGTTTATTTTATTATTCTTCATGTGATCTTTTTGGTTTGTTTTGAGTCGACCCACCACCCGTATGGATACCAAACGCAAACATGCACCAAACTAATGCGAAATGGATTTTCGGAAATAAAACGGATTCTCGTCCGGGTTTGGGAATATTATAAATTTGAGGAAATGATTTCTGAACGAGTTAATAATGTTAGGTTGTGCCAAGTCCGTAGTTGCTGTTTTGTGAGTTATCATACATCTTATTTCTACCGACTTCTTCTTGCTATTTTCTGGACTTGAGGTGAGTCATAGCCCCACTTTTTCTTGAACTATGTTTTCAATACTTGGGGTGAGAAACGTGCAAATTATTTTATGTGGACTATTATCGCTTTTATATGCTTTCTAAACTTGCTATGCGTATGGACTAGGATATATTGTCAGCTTTAGTCACATAGTTTTGTGTGTACTATTCAAGGTTGGCTTATTTGGTTATTGATGGATTGTCAGCTTTAGTCACATATATGTTGTGTGTACTATTCAAGGTTGGCTTATTTGGTTATTGGTGGATTGTCAGCTTTAGTCACATATTTATTGTGTGTACTATTCAAGGTTGGCTTATTTGGTTATTGGTGGATTGTCAGCTTTAGTCACATATTTGTTGTGTGTACTATTCAAGGTTGGCTTATTTGGACTGTCAGCTTTAGTCACATAGTTTCGTGTGTACTATTCAAGGTTGACTTATTTAGATACTATAGTGTGCACCTATAGGTTATTAATACTTCGGAGGTTATCCGAGTATTTATTGGTATTGCGGGGGTTACCCGAATATCTATGTTAGAACGGAGGGTATCCGTGTGTTAGATTGGAGCGGAGGGTATCCGCAGGCTTTTAGCGAATCCTTAGTCTAGCTAGCAAGCGTTTTGCGTATATGTCCACTATATTGTTAGATGAATTTAAACCTATGATCTCACCAGCGAAAGCTGACTTTTAGCACGTTTTCTCAGGTAAGTAAGTGACGAGATGCATGCTTGGAATGGAAGGCTCGGCCAAGGCTCATGGTTTATGGATCTATTTTTCTAAACTTTGATAACTAAATTTGGACCTACTGTTATTTTATTTTGGGCCTGACTTTGAATGATGTTGGGATAAATGTAAACCTTAAAACCCCGTTTTGGTTGTGTTTTATTATGTTTACTTTATCTCGTTCTATATTGTCTTGTGTTGGATACCAATCCCCGTAGCACCCCGAAAGCTTGTTGAGTCTTCCGCTGTATCAAATTTTGGGGGTGTTACATGGTGGTCTGTGGTGGTGATGGTGGTGTTGATCGGGTGGTGATGGTGGTGTTGATGGTGATTGGAAAAAAAAAGAAAAAGAAAAAAAAAGATTTTTATCGCACATTAGCCGGAATTTGCACAACCGTCGTTCGCACATCTGCTTGGTTGTGGAGTGTACTAATGGTTGGGGATGTGGGCCAACAAATGATTGGTATTGTACTATTTTTCTGGACACGTGTCCAAAGATTAGTGGAATCGCACGTTCGCACATTCGCACATGACGATTTTAGGAAAACATGTTATTTTTTGCTTCTTTTGTGAAAAGGCTCAAGTTTTTTTGCCTCTTTTGAGAATTTTCCCCATGAAGTTTGTAATTTACGAACCACTACTTTAAACAAAAAGTGGTTCAATGATATTGTATAGGCCCCCCGTGCATGCCATGAGTAGCTCGTATGCTTAAATCGAACCAAATCGTCATTAACTGATGCAATGAGTATTGACATTTATACATACAATTTGGACACGAAACTATTGATCCAAACAAAAGCAAATTTTATAGAGTAATTAGTTAAGAGCCTTTTCTCATACGACACAGCAAAACCACAAATGTTCGTAACTTTGTATCATAATTATATACTGATAGACGTATGTTGAGTTAGATAGGTTATGAACATTTTCATACATACATCACAACACATTTGTAAATCATTTACAATAGGTCCAATGTATATAATAAATCAAATTTAATACTCATTGTTACCTTTTGAAGTGGCGTGTATATTGATACTTGATACTTTATGATGACCTACACTCATACAACTTAAACCGTTTAATTAGATCACTTAAATAAATAATAACTGGTATATGTTGATACTTCAAAAGTTTATGGAGACCTATAGTCCTACACTCACGCAACTTAATTTTTTGACTGTTTAATTAGATCACTTAAATAAATAATACTAGTAACTAAAGTTAATTAAAAATTATTTAAGATCAAAAATGTCACAAGAAAGATTTAATGAATTGGCTCACTTATCGAATGAAAATGATATATTATACGATATTGATTTTCAAAAATAATCAAAGATTTCGCATAAAAAAAGCTAGAAAAGTAAATTTCGTATAAACAATTTTTCGGCAAATAACTTTTATAAAAAGGCCATGTTTAAAATTTTGCGTTAGGCCGTTGAGCCGCCCCTAATCGTACATTAGCTTTTCTTAGAACATAAATGTAAACAAGTCATGTACACGTCCCAACGCTTTTGATACTTGAAGTTTGAAGCTAGCTACTAGCTAGGTCGAAAGTCTTTTCTAGTAATATTTTTGATACGGGAAATTATGATATTTTATCTTATCTTATCTTCTATATGCAAACATATCACATCAACTAAGACACAGGATCCATGTTCATTAAATTTTGAAGCAATCGATTTAATGTAAACTTGGCAATTTAGACCCAAACGGATTTGAATGGGTTTATATGAAAAAGAGATAACTTGTACATGTTATTACGTTTTCATATAAACGCATCTAGACATGTGTGCGTCTAAATTGACAAGTTTGGATTTAAGTAATGCATTTATAGAATGTCCAAACAAATTTGTCATAGACAGGCCTAAAGGTCATACACTACTAGAAAAAGTGCCAATAGCAACGAAAATTTTGCAACAACCGATAAGTCATTGCTAAATTCACATATTAGCAACGAATATAGCAACGAAATTCAACAAAAATGGAATCTTCAGTTAGCAACGATTTTTAGTTGCTAAATTCGTTGCTATCTTCTCAAAATTTGGTGGAAACATTCCGTCTCACTTTTTAGCAACGACTTTCTCTGAATTTTCGTTGCAAAAAAATTAGCAATGAAGTTTTAATTTTTGACAACCGAACCATCAATTATTAGCAATGAAATTGCAAATATAGCAACTAATCATTTGTTGCAAAAATTATTGGTAAAAAAAATTAAACATTTTTGTTGCTCAATCGATCAAAAAATGGAGGGGAAATTCCCACATTTTTTAATAAACAAGTCAACCAATTTTATTTTAAATTAATTTTCTAGTTACTACATTTATGAAGCAGTATAGTAAATGAATTTCCATATTTTTATTAAACCTTATTAACTAATAGCGTTTTAATTTAAGTCTACTTACGATAATGTATACACATATAAATATAACATGCATAAGTAGTAACTTATGGTTATCTAGAGAAAATAAATAACGTACATTGTTTATATTTCTTAAAAGCGTGAACTAGGGGTGAGCATCGGTCTAGGACCGGATTGGACCGACCGGACCGAGGACCGAATTAGTCAAAAAGCCAAGACCGAGGATCGGACCGAATGTGGTCGGTCCGGTCCAACAAGGACAAATAATCGGTTTGTAGTCCGGACTGAATTAGCCAAAAACCAAGACCGAGGACCGGGCCGAATGTGGTCGGTCCGGTCCGTTCGGGTCATTTGCTCAGCCCTAGCGTGAACCTCAACGTCATGAGAGTTTGACTCGCGTTAAAATTGAAGTTTTATGTGACTTGACTCGTGACTCAAACGGGTTAAAATTTAGCTTTCAGCTCTAAAACGAAAGTTGTAGATCTCTCTCTCTCTCTCTCTCTCTCTCTCTCTCTCTCTCTCTCTCGGTTCCGTGACCTCTTGAATCATCAAAAGCGGAACTTGTGTGAAGAAGTTATGACCAAAACAATGTAACTATGTAAGTGATGCGTGGGAATTGCACCAGGCTTTACCTCTCAAGGGATCTTGAGAAGCTTACAACCCCCACTAGGCAGTGTACCTGATCGTTGTAGTATAGTATAGTGACAAGTACCGGGGGATTGATCGTTCAGCTAGGAATAGTGTCGCTAGGATTAGAAAACCTAAATAATAGATCTATAGATGAGGGATGATTCTTTTTGTATTTTTATATTTTTAAGAAAGCAAATTAAAATCTCGGGTTTGAAGAATTTTGGGCGGAATTAGTTGCTAGTCAACTAACCCAATACTAAGATGCAATCAAAATTAAATACTAAAAATGAAATTAAACTATATTAACTAAGGTTGTGAGCAATAAGTGGAGAAATGTGTTTACTTAGATTTCACTACTCCCTAGATATCTTTTACACGTTAATTACTTGTTATAGTTGCGTGGATGACGGATTGTATTTCTTAATACCATTCATCCGCAAATATATGGGAATGGTTCCTTTTAGTGTAATGAGCTTGTTTGTTTTAGAGTTACGGGTTCTTATAAACCGGGCAATGTCAATGCACGAACAACATATTTTTGATGAAAATTAATCTCGCAACGACCTAGTCGTCATGACCGGATCTGTTGGCAACAACAAAATTCTCGTTGCTAAAACTAGACATAGTTGCTAATATCAGCAACAACATTATCTCGTTGCAAATTCTCAAGTGGCAACAAATTTGTTTTCGTTGCTATCTACAAAAATAGCAATGACTTATCATGTAACTGAAATTAGCAACAACCTGTAACTTCGTTGTTAATTAGCAACGACTTGGCAAAATTAGCAACGATTTTCATCTTAGCAACGGGCGATATAGCAACGACCCTAAGTCATTGCCAATGTCGTTGCTAACATCGTTTTGCAACGAATTTGGGCCATTTAGCAACGAAAACTGGCCGTTGCTATTGGCACTTTTTCTAGTAGTGATAGACACGAATACGCTTCGAATTATCCTTTGCTATAGTGTGATTAGGTAAGAGCTTTTTTTCGTATCACACAACAAAACAACAAATGTTCGTATCATAATTATATTATACATTTATAATCTAAATAGATATACGTTGAGCTATATCGGTTATGAACATTTTTCTACATACATCAGAAAACGTTTGTAAAAACATTATTTGTTACATTCTTAAACATTTTTTTCTAATGTGTCAATCAAATTTGATACTCATACAACTCAATTTTTAACTATTTAATAGAATTACATAAACAAATGAACTTAAACTTATAATTATCCAATAGCTAATTACATTTATAAGAAAAATAATTAACTATTGAACATATTTAAGTTAAGTATAAAATTTTGTTTAATAATTTAGATAAACATAACTATTAATATTTTAATATTAATAGCTCAAACTATTTGCCCCTTCATTTATAAGAAGTCCCTTATGTAAACTTTGATTGATTTGGCAATGTGGGACAAACATCTTCTTTTTGTATGCAAATTGCAAAAACCAACATGCAGTAAATTCCATTCATATTTTGTGCATTAGTTTTTCATTTTTATAATCTTTGCTTTTTAAAATAAAAAAGATGATTATTTTGTTTTTTCCACATATACAGTTTCTCATAATTTACAGTTAAGTCGTAGTGTTTTCATGTCATCTAAAACTTAGTTTATCGAACTGAAACATGTAAACCTAAACTACTTAGGATGCATCTTTGTCCTTTTCGGTACATAAATATATGGGGCAATTGAGCATTTGCCTCATGAAATTCATCATGCTTTAAGCCTAGCCTCATGCGACTTCAAGTAGAGGGTTTTGCCCCAATTCGACTTATGTGTTTTATGCCATTATGCTCATATGGCCATTTTTGCCCCAAAATCAAGTACAGATATGTAAATGTGTGTAAGACTCAAGTACACTTGTGTAAGTGTCCTTTTTTATGCAACATGTACCTATGTGTAAGTGCACTATTATGCAACATGCACAATTTTTTTTAAAAAGTCAAACTTTTGAAAAATAAAATATACTTTATTTTTTATGCAAATTGTACTTTTTAATGAGATTAGATGTTTCAAATAGTATATGTAATTTGTTATGCAACTTGTACAAAATGTTATTTGATTTGATATGTTGAAATTTTATGTACTTGGTTATGCGACTTGTACTCATCCCGAACCTAAGTTTTAAGATTCAAACTCCAAACCAAATACCTAACCAACATCCAAACCAAATACAAAACCATACAAACATCAATATCCCACCACATTTACATTCATCTCCTTCTCAACTTTCCTATACACAACATAATCTCTCTCCCTTCTCATAAACCAACACCACCACGTCACAGCCACCGCCACACCACCATGTATTGTTATGTTGTTAAATTTTTACTAGTTTTAATAATTGTATAAAATGTAAAATATATTAGTTAGATTTATATTAAATGCATTGACCATTATTAAACATTGGTCACTCAACAGTCTATTATGTGATACCCAACCGGTGGTTCATGTACCAAAGTGTATCCATTTCCCACGCCCCACGGTCCTCTACATATAGCCGCTCCTCTCCTAACACAATGACACACACATACAACTATTTTCTAAAGCAAAAAATCAATGGCTCAACTACCACTTTTCGCTGAACTTGCTAATGCTTGTGGTTCCACCTCGTTGGAATGCCAGCTAGACTTTTATCTTGAGAGGTCTTCTGCAGCTGACAAGGATCTGGAGAGTAAAATAATGAAGGTTTGCATTAAGTTATCTGAGTCCATCAAAGAAGCCCAAGCTTTTCTGAAAGAAGTGGATGTATTGAAGGGTAACGTCGAGGCTATGGAGACTGCAAAGTTTCTTAGGCAGCGTCAGCATAAGGATATGCTTAGGTTGATGGCTCTAATGATTTCTATGAAGGAGACTGAATTAAGCATGCGTGAGAAGGATATGTTTGCTGAGAAGCTGAAAGGATGGTTGCCATTCTAGAGTCTCTTAGTATGGGTGATGCTTTTGGATGTCTCTGGCTGGATTTCATCTTTGGTTTATGTTTCTCATTTTTCTTTTTTATGCTCTATGATGGTGTTACATGAATGGACTATGGACTTTTAAATTTATAATATATAATTAATGATGGTTTGTTTAATATTGATTATGTTTGGTTATGCTACTCTCCCTAAATTCCTTTTTAAAAACTGCATATGTTATTTGTATTAAATCTAGTTTAAGTTTATCATTTTTCTTTTTTATGCTCTATGATGGTGTTACATGAATGGACTTTTAAATTTATAATATATAATTAATGATGTTTTGTTTAATATTGATTATGTTTGGTTATGCTACTCTCCCTAAATTTCTTTTTAAAAACTGCATATGTTATTTGTATTAAATCTGGTTTATGTTTATCATTTTTCTTTTTTATGTTCTATGATGGTGTTATATGAATGGACTTTTAAATTTATAATATATAATTAATGATGTTTTGTTTAATATTGATTATGTTTGGTTATGCTACACTCCCTAGATTCCTTTTTAAAAACTGCATATATTATTTGTATTAAATCTGGTAATTTGCACATGAATAGTATCAAGTTTGATAATTATTGCGTTGTTATTGCTTAAACTAATATTATTTTAGTTATTGTTATTTATTATTTATTTATGTTTTTAGAAAAATTTTAATCTTAAATGGGATTTTTTATAATTATAAAAATATAAGTTATAAGCATTTTTTGAATTTTAGAATGTTATTGGTAGTGCATTGTGCCTGGATGGGTTGATTTATATCCAATGCAAAAATGAGGGGTTTAAATTGTAATGCTGGACATCTTCCTAAATACTGCATTCCCCATTTATGCATGGGAGAAGCTGGAAATGCTGCATTAAAAACCAAACTAAATGTTCCAATGCCTCTAGAGTGTCATTGTGGTGTTAGTTTTACACATCGTAATTTGCAATCATTAATTACAACAACCAAATATTTTCATTATATATACGCATACATATATTTTAAATCAAATATCAACTACTTTTAACCCTCACATTTTAACCCTAACCCTAAGATGGCAGACACACCAAACCTTAATGAGATGAAAGATACAACAGAATCTGGTAAGCTTGTTGATGCGTTCAAGCTGTTGATAACGCATGACAAAGCAGAGGAGGAAAGTTTTATCGCTCGTATTGGGGAGGAGAGTAGCCAGTTGAGGGCTGTGATTGAAAAGAAGGAGGAAACAGTAAATGACGAAGCTACCTCATTTACTCGTTTCAATGCTGTGGCTGAAACTGGCCGTTATTGCCTGCTTGAAGTACAACAAAAAGACTGCAAGAAGCTTGATCTGTTGGCTCAACTACTGGTGTTGTCTCGTCAAAGCTTGGAGGAGAAGGATGAGCTTTTGAAGAGGTTGGAAGAAGCTGAAGCGGATGACGAAGATTAGTATCTATTGGTCATTGTCTTTTGTATTTTGATGTATGTACTAGGGTTGTATCTATGTGTTTATGATCAATGAATGGAACAACGGATCAAGGATCAGTTATGTTTTAAGTATTTATGGCTTATTACCTTTTAGAATTTATTTATTTTCTTTTTTTTTCTTATTTTCTTTTTTTTTTGGATATAAAGGGTAAAGTAGTGTGTGTTTGACTTTCTTATCTCACACATTTCTCTCTCACACTCGGTTAAAACAAGCAGTTAGACATCAATAGCAGATTTAAGGTTTTCAATCTAAGGCAAAATTAATCAAAATAAATATTAAACAACCAAATATTTATCAGGGCTATGATAAAGGATTCTACTCTTTGATGATTTGTTTGAAGGGAAGGTTTATGTTTTGATATTTCATTTGAAGTATTTGGAAGTTCTTCATTTGTGTAGTAATGAGTTTGTTTGGGGTTTTCGGATATCGTTGATCTGTTTCAATGGTAAGCCATCTTTTCTTTTTATTATATATTTATCTTCGATTGGTTTCACTGCTATAAATTGAGGTATGATGTGATATATATCTTTACTAAATTGAGGTATGGTGTATGAATATATGATTAATTCTAATCTTACATTTTACTTGGTAGTGTATTTCTTTTGACATGGCTCTTACCCTCTCAAAACCCAACCTGATGCCCACTTAAGTTCCCTGTCTTAGTTTATCAAACCGTCTAAGCTTGCATATCACAAAAGTAGTAAACTTCCTTAACAAAAAACAAGTCTAAAAACAAGTCAAACACAATGTACAAGTTTGAATGCTACTGCAGAGACATCATTGCAAAATATATATTGATAAGTTTAATTGTGATTTGACATGGCTCTTACCCTCTCAAAGCCCAACCATCCCTGATGCACATTTAAGTTCCCTGTCCTATTTAGAACTTTGATATGACCCAACTGTAGAGTGTGTAGGTGTGTGTTTAGATTGAGATTGTGTGTGTGTTTAATGTGTAATTTTTCTATGGTTACGACTGTTAATTTGTGTTTCTATTTTACTTATAAGGGCAATTGATTAGATAGCCACCCTTAAGCCACACGAATGAATAGTTATTCATCATTAATTTCCCTTCCCCATACATGAACATACAATAACTACCTATCATTTTACATCCTGTAGTAGTTTGACCAAACTAGTCCAACATAACTATATTTATATCAAAGGTAACACACAACACATATGTCATAAAAAAGTTTTGTAACATAACTTATCATATCATCCATGGCTTCTTCTTCTTCCTACAATTTGGCAACAGTAGTCAAGAGGCATTTCAAGAAAGAGTTGACTCAAGAGAGGGGTCGTTAGAAGCGATTTGTGAAAGAAATTAATCAACTACAAAAGCAAGTTGAAGACCGTCAAGTTCCAATCAATGAGACTCATCATCTGGGCCCATTGAACCAAAATTCAGATGCTCTTCTACGTTTTCTAATTGAAACACAGGAAAGGGAGCGTAACAAGATTATTTTGTTGACTGCTCTAATCAATGATATCAGTGATGGGATTCGGGAGAAGGAATGCCAAGTTAAGCTTATGGAGGTCCAAGAAGAAGTCTCCTCTGCACCAAAAAAAAAAAAAAAGTCTCATCTGGTGAAGATTAGAGTATGATCATGATGATTGTCTTTTGGGGTTATATTATGGCAGTTATTTTTTATGTTTATGTTGAATAATTTTGAATGAAATAGCTTTAAGCCTGATGTTGTAATGAATTTGGTGAAGGATTAATAGTAAGTTGTAGTTATCTTTCCTATTCTAACTGATGTCTGCATATAATTATTACCTGTCCGTGATGCGTAGTAGTATGTTAGAAACAGGTGAAGAAAATGTTGGTAGATCACATGATACCGCAAAAAACATAGTAACTCATCACCAGGTTCAACATCAAACAAGAACAAACTTGAATGCAAGATTGTTCAACAATAGTATGAATTCATGATCTTTGATCAAAATACAAAATATCAACAAGTAAACAAACTTACATTTCAAGAGTAAACAAAGTGATTAGATTGATGAAAGATACATAATACAACCATTGCTAATAATTATGATAACATACACACATACACACAAAGTAAGTGAAACATTAAGAAATAAACAAATTATCTTCAATCCTTTTGTAGACATCAACAATTTGTTTGCGTATTTTCGCAATTGTTGTATTGCGTTCTTCAATCATCTTCTGGCATTCCTGTATGATCTCCTCATCCCTCTTGATTTGTTTTTCATGAAATTTTATACGCTTGTTATAAAGATCAATCAGTGTTTTTTCAGTTACATAAGCGCCAGAATGGCATTTATCCCATATATCTTGGGGTATGTCGAAAATCTTGTACTTCTTAGGCATAGGATGAATAGAATCATCTCTTGGTAGTTAATTTTTCCTGGAATTAGCGTTTGATGATGAAGATGCCATTAGGGTGAATGATTGACAAAAATGGGTGAGATAGTTTCTTATTTATACTAAAAGAAAAAAATCCAACTACAAAGTCACTAACCATCACTAATGAATCACTAAACCGTGTGTCTATTCCAAAGCTTAAAAACCGTTCAGGTGCCTTTGTCAATGGTTATAAATTGGAACATCTATTCAAAACTAAATCATTCAAAAGAACTTAAATATTTACACAAGCCAAAAATGGCATCAAACGGTTTGTGCTAAACAAACCCACGAAACCATCACCCAATTTACATGTATACCAATAAGATTCTATACACATGTCTTACAAGAACTATAAATATATAACTAAGTTTCACACCTTCTTTGAGTCCCTCCTTGACATCTTCATCTTGGTTGACTGTGAGGTCGGTTGCCTGCACTATCTTTGATTCCTGGATTGTATTTGGTAGCACAAGCCGAGTATTTCTTCATTATGACTACCACACACCTTCTTAGACAGGTAACACATACTCAAATAATATAGGATGATAAGATGGAAAAAGAGGATATGGCAAAAGAATGTATTTGCACCAAATACACTTGTACAACATCCTCTCTTCCCTAGTTATCACTCTATTGTATAACAGGATGCACTCATAAGTTAGTCTTATATAGCGAGACATGAGAAAGAAAAAGAGGATGTGGCAAAATGAATTTGCACCAAATACACTTGTACGACATCCTCTTTTTTCTTTCTCACCTCTCGCTATTAAGAAAACTGTATGAGTGGTAGGAAACGTGTCGAATGGGATAAAAAAGGAGTGTGTTTTCTCGTAAAGAAACGGATTACAACTTTATTGCAGACAACACGGTTCTTACCACTCATAACTGTGTACATATGCAAGTGGACACACTTTGGTACTTTGAGCCTCAACTCGAAATCTCATTCCCATGTCGACGAAATTTGTGCAAGGATATGCGCCAAATCGATTGCAATGACACTGACATAGGAATGGGTTTTCGAGGGGAATCTCAAAGTACCAAGGTGTGCCCAATAAAAAAGTTATCGATTCTAGAAAAGCATGTGAGTGACTCGTGTTGGATGGGATAATGAAGGATGGTGGATTGCCATGAACAATACAAGATATATCATTATCACAATCAACACACCTCAATTATCAAGGCCCATCTATCTGACGATGTATGTGGGTTCCATTGCTTAATTTGACCGAGTTACCTAAGGTCATTGGAGTGTCTCCGTGTCAATATCAAGCACTTCAATGTCCTTAGGTAGATCGGTCACTTTAAGCAATGAAACCCATCCACAACATTAGATAGGTGGGCCTTGATAATTGAGTTTTCCAATGTGAAGTTGAATGTAGCAAGATGTGTATTGTCGCATTACTTTGTGGATGGGTGGTTTTATATCATAAAAAAATAATGGAATGAAATAAACCAAAATACTTATCCCTCCTGAGTACCCCTAGAGTTCCTTTTGTCGTTTAAACTCCCTTTGAACAAAGGCCTGCACCAGGCGAATTGCTAGATTGTTGAAAAAACAAAAGGAACTGTAAACGAACTCAGAATGGGTAACTATGTTTAAATTCCAGTCTCATTTATAAAGTTAGAACATTCATCCACAAAGTAATGCGGCCACCAAATACATATCTTGTTACATTAAACTTCTCTTTGAATCACTTTTTCTAGAATCCACAATTATAGCATATTGATCCTTAACTTTGTTAACTAACTTTGTAACGTATATAAACTAAAATATTTCACAAAAGATTCATCAGGATATATATACATTAAAAAATAGAAATATATACTTTGACAAACCCTAGAATTCATACGTATAACTGCTAATCATTTTAAAATATTAACAAATGAAAAATGAGGTGGACAAAGTTCACAACAATCTTAACTTTTTAATATTAACAAACGTTGTTGAATGTCCGTCACATAAAATAGGTTCTGCCCTATTAATTTGAGATTAAAAAGACAATATGATAGAAAGGTCATACACCCAAAAGTGTATTATATGCAAATGGATTTACGTCAAGTATCATAAATGTGGGTGAAGTTGATGATGATAATTTTTGGTGTATGATACACTCCTGAAATGTGTATCATACACCCAAAAGTATCATCATGACTTCACCCACATTTATGATACTTCACGTAAATCCATTCGCATATAATACACGTTTGAATCTATAAAATAGTTTGAGTAACAGGACTTGTCTTGACTGAGATAATGAAGTAGTCTGGCATGTCATGAACAATACTCACTATATCATTATCCCAATCAACACGTCTCAATTATTAAGGCTGAATCATCTGTCAACATAGATAGGTTCCAATGCTTAATTTAGACACCGTCTAGTATCACTTATGTGGTTGATCTAGATTACAAGTTTTGGCTATTTCAAAAGAGAATGAAGATCAAGCGAAAGAAAACTTTTTATCAACATTAAGCGGACGAGTTTTCGTCGCTTGTTTTTGTTCGATTGATCTTCATTCTGTTTTGAAAGAGACAAAACTTGTCATCAAGATCAAGCACATAAATGAAACTAGATGGTTACAAGATTAGCAATGGAATCCATCTAAGTTGACAGATGATCCTGCCTTAATAATTGAACTTCTTCTTATAAAAGAAGATGGTCTTTCAATTAAAGGTCATTTCACCGATATGTGTACGGATACAATACTTCGATTAAGGCTGCTTTTAGAGCATACAAACAAATGCAGTCTCATGAAGTAATGTGGGCACATACTACATACAATGATAAAACGAGCTTCACATTCAAACTGTTATATAGACTCAGCAACTATATCACACACATAAGGTTGTACATGTTAACTACCACGTAACACACTAGTGTATAAGTTTATCAGTTTACATAGTTTTTAAACATCGAATTTTGGAAATTCCTTAAAGAGTACTTTTTTGGTACAAAAAAAATTAACAATGTAATAAAGGAATTTAAAAAAGACCACATCCTTCTTGAGAAAAGTCTCAAGGGCACTTAATTTTATTTTTATTTTTTTATTTTTATTTTCTTTTTCTTTTTCAAAATTGATTTTTAGCTGATCCAATGCAACTATTTTCAAAACAGATTTATTTATCTCACAGAAGACTTAAAGAACAACATATTAAAGCTTGAAGTGTCAAAACATCTAAGTCAAAACAGACTAAAGGTCACTATTAGACTTAATTTAGTGACACCTAAGAAGCCCAGAAGGTAAAAACTAAAACAGATCCAAAGAAACACTTACTGTAAGCTATCCAAAATGGTCAAAATCAAGGCATAAGATACTTAACCTATTACTTGACCTATTTTTAAGATTATAGAAGATTAAATTTAACTGAATATGAACAAAATTAAAGACTCAAACTAAGTTTGACTTTTTATAAAAAGAGTGGTAGTTTTTATAACTTAGATATCCTGTATGCACCTAATAAGTATGCACCTAAAGCAGCCTTGAATACAGACATGAAACAAAATTAAAGACTCAAACTATGTTTGACTTTTTATAAAAAGAGTGGCAGTTTTTATGACTTAGATATCCTGTATGCACCTAAAGCAGCCTTGAATACAGACATGAAACAAAATACCTTACATTTACTATGGTTAATGCAAGTTATGACAGATTATCATAGGCTCTGTGACAGATTTCATGAGAAATGATGCAGCTAGTTGATGTGCGTTTTATTAGTACAAGTTTTAAAATTTATAAACATGAATTATCCGATTATTATCTAGCACATACGAGCAAGTATACTCGTCCGGTGTAATAAAGGTGGGTAAGTCGAGATCGTCCCAAGGGATTTGGTGGTTTTAGTAATAAGAAAAACGTTTGTTAAATGAGGGTTGTCAATCTAAATCTATGTAAAATCTTAATTTAAAAGAAACTCAATAAAAACTAAACATATACTTGTGTATAATTCCTTGATTGGTAATTAGGAGTATCGTAACAATTTGAGTACGAAGTTTGGTGTAAAACTTGTTATGATGTGCAACTAAAAATGAGTAGTTATACAATCTATTATGTATGTCATGTTTTCACTACTACTAAGAATTCTATCACCTAAATGACTCCTTTCGGACATATCAAATTAGTATGACAATCCTATAAACACATGGTTGTTTAGAAAATCAATTCTTTTCTTATGAATTCCTACGAATCCTTTCGGTCCTTTTTCGTGATGAAATCGTCTCAAATCTATTTTAATAAGTAAATAAGATGGTTGTCAAGCATCCTATTCGATACTAATTTGGTGTATTAATATTTTGGAATAAAAACAAGTTGAAAATCCTTTCGGACCTATTTTTCAAGAAATTATTTTTACCGACAAATTAAGCAAGAAAAGATGTTATATCAACAGACTCATAAAATAGAAATGTTTTCATGCATCACCTTTTTCATAAAATAATACTCCATTAACCAATCACATCATATACACAAGTATATCACAAATTACTCCATAACAATCATATTAAAACACAAGTAAATAAGAAAACTTTCATAAAACTTAAAGCAACAATTGTTCATTATAAGTATCAAGGTGTACCTAGTCTTGAGAATTACAATGAATAAACTTGTGGAACTATAGCAACCACACTCCTCCAATTGCTCACTAACGTAAGTAAACAACTCCATACTCGAACCAATGCTTGAGACTCTAACTCAACACGTTCTGGACATTTTTACAACACTTAGTAAACTTTCAGGCAATATAAGATAAACTAACAAGATTTGGTGTAATACTAAGTTAGATAATGGTGCTACAAGTAACTCTAGGCCCTAAGTGCTCATTATATAGCATAATGACGCTTATCCTTCAAGTAAAAACGTCAATCCTCAGTTAATAAGCAGAAATGATCAGCCACACATGATTATGGGGAGTAAATTCGCCAATAAATGCAAAACTTGTAACTTCAGTTAACCCCATCCGATCGGTTTCTCGCCATCCGATCGGATGGTCAATTTGGGCACGCTCCCAGCCGATCCGGTTGCGGGTTGCAACCGATCGGTTGGATTTTGTCTGAACATGTTTCTATGTCTTTTCTTCGTCGTTTTACGTTGCATGCAATTTTTTCTTCGTGGCATGACTTTGTCCATTAGAACTTGATATTTCCTTGATAATTTCGTGTAGTAAACTTGTCTTTATCAAATCCTTTTGTCCATGCAACGCTTCTTTCTTCCTTGATCCTCTTGAAACTCTCCAAAAATGCATGTCCACTTCATTTCTTCATCTTTTAATCATTTTTACCTGCTTTTGGCTATATTTGCATGTATAAACACTTTTCCACGATTAAGTAACAAATATATACAAATATGACCAATTTCCACTCATAAATCAAATAATAACACGACTAAAAATATGTTAATTTTGAGCGTTATCACTAGTATTAATTTTTTTTTTCATTTTTTTAGGGGAAAACATCTCTCAGATGAAAATTAAATGATTTTTTTTTGTCGTTCAATTGATTATAAATAACTAGTCTCATCTTTTTTTTTTTTTTTAAATATTAAATAATAATTAAAAAAAATAAAATTAAATTTCACAAATTTTTAAAACAATTTACAAGACTCTGCGTACCGCTAATGTGTTGATATCTTGGCAATTACAATCTCAAGCTGTCAAAACAGTTGCCCAAACTGGATCCCTCTGACCGAGAGTACAGACTATTTCCGCCGTGTCTTAATCACAAGCAGGATGTATATAGGCTGAGGCCCGATATCTGAGTGCAACTCTGCTTGGTTAAGTAAGCAGATCATCTATGGTTCCGACATGCCCGAGATCACCCCTAGACCCGTTTATGTCTTGTTTTTTCCTATAGAATAGCTGCTTACCACCATTCCGATACAACACTTATATCGATCGCTATCGCAAAGACAAGTACACAAGTTTCCACAAGTAGCACTTGAAAAATCATTCTTAAAAATTGTGTGAAGTCTCATTTTCTTCAAGATCATTTTTATAATAAAATTGATTTATTGAATATATCATAATCTGTCATAAGTTGCATTATATAAACCAAAAAAATTTCCACAACTAGCACATAAACTGTCATAGAATCTAATATAATCTGTCCTAAATCCTAAACTTCCGAGACTGCCCAAATCAACTCCCAAGACATTTAAAAATTTCGACAACTAGCAGATATCACATAAACAAAAAATAAGTATAACATATAAACCACAAACAATCCAATCAATCTCAACTTCCAAGACTACCCAAATCCTAAACTCCATCGACCTAGACACAACAAACTGTAAAATTAAACTACTACTAAGAAACTCACACCCAAGATTAACTTGGATTATGCCCAGTGAACTAGGTTTGGCCAGAGCAGTTATTCATACCACTCAAGGTGGCAGATCAAGGAGTTAACCGAACCCGTTTGCACTCACTAAACTCAATACCAGTTATCTTAAGAGAATAAAGAGACTTACAGTGCTTTACTCGGTATGCAGCGGAAGACGTAGCTGATTATCCAACTTGGTAATCGTGAGAGTCTCTAACCTCTTCAAACTTAGCTCAGTTGAAGAGGTTAGTGACTCTCACGATTGAAAAGTAGATAAAGAGCCTTGTGAATAGGATTTAATTCAGATATACACCTATTTCAAACTTACCCATATTAAACGCATCTAACTTAGGCATAAAACTGGTCTTCCATGATATGTTTTTCATGCTTGCTAGCATTTCAAACTTACCCATATTAAATGCTAACCATAATGTTTCTCTGAGTAAGGCATCTAAAACTTAGGCATCTATCTGATTTTTCAGGATATGTTTCTCCAAAAACTTAGGCATCTAACTGTTTTTTAACAAATCATTAGCAGCTAACGGAAAAGCAAATATCCCTAACCATAAAAAGCCCTAAATACAAAAACAATACTCGTAACCCTAACAGCCATCTATGCAAATTTTTAGGCACAATATAGAAGCATTCTAACTATGTAACAACCAAAATATAAAACTCCCAAAAACAGCCATAAACCCTAACACTAAATAACATGAAATACATAAAACCCCAACCCTAAATTAAAGTAACCCTAAATCGATTTGAATAATCATAAAGCCCCAACCCTAACACTAAATAACATGAAATACATAAAGCCCCAACCCTAAATTAAAGTAACCCTAAATCGATTTGAATAATCATTGAACAATTAAACCAAATAAACAAACCATAACCCTAAATTAGATTAACCCTAAATCGAATTGATAATTCCTTACCCTACCCCAAACCATTTTTTTTATCGATTGGATCTCAGATCTGTGAGTGAAGGGAGTGTGCAAACGCTTTGTGAGTGAGTGAGAGAGGAAGTAAGTGTGTTTGAAAAGAGGTGTACGCTTTTATAAGTGATTATATATATATATATATATATATATATATATATATATATATATATATATATATATATATATATTTTAAAAAGAGGTGTGTTAGATATGCTTTGTGCAACAAAATAAAATACAAGTTGCATAATATTTTTGAAACCTACAAAAATTTGGGTTGGAGTTAGGTTCGGGTGTTTGGATCTTAAAACTTTGGGTTGGAGTTAGGTTCGGTATTAGGAAAGGTGCAATAATGAATAAATTAAAAAATTATTACAAGTACAATTCGCATAAGTTAAAACTAGTAATAATGTATATTTCTTACAAGTTTGACTTAATTTGCCAAAAAGTACAAGTTGCGTAATAGTTCACTTACGCATAGTACCAAAAGGACACTTACACAACTACAAGTACAATCATTATTCCAAACATCAAATCAAATAAAAATTGTACAAGTTGCATAAAAAAATAATGTATATTTTATTTCTTACAAGTTTGATTTTTTTTTTTTACAAATAGTACAAGTTGCATAATAGTTCCGTTACGGATAATCCAAAAAAAGACACTTACACAAGGGGTACTTGTGTCTTACACACACTTACAAAAGTGTACTTGGTACGAGGACATGTGGCAACATGTTATTGGTTTGTACCATTCGCTTAAGTTACATAAGTCGCAATGAGGCAAATGTGAAATGGAAAAAAAGAAAAGGTAAGGCTTAAAGCATGGTAAATTTTATGGGGCAAATCCTCATTTGCCCCTAAAGATATCATATGAACAATAAAGGGACACACACCTATCAAATATTAATGGTGGAGCCTATGCGTGTTGTCGCTCGGCTCATCTATTATCGGATGTGTCAGGAAAACTGGGAGTGGTATAAAAAGAAGTATAAAATTAAGTTGTAGCTTAGAACGCAAATAAAATTGTAACTATGATACAAATATAGTACAGTTGTATAAAAGGATAAACAATATTCATTCAGATCAAACAAGTAGAATAAAAATAAACACAGCTAGTGTTTGATTACAATCTCACGTTCATAGAAACAATGTGATAAAAGCATCACTTGTACAAGAAGTAGGCAGTAGCAATAGCATAATAAGTTCTTTTTTTAACGAGAAAGTAATAGTGAATCTAGAGGGATCAGAATCGTCAAAGTCGTCATCAAAAGAGTTGAAGAACTTGAGATCAGTGAGCTACTTTCCATAATCATCGGTACATTGATGTTGATATATATATTTTTTCTATAGCAATCAAAGGGTAGAGGCACATGACTCTGATTAGTAAGTTTGTTAAATCATGAATCATTGTAACTTATATAAAAGAAAGAGAGTTAAGGGATTAATTTGTGCTTAAAATGAAAAAATAGGCTAATTTTGACTACTTTGTAAAAGACTTGGGCACATTTAGCCTCCCATCCTTTTTTTGAAATGGGCATATTTAATGAATTTTTTTCGTTATTTTTTGTCTTCTATAAAGCGATTTATATAACATGTGCCCGTTTGGCCCGTGCCTGGCTGACCCGCCCGTTTTGGCACCTATTCTTTTACCTAATATATATACATTCAACCATACATATTAAAAACCCTAAAAAAAGTTCTTTCGTCGCTTTTCAACTATTTAGTAATGTAATAATCTATGTCTTTTGATTTTAGATTTATGTACAATGTATTAGAGTTACATCGCTGATTAAAAAGCAATTTGTTTCTTTTAACCATAAATTATTAAAGGGCAATTGAGCATTTGCACCATGAAATTCACCATGCTTTAAGCGTAGTCCCATGCGACTTCGAGTAGAGGGTTTTACCCCGATTCAACTTATGCGTTTTATGCCATTAGGCTCATAGTACACTTGTGTAAGTATCCTTTTTCTTGCAACTAGTATTATGTGTAAGTGTACTATTATGCAACTTGTATAATTTTAGCAAATAAAATATGCATTATTTTTTTATGCAACTTGTACAATATATTTCAATTTGACATTTGTAATAGTAATTGTACCTTTTATGCGAACTGTACAAATTTTATTCGATTTGACATGTGAAATAGTATGTATTGCGACCTGTACTTTTTATCAACCTTAAAAACAAGTATTAATTATCTAATATTTACATATAAACTGGCCTTTAAACATGAGACTAATCACTGTCATTATAGCTAAACGTTAGATATAGATTGTGTTAGGTGCCCATATTGTAACAACCGTGATTTTATAAGGTTAGTTAGACTTTTAGCCTCGAGATAATCTAACTTTGTTTGGTATGGTTTGCGTAGTTATATGTGTGGTTAGTATTTGAGTTAGCACTAAATCCCTTCGCGTTGTGGTTGTTATTGTGATTTTTGATGATGTTGATGATGGGAAAGTTCATTTTGACCACCCGTGTGGTGTAGAAATGACTTGTGTATATTTGGCGTTTTGATGTTTTGCGTAACGAGTCTTCGTTCAAGTTATTGAGCGTTAGTAAGTTACGTGAATGTTGTTCTTGTGAGGAAATGCTTATGGAGTGTGTAAAAAATCTATTTTTAGAAACTTTATTTTGAAAATGAATATTTTCCGATTTGTCGTAAAATTAAGGTTTATCGTGAAAGACGTTAGGTTTTGTTATGGGAATACATAAAATATGAAAAGTATGAGGTTTTGAGTGTATTAAATAAATTAATAAAAAATATATATATATTAGTTAGGGGGCGGCCGATTATGGGATTAGAGGAGAAAAAAGGAAACCAAAATCAAAACTCCCCTACCCCTTTTTCCTGCATATTGAGTCGATCACAAGGAGATCCAAGAAGAAAAATTAGGGTTTCATAATTGTCTAGCAATAATCAAGAATCAAGGTAAAATCTTTAACCCTTATGTGTAATTAATTAATTATTGTTATGATTCATGTAATAATTAATATGATGGAATCTAGGGTTTATATACTTCTGTAAATTATTGAAGTAAAACATGTTAGGATGATTAGATGTTAATAATATGGTTAATGGTTAAGGGAATTGAGTGTTAAACGCGTTAGATTATGTGTTAGGGTTTGGACAGAAATCTATGGCTGTAAAGATGTGAGTGTAAATAACAGATGGTGAAGAGTTAAGTCACGAATTTTAGGTCTAAATTGAAGTATAATGAAAGAGCTTTCCAAAAAGTCCAGCCACGATTGATTTTAAGGTAGGAAAGTCAGTCTTAAATATATGAGTTACTGTGATGGGAATATTTAAACATTTAAACTTGGGATGGGAATGATGCTTGTCTTAAATATTTGAGTTGTATTTGATATCAAATACTTGAGTTACTCTGATTTTAAGGTAGGAAAGTCGGTCTTAAATATTTAAACTTGGGATGGGAATGATGCTTGTCTTAAATATTTGAGTTACTGTGATTATGTGTGTGTCAAAAAAAAAGCTTGGACTTATAATGTTATCGTATGTATGCTATGTGTGATTATTTGCTTGTGTGGATATATGTGATTCGATTAGGAGGATGCTTATCATGTTGCTCGCGCATGCGACCTAATTGATGTTTATTGGGGTCGGGGGACACGAGCCGTCCTGATGTAAACATTCTGGGGTCGAAGGACACGAGCCGTCCTGTTGTAATCATTGTGGGGTTGGAGGACACGAGCCGTCCTATTGGTTGCCTTATGAGTGTTGTTGCCTTTGTGTGTGATTATTGACTTGCAAATGCATGTAGCTATATGATAACTATAATTATTTGTCCAGCTATATTTTGTAATCACAGTGAATTTGGTTGCCTTGTGTGTTGAGTCTCAAACCTATGAATCTCACCAACGTTATGTTGACATTTTAAGCATCATTTTCAGGTGAGCATTCTAAGGCCAAAGTTGAGGGCAGCAATTAGGCGAGACTTAGTTGCATGGAGACTTACTTATGTTTTGGGATTTGATTTTATTTGGATTTGGATATGATACATTTATATTTTCTGTTTGGTACTTTCAAATCTATTGAAGATACCTTTTGGATTTTTGTTTTGGTTATTTATCTTTGGGTATTGTTACAACACTGTGTGTTGGTACATTGCTCTATTTATGTGCATGTAGTTCTTCTCTATATTGACACCAGGTGTTGTGATGATATCCATGAAGTTACACCCGCGCGTTTCCGCCGTGGCGGGGTGTGACAGATTGGTATCAGAGCCTTGGTTATAGAGAATTAGGTGGTTTAACCTAGACTATAGCTTAGGAGTCCCTCATATAGTTGCATTTAGGACCTATGTGTAAGTATAATATCTTACATGTCTATTTTCCTAAATTATGAGTTATTTTATTGAGTTTTTGAACGTCTATCGAACCCTGTACTTAGCATCGTGTGTGTGTCATTTATAGAATGGCACCTCCTGCAAGAAAGACACTTCGTTGGTCTACTGTAGTTGCTAAGGGACGCAAGAGAGTTGGGAAAATGAAGAGAACCAACAGGAGGATATTGGTCCCCGCTAGCATGGTACCATGTGTGATTGAAGAGAAGCTGACACTCGAGAATGTGAATGGGGAAAGGGTGGAGAGATATGAGACAAATGTAGCTGATAAGGAAGGCTTCACCACCAAGTACCCGTGCAAGTGTCCTCAGTTTTTGGAAGATGATGGGGTAGTTTGGGCTAGACCCCGAGGATTGTATGATTTTGTGGATAGGATAGATGAAGAGTTAAGAGATCATGAAGATGATTTTGCAAGACATCCTCTACCACAGAATCATGGAAATAAGAATGGATGGGTGAGCGAGGAGGAGGAAGTGGATTCGGACTTGGAGTCCACTGCGCGTACACCGTTTTAGGTCTTAGATAGGACTCGAACTGTGTACGACTTGTTTTCAATGTTATGTTTTTAATGTTTTATGGGTTTTGTTGAGTTGTTTTGACACTGATTGTATGTTGGAACGTGAATTCCTTCGGATTTTTTGGGATTTATCCCGTGTTTTAATGAGAAGCCTTGGGCGAGTTTGGATATTTTTTTGGTGTGTATATTATGTGTATTATGGGAGTATATTTTGGTTGGTATTGATTGCGTGCTATTTGTTATAGGATGTTACTATTGTTAGGTGTGGCTTTGGAAGTAAGTACACATGTGGAAGGATACATCTAAAATTGTGGGTGGCCAACACAATTATAAATGTATCACGACATATGTGGACCTACAGCCAATGTTACATTGAATCAATGGTGATATGCATATGTGTGGTAGAGTTGAGTTTGTTTGGTTATATGATTGAGAGTGTTTCATGTGATGGGAGGCAGATGATTGAGTAGGATTATGGAGATTGTAGAATCTTGTGAATGGTCTCTAATGATTCTATTGTCCTGCGTGTTTAGGAAATGGCTCCAAGGAAACCAAGACGACCTATCACTAAGTCACCTATGAGTGGAGCTGAACGTACACCACACCTATTATTGGGGATAGCAACCCTATCTTTCAGCAAATGATCAATCAGCAGCTAGAAGCTTTAATGCCTGAACTTGTAACTCAATTGAGAGCGCAGATAGGCAGTGGAGCTCATCCTGATGGTGCTGGAAGTGGAGGAGGCGGAAATAATGGGTGTACTTACAAGGATTTCATAGCTTGTAAGCCTAAGGAATTTGATGGAAAGGGTGGTGCAATTGCACTCACTCAATGGATAGAGAAAATGGAGCCTGGGATGGATATAAGTGGATGTAGTGAGGTCCAGAAAGTTAAGTATGTGGTTAGTTCTTTGGTTAACAAGGCGTTGACCTGGTGGAACATGCAACTTCAGGCTAGGGACGAGTTGCGGCTTTGGGTATAACTTGGGAGGATTTCAAAGCCTTAATGGTGGAGGAGTTTTGCCCAGTCAATGAGCTGCAAAAGTTGGAAGAAGAGTTGTGGAATCATACTATGGTTGGAGCTAATCATATGGGGTACACTGATAGGTTTCATGAGTTAGCTAGGATGGTTCCTCATCTAGTAACTCCTGAATCGAAGCGTATTGAGAAGTATATCCATGGATTGGTTCCACAGATTCGTTCGATGGTTAGGGCGACTGAGCCGACAACGCTTCTAAGTGCTATTCAAAAGGCTGGGGCACTGACGGATGAAGCAGTTAGGAGTGGAACACTGGCAAAGTCGGGAGAGAAGAAGCGAGAGGAGGTTGATACTACTAAGACAGCTAGTCTTAGTGGTGACAATAAGAAAGCAAGAAAAGGAAAGGGGTTCGTAGCAACGGATCCTATGATGGCAGCAGGTTATGTGGGAACAGCTTCTACGGCTGTGACTAGTAATAATGAGAAGAGGGGATATGTTGGTAATGCCCCTAGATGTGCTAAGTGTAGTGGCAATCATCCTGAGAATACTCCATGTCGTGTGTGTTTCAGGTGTGGCAAACCTGGACACTTTGCTAGGGAATGTCGTGCGGTGATTACTCAAGCGACTCCAATCAACTCGGTTGGCACAGGGGTTCATCGCAGGGCATGCTATGAGTGTGGTAGTACTGATCATCTGCGAAACTGGTGTCCCAAACTTGTTGGAATGTTTGGACAGCCTGGGAATCAGCTGGGTATTGAAGGAGGACAAGGACAAGCGTTTAATAGAAATGTGGCTAAGGGAAAGGCATTTACGATGAATGCAAGCGAGGCGCGCGAAGACCCGAACGTTGTTACTGGTACGTTCTCTCTCAATGGTCATTATGCTACTACGTTATTTGATACGGGTGCGGATTATTGCTTTGCTACTACTGAATTTGCTAGAATATTGGGTGTTGAGTTTAGTGAACTTAAACCTAGTATTTTGATTGAAATAGCTAGTGGTATAGAAATAGAAGTTGATAAAGTTATTCGTGAGTGCGTTATCGTGTTAGAGGGTGTTGCGTTTAAGATTGACTTAATACCCTTAGAACATGGTAGCTTTGACGTGGTAATAGGGATGGATTGGTTGGCTAGGCATAAAGCTGAAGTAATATGCCATGAGAAGGTGGTTCGAATTGCATTAGAGGGTGGTGGTGTGCTGCGAGTACAAGAAAAAAGCATAGAGAAGAATTCAAAATCCCTTATGAGTACGAAGTCTAGAGAACTCAAAGTGGGGGATATTCCAGTAGTGTGTGAGTTTTTGGGCGTTTTTTCCTGAGGATTTGTCCGGATTACCGCCAATACGACAGGTGGAGTTTCGTATTGAGTTAATTCCTGGAGCGGCGCCAGTAGCAAAAGCTCCTTATCGATTAGCACCCACGGAGATGTAGGAGTTGGCTGCACAGTTGAAAGAACTTCAAGATAAGGGGTTTATTCGACCTAGTCATTCTTCGTCGGGAGCGCCTGTTTTGTTCATTAAGAAGAAAGATGGTTCATTTAGAATATGTATTGACTCCCGAGAATTGAATAAGCTGACGGTGAAGAATCAGTATCCTTTACCTAGAATTGATGATCTTTTCGACCAGTTGCAGGGTGCTAGATTTTTCTCAAAGATAGATCTGCGATCTGGTTATCATCAGTTAAGAGTGTATGAGGAGGACATTCCCAAGACAGCTTTTAGAACTCGTTATGGACACTTTGAATTTACGGTGATGCCATTTGGGTTGACTAATGCACCCGCGATATTCATGGATTTGATGAATCGCGTGTGTAGGCCCTATTTGGATAAATTCGTAATTGTGTTTATCGACGATATTCTGATTTACTCTAAGTCGAAGGAAGAGCATGGGGAACACCTGAGGTTAATACTTGGCTTGTTGGAGAATGAGAGATTATACGCTAAGTTCTCTAAATGTGAATTTTGGCTGCAAGAGGTGCAATTTCTTGGTCATATAGTGAATAATGAAGGTATACATGTAGATCCTAGCAAGATAGAAGCGGTCAAGAATTGGAAGGTTCCTATGACACCTTCTGAGATACGCTCATTCTTAGGACTGACAGGATACTACAGGAGATTTATAGCAAATTTTTCAAAGATTGCTAAGCCTCTCACTATGTTGACTCAGAAGAATAAAAAGTATGAGTGGGGAGATGAGCAAGAAGTGGCTTTTCAGACATTAAAGGATAGTTTGTGTAATGCACCTATTCTGACGTTACCTGATGGGCCAGAGGATTTTGTGGGATATTGCGATGCGTTGAGTAGAAAGGAAAGAATTAAGCCAAGGCGTGTGCGAGCTATGAGCATAATATTGCAGTCAGGAATTAAGAATAAGATATTGGCAGCGCAAGAGGAGGCTCTTAAGGATGAGAACCTTGTGGCAGAAATGTTGCGTAGTTTAGATCAGCTGATGGAAAGGAAGGAAGATGGTGGACTATATTTCTTAGATCGAATATGGGTTCCACTAGTGGGAGACGTGAGAAAGGTGATCATGGATGAGACTCATAAGACGAGATACTCGATTCATCCAGGGTCTGATAAGATGTACTACAATCTTAGAGATGCTTATTGGTGGCCGGGCATGAAGAGGGAGATAGCTGAGTATGTTAGTCGATGTTTAACTTATTTGAAGGTGAAGGCTGAACATCAGAAACCCTCTGGATTGTTGCAGCAGCCGCCAAATCCTGAATGGAAGTGGGATAATATAACTATGGATTTCATTACTAAATTGCCTCGTACAAGTAATAGACATGACACGATATGGGTTATTGTGGACAGATTGACGAAGTCTGCACATTTTTTGGCCATTCGTGAGGATTATATGATGGAGAAGTTTGCAAGGATCTATATAAATGAGATTGTGGCAAGGCATGGTGTGCCTGTGTCTATCATTTCAGATCGGGATAGTAGGTTCACTTCGCGGTTCTGGCAGTCGTTGCAAAAGGCTTTGAATACACGGTTGGATATGAGTACCGCTTATCATCCACAGACCAATGGACAAAGTGAGCGAACGATTCAGACGTTAGAGGATTTGCTTCGTGCTTGTGCTATTGATTTTGGAGGAAGCTGGGATACTCATTTGCCTTTGGCTGAGTTTTCTTATAATAACAGCTATCATTCAAGCATTAGATGTGCACCGTTTGAGATGTTGTACGGAAGGAAGTGTAGATCACCGGTGTTATGGGCAGAGGTTGGGATGAGTCAGTTAATTGGACCTGAATTAGTACAAGAGACTACGGACATGGTCTTTCGGATTAAAGAAAGACTTAAGGCTGCGAGGGATCGTCAAAAGAGTTATGCGAATAATCGCCGCAAACCTTTTGGAGTTTAGTGTAGGAGATTTTGTAATGTTGAAGGTGTCACCATGGAAGGGTGTTGTGCGTTTCGGTAAGAAAGGCAAGTTAGCACCTAGATATGTTGGGCCATTTGAGATTACGGAGAGGATTGGAATTGTGGCTTATCGGTTGAGATTGCCTGAGGAATTAAGTGGTGTGCATGATACGTTTCACGTGTCTAATTTGAAAAAGTGTTTGGCGGATGCTAGTTTGAGTGTGCCACTAGATGAGATTAAGGTTGATGGAACACTTCACTTTGTGGAGGAACCTGTTGAGATTATGGACTGAGAAGTTAAGAGTATGAAGCGTAGTAAGATTGCATTGGTAAAGGTACGATGGAATTCCAAACGTGGTCCTGAGTTCACTTGGGAGCGTGAGGATCAAATGAGAGCTAAGTATCCTAAGTTGTTTGCTAAGAAGTCTGATGATACGAGCTGTTAAATCTCAGGACGAGCTTTCCCTAAGTGGGGGATGATGTAACAACCGTGATTTTAGCAGGTTAGTTAGACTTTTAGCCTCGAGATAATCTAACTTTGTTTGGTACGGTTTGCATAGTTATATGTGTGTTATTGTGTGTTATAGTGTGGTTAGTATTTGAGTTAGCATTATATCCCTTCGCGTTGTGGTTGTTATTGTGATTTTTGATGATGTTGATGTTGGGAAAGTTCATTTTGATCACCCGTGTGGTGTAGAAATGACTTGTGTATATTTGGCGTTTTGAGGTTTTGCGTAACGAGTCTTCGTTCAACTTATTGAGCGTTAGTAAGTTACGTGAATGTTGTTTTTGTGAGGAAATGCTTATGGAGTGTGTAAAAAATCTATTTTTGGAAACTTTATTTTGAAAATGAATATTTTCCGGTTTGTCGTAAAATTAAGGTTTATCGCGAAAGACGTTAGGTTTTGTTATGGGAATACATAAAATATGAAAAGTATGAGGTTTTGAGTGTAATAAATAAATTAATAAAAAAAATAAAAAAATATATTAATTAGGGGGGGGGCGATTATGGGATTAGAGGGGAAAAAAGGAAACCAAATTTGATACCAAATACAACTCTAGGCCTTAAGGGTTATCCAGAATAATTATAAATACAAAATCAAAACTCCCCTACCCCTTTTTCCTGCATATTGAGTCTGTAACAATTCGCAATTTCAGGTTAATTACCATTCCCGGAAAATTTCACTATTCACTTTTACTATTCATTTTTCCTGAAACTTTCCCGAAAGTTGATTTTTATTTGATATTCTCGAGTGATAAATCATTTCCATGGCAAATTAAATGTTTTACATTCGTCAGATCATTTTCGTGAAAGTTATTAAGGAATTACACGTTTTAGGGTAAAACGTCATTCAGAAATTCTACGTACAACGAAACTCGACCGCGTTAAGTGACCCCGCATCAGAAAAATGTTTGACACACTCATGATTTATTTGAGAATTAATCATGACTGAGAAAAACATGACCAAAGACTTCCCAGCAGGTCACCCATGCCTGTACTAATCTCACATGAGCACGCTTAACTGTATATGCGATTAACCGTTAGACCACAAAACGCGTTTCTAAGCAGATTTGAGTTTTCAACTTATTAGAAAAAGTCAACATATTCTTTCCCTCCTCCATTGACCAAAAATCATCCCTTGATGTTATAAGTCATTTCGTGATTTTTAGGCTTACGGTTTGATGTCTAAAAGACATTTAATACCAACCAACACTAGACTGAGCCCAGTCTAGACATTATAAGTCATTTTAAATCATTTTTATCACATTAGAAAAGTAACATTTTACTTTTCTCAATTTTACGCAATATTCGTACGTTTTACGTATTACGCGTTTTAGACCCGTGTTTCCAGTTTTTAGCAGGGTTTTAGCACCCGATAGATCCTACCACTCATTTTATATTTTATTATGGACTATATTGACATGTTTAACAATACTTTCAAGTTTCATATTTTTACGATACCCGGTTTTACGTTTTGAGGCTTAATCATTTACGGTTAGCTTTTTACGGAGTCAAAATGCACAAACTAAGCAAGATAACACCAAGACTCATCATCTAGTCATCTTATCCATTCCAAACCGCCATTTAGGGGGGGGAGTCACCATTTTGTGGCTTGATCTTGACCATTGATCTCTAGGATGTTTACAAGTGTCTAAATTAACCATGGTTACATTCTAACCCAATATATAGTTAACTATTTTTCTCATCCTATAAATAGCCAACTAATAACACATAAAAACCTTGCACCACACCTTCTTATAACCTTCAAGTCCTAAAACCTAAGGCACTTTTCTTATATTTTGTAAGAAAGTTAACTAGTTTTTGAAAGAAAACTAGTATTTGATCTTCAATCTTGGAAATTTTCTAAGAAAAGTTGTTATAACTTTAAAGTCTCCAAAAAGACGTCGTTATAATCTTCAAATAGCTTTGGACTTCAAGAAGGCGTCGTTATAATCTTCAAATAACCTCGGTTTATCATAGATTGCAAAGGAGGAAAGCTTATTCAATCAAAGTCCTAGTTCTTGTCCTAGTTTCCCTTTTCATTAAGGCCAAAAGTTGTAAGCAAACCCTAACATATTTTCTTGCTTAATTATCATTTACATGCTCTTTGTGTTCCTTTCATGCTATATATGTTCTTGTTATTGTGTTCATGATGTTTAAAAATGGATAAAACAAGTATTGGTATACATATGTTAACTTATGACAAGTAAACAAGCAAACTAGTGATTTTTATGGAGAACCACGACCAAAATAGTATAACTTTGATATTTGACACTTACTTAATGTTAAAGAGGACTTAACAAGGAAACCATAGCAATTTGAACCACCCAAAACGAGTATACGAGTCAAAAGTTATGGCGATTTGAAATTACCAAAGATTTCCGGCAAAACTGCCTAAATAGCATTCTGATCAAATTTTGCTTTTGAAAGTCACCCTTATGGTCCGATTCATCAAAAAGTTAAAACACGAAAGTTGTCCGGAACGACGTTTTCGTTCAGGAACAAAGAAGCTCGAGACCTAAAAATGCTTTCCGAGTGATAAAATTCTTCAAAATCTTAACAGCCCATTTTAGACCAAAGTCACTATATTATAGTTATGATTTACTAAGACCAAGAGGTCTAATGACCTAATGCCGAGACCACAACCATGGCTAAAGCCAAGGTTGAGTCTCAAGACCATGGAAAAATGACCAAGGTCACGGCAAAGCCATGACTAAATGACCATATAAACTTACTTAGGCGAAAACATGAAACAAGGAGTTGACGATAACTTGAACAAACAATTTGGATCTACTCCACCTAAAGAACCATGAAATACAAGTTATAATAAACTTACCCTAATAACAATCTTCATGTACAAATAGACTTTCCTAAGTTTATTCAAATATTGGACATGTAACTTTTCGGATCAAAACTTATACATTTGTTATCAAATACAACAATAGTAGGGAGCCTCATGTGAGGAGTTCATTGAGTAAGCCGTCGAGATGAGTTGTGGATTTACGAGTTAAAGTGTCCTGGCTCCTCGAACGTTTACTCCATGACTTCTGAATTATGTCGGCCTGAACGGTAGTAAGAGATATACAACTTATACATGTTTCATAAACCATTTATATTCAAAGACTTATGCTATATACTAAATGCTACATCATGAACATTATGCAAGACATATATGGGCAATTCTTCGTATTCTTAGACATTACTCCAAACCTAAGTCGCAACGTTCTATTATAGGCTGCTTTTAGTGACTTTCCCGATTCGACTACCACTTTGAATTCACATCACTTAAGCTTAAGGTGAGTCATAGCCCCTACTCTTTTCATAATTGTTTTAACTCTTGGGGGGGATACATGCTCAACTACTTGCTTACTTGTACAAATACTTGATCGCATTATACTTGATTGTTCTATACTTGATTGTCTTATACTTGATCGCATTATACTTAATTTCATACGTACATGATTATGTTATACTTAACTGCGTTATACTTGATTGTGTTACTGCCAGTGGCTCCAGATTAAGTTGCTGGATGACCATTGAGACTTCCGGTGGCTCCACATTAAGTTGTTGGATGACCATTGAGGCTATTGATACATCCTAACATTTACGAATGTTGGATACATCATAAACGTGAGGTCTTCGGAGATGAAGTGTAGACTCACGACTAATTGCTAAACTGTTTTGATGAACTTATACATGTCTTTATTATACCATATATATTAGCAGTGGGTTGTGAACACACAGGTTGCAAGTCTCTTATGACGGGACCTGCAACTGAGTGGATTCTCAATGCCTTTGCTGTGTGAACATTCTTTAAGGCTTTTCAACTATTTTAAGACAAACTCTATGAACTCACCAACCATTGTGTTGACACTTTAGCATGTTTATCTCAGGTCTATAAGGTGATAGCTGTTGCATGGAGCATAGAGTCGCTTGGCATGTTTTGAAGACTTATGCTTTTATCTTTACCATTCGATTTGTCTTAAAACTCTTATGTATTGTATTATGGAACTCAAGTTTGTATTTCGGAATTTATTAATCGAATGGTCACTTTTCAAAACGTCTCATTTAGAGTTCGTTTTCTATACCTTGTTCTTTGTATTATGAAGTAGCACCCCTATGACACAGTCTTCCGCTGCGGTATTTTGGGGGTGTTACAGATTGGTACCAGAGCCTTGGTTATAGAGAACTAGGTTGCATTTAGTGCCTAGACTATAACTGATATAAACATTAAGACTCTTCTCTTTATTTTGCCTTACACACACTTCATGCGCATATGCTTATTGCAAATTGTTTGTTTAGAAGAAACCCCAGACAATAGTCAAGTCATCAAAAATTTAGAGCTAAGTAATAATTGTTTAAATAACTTAATCTTGTGACAGTTCTTGTTTGATAAGACATAAGATTAAGTTAAATAAAGATTATTAGTTTCCTGTAGAGATTTGATGATTTGCCTTATACTTGCTTTATATGATTCTAATACCTAGAAGTGGTTCATATGTCCTAGTACGACACTCAAACCTTTCTACAAGCGTGGCTAGTCCATTTCGTCATATCTCTAGATACCCAGACTACGTTACCCTTTCACAACTTAAGAGCAGATGATAGAAAGTCTACCCAATTATGTAGTTTCAATTGTTGAGATATGTGTGCCTGGTAATATGTATACGTGTGAAAGGAAGCAATTATAATTATGGTGGCCAACATAATTATAAATGCGTCACGACTCACGTAGACATATGTGACCATGCTTACATTAATCAACGATTGACTCAAAATTGACAAGATTTAAGACTAAGTAGTCTAGGAATATCACCTCATATCTGACGTCGACAAAATGTCCCTCCTTGTAGATATCATGGCACCAAAGAGAGTAACTCGTAGCACTAGCCGAGGTGGTGCAACACCAAGAGGTGGAAGAACTGGTGGTCGTGGAGGTAGAGGAGCTGCTCACGACACTAGTAACCCTAGTAATGATAGTGGAAGAACTGGTGGACGTGGAGGTAGAGGAGATGCTCACGACACTAGTAACCCTAGTAACGCTGGTGGAAATCCAGATGTCTCCACCATTATTGCCCAACAACTACAAAACCTACTTCCCACTATAGTCACACAAGTTGGCAATCACATGAACAATTCGGGAAACCACGGAAGCATAAATGACGCTACAAATAATGGAGGAAGGAATGATAACAACAACAACAACAACAACAACAACAACAACAACAACAACAACAACAACAACAACCATAGGACTGGATGTACGTATAAGGAATTTACGTCATGCAAGCCAATTGAATTTAATGGTAAAGGAGGTGCATTGGCATATACAAGATGGGTCGAGAAGATGGAGTCAGTGATTGACATCAGTAACTGTGCAATCCACCAGAGAGTGAAATATTCTGCATGCTTGCTATCAGAGAAGGCATTGACATGGTGGAACATGCAGATTCAAGCAAGGACTAGAGAAGCAGCTGTAGGCATGACATAGGAAGACTTTAAGGGACTACTGAAGGAAGAGTACTGCCCGGTTAATGAAATGCAAAAACTAGAGGACGAGTTTTGGCATCACTCTATGGTAGGGGCTGGTCATGCAACCTACACAGATCGGTTTCATGAACTAGCTAAACTAGTTCCTCATCTGGTTACCCCTGAATCCAAGAGGATTGAGAGGTATATCTATGGCCTTGTTCCCGAGATTCGTAGGATGGTGAAAACAACCGAACCTCCCACAATTCAGAGTGCAATATTAAGAGCAGGGACCCTAACAGATGAGATGGTTAGGAATGGAACTTTGAAGATTAGTGATAAAAGGAAGGGAGCAGGTGAATCAAGCGAGCAAAAGGGTACAATGGTTGATAATAAGAGAGTAAGAGGATTTGCGGCAACAGTTTATGATCAGGGAAAGTATGAAGGTCCACATCCTAAGTGTAATAAATGTGCTTATCATCATCAGAGGTCTGAGCCCTGTCGAATGTGTACTAATTGCAATCAAAAGAGCCATTTTACAAATCAGTGTAAAGCAACGGCAAGGCAAGTAACACCGGTGAATGCGGGCAATATAAGAAACAACCAAAAGACATGCTTTGAGTGCAACAGCCCAAACCACTTCCGAGATACTTGTCCTAAGTTAAATAGGGCACAGGGACAAGTGCTGGACAACCCAACTTTAGCTGTTATGCTTGAAGAAAATAACCCAAACCGTGGATACAATGTTAGTCCACCTCGGGGTCGAGCATACTATTTGGGTGCTAAGGAAGCCCGCAATGCGTAACGGGTACGTACCTTATCCTACCATATTATTCTATTCTAGTTCAAAATCTAGCTTTATTATGCCGTTATTAAGATAAGAAACCTAGACACACTAAACTTCGGGACGAAGTTTCCTGAAGGGGTAGAGACTGTAACAATTCGCAATTTCAGGTTAATTACCATTCCCGGAAAATTTCACTATTCACTTTTACTATTCATTTTTCCTTAAACTTTCCCGAAAGTTGATTTTTATTTGATATTCTCGAGTGATAAATCATTTCCATGGCAAATTAAATGTTTTACATTCGTCAGATCATTTTCGTGAAAGTTATTAAGGAATTACACGTTTTAGGGTAAAACGTCATTCAGAAATTCTACGTACAACGAAACTCGACCGCGTTAAGTGACCCCGCATCAGAAAAATGTTTGACACACTCATGATTTATTTGAGAATTAATCGTGACTGAGAAAAACATGACCAAAGACTTCCCAGCAGGTCACCCATGCCTGTACTAATCTCACATGAGCACGCTTAACTGTATATGCGATTAACCGTTAGACCACAAAACGCGTTTCTAAGCAGATTTGAGTTTTCAACTTATTAGAAAAAGTCAACATATTCTTTCCCTCCTCCATTGACCAAAAATCATCCCTTGATGTTATAAGTCATTTCGTGATTTTTAGGCTTACGGTTTGATGTCTAAAAGACATTTAATACCAACCAACACTAGACTGAGCCCAGTCTAGACATTATAAGTCATTTTAAATCATTTTTATCACATTAGAAAAGTAACATTTTACTTTTCTCAATTTTACGCAATATTCGTACGTTTTACGTATTACGCGTTTTAGACCCGTGTTTCCAGTTTTTAGCAGGGTTTTAGCACCCGATAGATCCTACCACTCATTTTATATTTTATTATGGACTATATTGACATGTTTAACAATACTTTCAAGTTTCATATTTTTACGATACCCGGTTTTACGTTTTGAGGCTTAATCATTTACGGTTAGCTTTTTACGGAGTCAAAATGCACAAACTAAGCAAGATAACACCAAGACTCATCATCTAGTCATCTTATCCATTCCAAACCGCCATTTAGGGGGGGGAGTCACCATTTTGTGGCTTGATCTTGACCATTGATCTCTAGGATGTTTACAAGTGTCTAAATTAACTATGGTTACATTCTAACCCAATATATAGTTAACTATTTTTCTCATCCTATAAATAGCCAACTAATAACACATAAAAACCTTGCACCACACCTTCTTATAACCTTCAAGTCCTAAAACCTAAGGCACTTTTCTTATATTTTGTAAGAAAGTTAACTAGTTTTTGAAAGAAAACTAGTATTTGATCTTCAATCTTGGAAATTTTCTAAGAAAAGTTGTTATAACTTTAAAGTCTCCAAAAAGACGTCGTTATAATCTTCAAATAGCTTTGGACTTCAAGAAGGCGTCGTTATAATCTTCAAATAACCTCGGTTTATCATAGATTGCAAAGGAGGAAAGCTTATTCAATCAAAGTCCTAGTTCTTGTCCTAGTTTCCCTTTTCATTAAGGCCAAAAGTTGTAAGCAAACCCTAACATATTTTCTTGCTTAATTATCATTTACATGCTCTTTGTGTTCCTTTCATGCTATATATGTTCTTGTTATTGTGTTCATGATGTTTAAAAATGGATAAAACAAGTATTGGTATACATATGTTAACTTATGACAAGTAAACAAGCAAACTAGTGATTTTTATGGAGAACCACGACCAAAATAGTATAACTTTGATATTTGACACTTACTTAATGTTAAAGAGGACTTAACAAGGAAACCATAGCAATTTGAACCACCCAAAACGAGTATACGAGTCAAAAGTTATGGCGATTTGAAATTACCAAAGATTTCCGGCAAAACTGCCTAAATAGCATTCTGATCAAATTTTGCTTTTGAAAGTCACCCTTATGGTCCGATTCATCAAAAAGTTAAAACACGAAAGTTGTCCGGAACGACGTTTTCGTTCAGGAACAAAGAAGCTCGAGACCTAAAAATGCTTTCCGAGTGATAAAATTCTTCAAAATCTTAACAGCCCATTTTAGACCAAAGTCACTATATTATAGTTATGATTTACTAAGACCAAGAGGTCTAATGACCTAATGCCGAGACCACAACCATGGCTAAAGCCAAGGTTGAGTCTCAAGACCATGGAAAAATGACCAAGGTCACGGCAAAGCCATGACTAAATGACCATATAAACTTACTTAGGCGAAAACATGAAACAAGGAGTTGACGATAACTTGAACAAACAATTTGGATCTACTCCACCTAAAGAACCATGAAATACAAGTTATAATAAACTTACCCTAATAACAATCTTCATGTACAAATAGACTTTCCTAAGTTTATTCAAATATTGGACATGTAACTTTTCGGATCAAAACTTATACATTTGTTATCAAATACTACAATAGTAGGGAGCCTCATGTGAGGAGTTCATTGAGTAAGCCGTCGAGATGAGTTGTGGATTTACGAGTTAAAGTGTCCTGGCTCCTCGAACGTTTACTCCATGACTTCTGAATTATGTCGGCCTGAACGGTAGTAAGAGATATACAACTTATACATGTTTCATAAACCATTTATATTCAAAGACTTACGCTATATACTAAATGCTACATCATGAACATTATGCAAGACATATATGGGCAATTCTTCGTATTCTTAGACATTACTCCAAACCTAAGTCGCAACGTTCTATTATAGGCTGCTTTTAGTGACTTTCCCGATTCGACTACCACTTTGAATTCACATCACTTAAGCTTAAGGTGAGTCATAGCCCCTACTCTTTTCATAATTGTTTTAACTCTTGGGGGGGATACATGCTCAACTACTTGCTTACTTGTACAAATACTTGATCGCATTATACTTGATTGTTCTATACTTGATTGTCTTATACTTGATCGCATTATACTTAATTTCATACGTACATGATTATGTTATACTTAACTGCGTTATACTTGATTGTGTTACTGCCAGTGGCTCCAGATTAAGTTGCTGGATGACCATTGAGACTTCCGGTGGCTCCACATTAAGTTGTTGGATGACCATTGAGGCTATTGATACATCCTAACATTTACGAATGTTGGATACATCATAAACGTGAGGTCTTCGGAGATGAAGTGTAGACTCACGACTAATTGCTAAACTGTTTTGATGAACTTATACATGTCTTTATTATACCATATATATTAGCAGTGGGTTGTGAACACACAGGTTGCAAGTCTCTTATGACGGGACCTGCAACTGAGTGGATTCTCAATGCCTTTGCTGTGTGAACATTCTTTAAGGCTTTTCAACTATTTTAAGACAAACTCTATGAACTCACCAACCATTGTGTTGACACTTTAGCATGTTTATCTCAGGTCTATAAGGTGATAGCTGTTGCATGGAGCATAGAGTCGCTTGGCATGTTTTGAAGACTTATGCTTTTATCTTTACCATTCGATTTGTCTTAAAACTCTTATGTATTGTATTATGGAACTCAAGTTTGTATTTCGGAATTTATTAATCGAATGGTCACTTTTCAAAACGTCTCATTTAGAGTTCGTTTTCTATACCTTGTTCTTTGTATTATGAAGTAGCACCCCTATGACACAGTCTTCCGCTGCGGTATTTTGGGGGTGTTACAGAGTCGACCACAAGGAGATCCAAGAAGAAAAATTAGGGTTTCATAATTGTCTAGCAATAATCAAGAATCAAGGTAAAATCTTTAACCCTTATGTGTAATTAACTAATTATTGTTATGATTCATGTAATAATTAATATGATGGAATCTAGGGTTTATATACTTCTGTAAATTATTGAAGTAAAACATGTTAGGATGATTAGATGTTAATAATATGGTTAATGGTTAAGGGAATTGAGTGTTAAACGCGTTAGATTATGTGTTAGGGTTTGGACAGAAATCTATGGCTGTAAAGATGTGAGTGTAAATAACAGATGGTGAAGAGTTAAGTCACGAATTTTAGGTCTAAATTGAATTATAATGAAAGAGCTTTCCAAAAAGTCCAGCCACGATTGATTTTAAGGTAGGAAAGTCGGTCTTTTGATTTTTCTTTGTTAAGGTGTCAAAGTTGTCAAACCGGGACAGATTTTGGGTAAACGTTTGAGGGTGTCATGTGGTTGTAAAAGTGGTATTTTGACTTGGCCTTCTGGAATAGTTAAGTTTTAGGTTATATTAGACTACCACGAAGAGGATTCGTGATAAAAACTTGTGGAAGTAATTATTAAAAATCAAAACTTTTTGGTGTGCGTTCAGATCCGAATTTGAGTAGTTGACAAGTTTAAATTTCTTTTGAGTATTTGTGTGTGTTATTGGTCCATGGCCTTCTGGAATTAGCTTCTATGCTTATGAGAGACCATGGTAAATTTTTGGTGTGAGTTTTTGAGCTTTATTTGTCGTGATTTTATATGAGTGAATGTACCCAAAAATTCTGCGTTTTCTGATTTTTAGTGTGCAAGGGATTTAGTGAGTATTAAGTTATGGTAGTGGTTAGTGTGGTGTCTAGGAGATCCATGGTGGGTTATATGAGTCTTATACATCCATCATATGTGTATTACAAGGGTTTTAGCTTTTAGCTTGACCTTGTGTAATGTGGATTATTTTTGTGTGCTATAGATTGTGAATTGTTTTTATGGAAGCTGCGGAGTTTAAGGTGAGTTCATAGTCCCATATTTTTACTTGTTTTAAACTTGGGATGGGTATGATGCTTGTCTTAAATATTTGAGTTACTGTGATTATGTGTGTGTAAAAAAAAAAGCTTGGACTTATAATGTTATCGTATGTATGCTATGTATGATTATTTGCTTGTGTGGATATATGTGATTCGATTAGGAGGATACTTATCCTGTTGCTCGCGCATGCGACCTAATTGATGTTTATTGAGGTCGGGGGACACGAGCCGTCCTGATGTAATCATTGTGGGGTCGGAGGACACGAGCGGTCCTGTTGTAATCATTGTGGGGTCGGAGGACACGAGCTGTCCTATTGGTTGCCTTATGAGTGTTGTTGCCTTTGTGTGTGATTATTGACTTGCAAATGCATGTAGCTATATGATAACTATAATTATTTGTCCAGCTATATTTTGTAATCACAGTGAATTTGGTTGCCTTGTGTGTTGAGTCTCAAACCTATGAATCTCACCAACCTTATGTTGACATTTTAAGCATCATTTTCAGGTGAGCATTCTAAGGCCAAAGTTGAGGGCAGCAATTAGGCGAGACTTAGTTGCATGGAGACTTACTTATGTTTTGGGATTTGATTTTATTTGGATTTGGATATGATACATTTATATTTTCTGTTTGGTACTTTCAAATCTATTGAAGATACATTTTGGATTTTTGTTTTGGTTATTTATCTTTGGGTATTATTACAACACTGTGTGTTGGTACATTGCTCTATTTATGTGCATGTAGTTGTTCTCTATGTTGACACCAGGTGTTGTGATGATATCCATGAAGTTACACCCGCGCGTTTCCACCATGGCGGGGTGTGCCACATATTGATATCACACAAGTAAAGAATGAGATAGATATAAGGATTGGTTGATTACAAGATATGAGAGAATTATAAAAACAAGAGTTTCATTAATATATCAAAATAACCAACAAGTATTATGATAACATAAGCTTAGTATATATAGGGGAGGAGTAGGGCAACACTCCCTCTCCCTCATACTTCTATTTCGTGGGCTTGTAAGCCTTATGGGCTTTTACATGTTGCCCATTTACTAAAACATAAACATAAATATAACTAGAGCAACCTAATACACAATGTAATGACCGAGACTTGACTAAATACTAAAGTATGTTCCCAACAATCTCCCCCTAAGGGTCGGTCATCATGGTTGCTGGACGTCTTCATCTTTGTCTTTAACTTGTGACATGTATAACTTTTGATGTCTTCAAAAAATGTAGTAAAATGAATGTACTTTGCTCTAAATCTTTGTTCTTTGGTGATGATGTAGTGATTGTGTTATGAAGTAGTCAGCCATTCGTCACTCCTGTGTCTGTGGTGGTTGTCCGCCATTCCAACATGCTCATACATCTTTGGACTTTGTCTTTCAAGTGCGCGAAGTTCCTTATCATTCACATTGATCTTAGTTTTTAAACTTTGGAGATTCTTCTTATTGATGTAGAATCTGTCTTTGAACTTTGTGGTGCATAGATCTTTGGGGGAGTTTTCATTGACTTCAAGATGTATGCATGAGCATGCTGGAATCTACCATCATGGAGGTGATTTGTACCTGCAGGTAAACAGTTAGCAATAATCAACCGGTACTTACAGATAAGGAATTAGAGCTCGTCAACAGCATAGTGTGAAGACTCCTTCTAATCCTTATCAAGGCCTTTCCCATATCAGATTCTCCCGAAGGAGCTTACGAGACCTTACGAGACCTACTAAGTAGCTCAATGACTGGGTGAGTCGCTGGGGATCACTCCACGACTGTAGACCGCTATGGAACCACCGCGAACACTAAGCGTAACCCTTGTGGGGTTACCGAAGTGACCTGCTATCAGGGCTGTTTGATGTTGACCCTGGCAGGAATTTCCGTTCAATTATTGAGAAATACATTTGTAATTCTCTCATAAACGTTCTCGGCAGATTGCTAAGATCTGTGAAGGACTCGATAATTTACCTCTGGTGTCCATTGATGTATAACACCAGTTGTAGTAATGCTAAGTGTTCCTAAAAGATCTTTGATGTATCTCATGGCTCTAGACTCTATAAGTGCACACTTAGGTTTCCTATGCGGAGACTAGGGAGGGGTCTCCTGCTTCAATATCAACCATCTCTAAGAGATAAGTCGATAGATTACACTGGTTCCCCGTGACAATGAAACAAGCTCTTTTAAGAGAACTTGAGTGGTTAAGAAGGTTTAGTGCATTGCGTCACTGGGTCCATGACGACTTTATCTTCAATACCGGTGTTGCCTTAGCAACAACCAGTAGCATACGAGTTGAACCCGGTGTCTGCTCTAAGGTTGAACATATGGAGGGCTATTTCTTTTCACCCTTTTCTTTACTTTTCTTTTTAATTCTTCAACTCCTTCTTTCCCTTTCATTCTTTTCTCCTTTTTTTTGTATCATACCTAAGGACTTCTAATTCTAACTATGGGTGATGTCCTTGGGTAGATCCCTCCGGCTCTTGCGGATCATAGGACGGTTTTTCCTATCTTAATCACCTTATAACTCCTTGATTAACCGACAGTAGCCAAGAAACCATTGATTGAAAATCTCTGAAAGTGTTTGTGATAATCAAAATATTTTGGTTAACACTTTGAGAGTTTTGTATACACTTTTGAAGGGCTCCCCCTTCACATGTGCTCATAAGTATTTAATAAATTTGCACATGCGAGAGGAGCAAGCACTTTTTGAATTGATCCACTTTTAGTGAACAAGACCGATTCGAGACACGCTTACATCACTAGTTATACTAGCTTGAAATTATTACCCGGCCTGGTCAAGTCCACATAAACTTTCTCAAGACGGTACATTTCTACTAAGGCAAATCCTTTTCGAGACACGCTTATGTGGCTAGTTAAAGAGTTCCATTGTCAGCTTTTAGGTGACAATTAGCTCTATTAACTAACTTGATGTTATACTCCACCTCCAATGTCAAATCATGCTTATGTTCAAGAACAGAATTACTTCAGCTACCCACAACCTACAACTCCAAATCAGATGATCCCATATGATTCTGCTCAGCAATTTAATCAACCTGTTCCTTATGAAAACAGTGAGTCAATGTACTACTCTAACTCTAATGACGATGAAGATGATGACTTCAATACGTTGAATCAAGGACTTGCTCTCATTGCTCGTGCCTTCAGCAAATTCTCAAACAAGACTAACAACCGTCTTCGCTCTTCATCGAACACTAGGAATCAACCTGTCATTCAAGATGGAAGGGTTGAGATACAGAATCGATATAATGGACGATCAGGTGGTTATTCAGGAAATTCTGGAAACGAACAAAGGTTCAACAACAACGAAGGGTTCAGAAACAACTCTGGTGTTACTCAGCAAAGGAATGAAAGTGTTGCAACTGGGAACTCTAACTCTGGGAATGCGGTATGGTACTACAACTGCAATGAGAAAGGTCATATTGCAACTGCATGTCCAAAACCGATAACTCGGGGCAGTAAGTTTCAAAAGCAGGCATTACTCATGGCTCTCATAGATGAAAAGGAAGGACATTTCACTGAGCAAGAGAACAGCTTCATGGCAAATGCGAACAACGAGGATGACATGGAAGATCTGGAAGCAAATGCAGCTGTGATGCTTATGGCCAACATGCAGGAACTTCAAATGAATGATTCAGGCCCAGTGTATGACACTGATGGATTGTCTCAGGTGCATGATCTTAATACAAGCCTAATACATGAAATAGCATCACCATATGCTTCTGAATCAAATAAGGCGCAAGTTGTTCCATCTGACTCATCTTTATCATCTCAAGAAGATGAACAAATGAACACAGTTGTTACATTTGATGATGACACAGTTGTTTCATTTGATGATCCTATTGAGAATGATAAACATGATTCTCTAGAACAACATGAACCATTGTATGATCCAGACCCTGACCTTATATTGTTGTCTAGACAACTGAATGCTCAACAATTGCAAATAATGAAATAAAATGAGATAAATAAAGCTTTAAAAGAGACAAATAAGTCACTTACCAGAGACATTGAGTGTTACAAAATACAACTTTCAAATCTGGAGCACAAGGTTAAACATGAAAAAAGTTTTGAAAAAGCTTTTCAAGAACATTACAATAAAGAACAAGATCTTCAACACAAAATGCAAGATTTAATTGAGTCAAATGGAAAGTTGGTTTCAAAACTTGAAAGTGACAAGTGTGAACTTCAAAAACAGGTTGAACATCTTAAAAAGGAACTTTCAAAAACAGAAACAGAGTTGTCAATTTGCAAAAAGGATTTTTGTGAACATAAGGTACGAAAAAGGAAATATATAGATAATTTACTTGGTGAAATTGTTGATCTTGAAAAACAACTCAAAAAGTTTCGTAATGTTGTTTACAAAACCGGGGGTACCTAACACAATCAATTTGGAGTCAAACATCGCATACCAATTTGGTGGACTAAATCAGCAAACCTTGTTGGAGGATAAGTCTTTTCGAGTTTACTAACTTTTATTGTTTCGTCCATTCCTGGGTCAATTCTGAGTCTAGCTCGCACAAGATACAACTTTTAGCCTTTTGACCACTTATATTTTAATCACTTTTCCCTTTTCTCCCCCTAAAAAATAGCATATAAAATGATGTTTTCGATAATCTTTTAGATTTGCCTTTTTGAGTCTTATGGAGAGATTCACCAAGAACTTTTGATTTAGAACAAAGTAGTTTTATTTGACAAGTGCTCCCCCTCAACAAGTTATTAGGTCTTATTGAGGTAAAATACTTGTCCTTTTGAGCAGAATTATGAAAATCATAAAATATTTGATTAATTCTACTCAAAAGTAAGAAGCCTTCGCTCCTTATATTAGGATTGAGGCACTGATGCGTACCTCAGGGTCCTTTCTTTACAAGTTCGGGTTGTACACTGAAATGTGTACACAAACCATTATGAATAAAATTATTGACAAATCAAATCAAGACCTTACAAACTTCTACCATTCGGGTCTCTGAAACGTCAACACTGGAAATCCTGGTCTGCCTCCCACATAGCTTTCCAATCTCCTTATCTGATCCCTACGCTTTAACCGGTTCTCAATCCTTGTGATGAATCTGCGAGCTTGCCTGGCCTAATCGGTATTCCACCTTTCGGATTTGTATAGTGCAACATCATCTAATCGGCTTCTGATTCCATCTCTGATGAACTTAAGAGTTTCATCACAAAACTTGTGGATTTCATCATAAGCCATGAAGCAGTTTCATCGGTTGACACTACGGTAGGTGAACCCAAATGCCGGATGCTTGATCAAGGTGTATTGAGATTCAAGTTGAAGGTTGGGGATGTTGTAAAGGTTAGGTTTTGTGAGATTCAGTTTCTTCTGGTAACTTTCCACTCCAAGTTAAAATCTTCTACTCGCGCTTTGATGACGATGTGTCAGATGAAAATGAGTAGAGCTGTGATGAAGGCAAGCTGCATATCCTTAGGTAGGTTGCAAAGCTTTCCTTGAACTTTGAGCAGATACATATCTTCGATGTCATTAAGGAGCAATCGTGGAAAGTCTGACTCGGAAATCACGTACTTTTGTTCATCAAGTCTTTTGAGTACGATTTTGTTGAGAAAGGAGTACCCAAAGTGAGTGACTGTAGAGATGAACTGGATAGAGACAATCTTTAACTCACTTGTCACATTACCCATAGTCTGATTGAGTCTGCTGCTTTGATTATACTGTGCCCGGTTTTGTGGCCAATGGTGTATTCCATAGAGTGCGTTCCGGTCATAGGCAACAACTTTGTCGATGAATAAGTTAGAGGCTTCTTCTTCGATGGCGTTGTTGAGGTATCTAGCTGCAGGGATTGAGAAGGTAAGTGATGTGGCGTACTTCGTTTCAATCTTGCTACTGTGTTGTAGAAATTTCAAGTCATTGTTGAAGAAGAATTTGTAGGGTACTTTTTCTTGTTTCGGCTTACCAACCAAGGGTAGAGGTTTGGTCCAGTCAGTGTAGTATGGCCGTTTGTTCTTTGAGTAGTAATTGATGTTGGACTCGGGGTTTAGCCAGTCAATGTCGTTAGACATTGCTAGGGCAATGTTTTCCAGGTGATATTCAAGTTCAACAGAGTTGGTCGAGCAGTCTTTCAACAGGTTGAATGCAGCATTCTTTACCCTTCTCAGCTCTTTCTTACTCATGTTCTTTAAACCGTAGTCCCTCTGCAGAAGTTGTGCATATTCCATTGTATGGCCATCTTGTCGTGATTGATTTTCTGCAAGAGATGGTTGAGCTTTAACCATTTCATCAAACCAAGAGTACTCAGCCGTTTTGTCTTCGTCCAGCCAATTAAGAATGTTTTTCGGTTTCTTAGGTTCACTGCTTTTTGAAGAGGTTTCTGGTTTATGCTGATGATGTTTTCTTTTCCTTTCTTTCTTCTTTGTTGATGAAGGTTCTGGTATTTCATCTGGCTGAGGGAAATCTTCTCCGCCGGTGTACTCAAAGTGATCTTGGGCTTTTGGACCTGAACCTGATGCCTTTGGTTGTTGAGTAGATGTTGTGGTTGTTGGAGGTAGGACCGGTTGTTTGTGTTAAGATGAGGGTCCTTCGGCTTGCTTTTGCTTCTTAGCCTGTGAGTTAGGATCTTTGTCTTCATCATCTCTCTGACGTTTCAGTTTATCGGCCTCAGTGCTGCAAGATTCTTTGACCATCTTGGCTTGTAAAGCTTCCCAAACTTTAATTTCTTCAGGTGTCATGGTGGTTTTACTTGCCAATATGTTGAAGAGCTGAGCCTCTAACTCATTTACTGTCATTTCTTGTTGTGGTAGAGGTGTCTTGTCAGCTCGGAGAGTGAAAGAAGTAGTTCTAATCACTTTCTTGACAGCTTGTTCAGCAATCTTTGTAAGCTCATCCTTCATCGGCTTCAGCAATTCTTTCAATTCTGTCACTAGGTGTTGTTCCATGTACCGAGTTGCTTGAGTAGCCAAAGTAGCTTCCATATCTTCTTGTACATCTTTGGCTAAGAAGGCGTCAACTTTTTCATGCATTTCCTGAACATTTGTCATTTGCTTTGTCAACTCAGCCACTTGACTTGCCAGTGATTCAACTTGAGTTTCTAACTTGTTTTTCTTCTTTTCACGAACTCTCTTTACTGCCCTCTTAATCAACTTTGATGCAGCTGAGGCTTCAATTTTGGATGGTTTCTTGATTGATTTGTCATGAGTAGATTGTGATGCTAAAGGTGATGATTGTGAGGATTCAATGTTGGTGGTGGTGTCCTTATCATCTCCTTTAGGTGATTCGGGTTTATCCTTTGGCACTTCTTTCTTATCTGTGACTTTAGCAGCTTCATCCCTTAATCTATGCTCTTCTGCTAATAGGTCAGCTTCTGCCTTTTGCCTTAATTCTTCTTCTAATCTAGCTTCTTCTTCTTCTTCTTCTTTTCTTTGTTTCTTCTTGAAGCTTTAATTCATCGGCAAGTTTAGCTGCCTCTTCAGCTTTCCTGCTTTCTTCCATTCTAATGGCTTCTTCCAGTTTAGCTTGTTCCATTTCCTCAAGCCTCGCCTCTTCAGCTTCTTGTTTTCTTTTGAGCTCTTCCTCTTGAGCCTTTTCTCTTGCCTCCATCTCTTCCAAAGACATTAGGTGTGGAATATCTATATCCATATGGTCTTCCACATCATTGTCTCCCCTCTCTGAAGCATTATGCATCTCTACGTCTTCAGGTGTAATAGTGGGAGATTCGTAGACTATCATATCAGCAGTAGTACCCGTTTCCTGAGTTTGATCAACTGGAGTGGACTCAGGGATACTGCTAGACCCGCCTACTTCAGGAATACTTCCAGATCCTCCAGCCTTGGTTGTTTGAGTAAACAGAGGTGGTGAAGGTTGATCATCTTAGAAGGAGTCGATTCTGCTGTGGAGGAGACCTAACTTGAGTGCTCGTTCATTTTCTTCTTCCACAGATAGACCAAGGTTTGTGTGAGACTCTTCTTGTAGTTCTTGTTCTGCAGTCATTGGTTCCTTCAGCTTTTCACCCCTTAAACGTTCTTCTTCCAACTTAGCATCCTCTTCAGTTAAAGGTCTTTGAATGAACGTTGTTTCTCTTTCAATTTGATCAACAAATTCATCGATGTTTTTGTCCCAATCTTCTAGAGTCATGTCCAGATCGTCAAGATTATCATCCGGTTTGTTATAAGCTTCCCTATAAACTGGACCACTATCAGATTCGGTTTCTGAATTGGATGGTTTTGGAGAAGATGGTGGTGTGGGTTCAGGAACTGGTTCAGGGATTGGTTTCTTGACTGGTATTCTGATCTTAAGAGTTCTCTTGTGAGGCTTTTTAGCACAGTAGACTCATTTCTGAATGTGTTCTTGTCTTCATCATCTAGTCTTTGAGGAATGTCGTCATACTCACGAAGAAAGCCTTCAATGAGTAGCTTGGTGAAGCGAATAAATGGAATGTTTGCAGACTTATGTTGAATGTGCCACACAATATCTTCCCAGATAATGCTAGCAAAGTCCACCTTTTTGACATTTGCGATAGCCTAGAAAAGTTTGAGATGTTGGAGTTTGGGGTGTTCGTGATCAGTATCTCTGCCAGATAAGGACTTGGCTATAAGGATGTACATGGTTCTCCATGGTTGTGGAAGATATCTTGTGTTGGCCTTCGAGTGTCTAGTCACTACTTCGTCTGACTCATCGTATCCAATATCCCGTAACCATTCAATTAATTCTTCTTCATTAGGAACTGGGTCATACTGTTCATCTGGACCAAGTTAGGGTAAGCCAAGAATACCACGAAGAGTATCTTTATCCACCGTGACATGTCTCTTATAAAGCATGCACATGAAAGATTCTTCGCCAAGATCCAGTTGAAGTGTATGCCAAAACTGGTGAATGTAGAAGCAAGCTACTGATGCTGATTTGGTGAGCAGGATTTTGTACGGGTGATAAACTAGAGCATCCACAGCTACAATGCAAGATGATTCGTTGCATGTGAATTTGTTGAAGTTGACCCTTAGGTTGTTCTTTCCAATCTTTCTGGAGTAATCTTCGGGAAAAGTTTCTTCCCATGTGAGCTTTGGTTCAGGTACTGGTACTTATGGAATGTTTGCTTGTTGGGCCATCTGAATTGATCATACACAAACATAGACATTGCAATGATATAATTTGTTATCTCATTTGTTAATTTACTTATTTATGCATGAATGGATTGATCAGTGGGTGTTTTGTGTTGAAAGTGTTGTTATATGATAAACTTGTGTATTTGATGTTAAAACTTAGTAGAAACTGATAACAATCAAGTCACAATATGTGTTAACAAATACCAGAGATTACACATTTGAAAATTTACAACACTTAGATAAATTTCAAGAAATCAGACAATGTTACGCGTAAGATTTGAAATCCGACGCATAACATTTCTTATGCGTAAGAAATTATATTAGGCGTAAGTTCAAAAACTACGCATGACTTATATTTTACGCGTAAGATCAAACTTTTGTGTAGGCTAAATCTTATGTGTACGAATAAATCTTATGCGTAAGATTGGAGGTTATGCAAAGGTTATAACCTTATGCGTAAGTTATAACTTATGCGTACGTTTTGATTTATGCGTAAGATTATTACTTATGCGTAAGAAAAAACTTATGCGTAAGAAATATTCTTTTGCGTAAACATTGTCTTATCCAAGACAAGTTTTTCAAAAGGTCGAATCTTACGCGTAAGATTTCATCTTACGCGTAAGATGAGTTAATCTTTTGCGTAGGATCGTCTGAATGAAAATCACCTTCGAAAATTTAGTTTCTTTTGATTCCTGAAAGTTTTAAACAACACCACTGATCAAAATTATATCCAAAAACATCCCAAAACGCTTTAATACACAGTCTTTTGCGTAAACATGCTTCAAGCAAACTTTTGCGTAGGAACGCAAGAACATCAAATCAAAACACATGAAAACATGATTCTTGGTGGAAAGAGAAGTTAGGCGAGTGATTAATACACACTCAGGAACATATAGACCAATTTATAACAACTTCTAACCACATAAGCACAAGATCATAGCTGCTAGTGTCGATATACCTAATCTCATCATCCACATTCAAAACATGTAATGGAAACAATTGAACCACCAAGATATGTTCCTTATCATATATAAACAATATCCTAAGCACTTAATCATTTTAGAACCTCACAATTCAAAAAACCCCTAATTCATACGATGAACCCTAATATCAATAATCAATAATTGACGTTTCTGGGTAAGATTGAATTACAATAACATGATTAGTATCATCTAGGGATCATATCCCACCACTAATTTCAAACCTAAATACATTAAATCTCTTAATCTAATATTAACGCAAACCCTAAATCGTATAACATGATTTTGGAACAAATTAGCCGTTGGATTTAGTTACAATAAAAAACCATTATGTAAAATCATGATCAAAACTTGTTAGCACTTACAGATTTGAGGTTTAAGGATTAGATTTGCAGAATTATTGTGAGCCGTTGATTAGGTTTGGTGGAGTAGTAAATGTAAGTTCTGAAAAATGCAGGTGGAGTAAATGCTATGGGTCAAAGTGTTTTGACCAAAGGTTAAAGCATGTTTTACAATTTGACATCTTTGGTCCCTTAACCTTAAAATACTTATCAAGCTTAATACCTAACTAATTCTTATAATAGCAATAGTTACCAACACCAAGCATTGTAAAAGAACAACTTTGGATAAATTTACTCCCCCTTGACCTTAGACCGATGTCCTTTTAAATTTGAAAAATTGGTGTCTATTAGTCAAGGAAAGTAACCCGAAAAGCCTTTTAAGCATCACTTTAAATTTAACAAATAGAAATTATTTTTGGTAAAATCCAAGTACGAAGTAAATATTTTGAAAATTTTTAAAAATACTTTACCTCCCCCTCAACACTTGTTTTTGTAATAATTTTAGACATTTTATAAAAATAGTGTTGAAAAGAGCAGTGTGTACTTGCATTTTTTTTAAAAGAGTAGAAAAGATAAAATCTTTTTGTGTTTTTGTTGGTTTTATATTTTTGTGTTTTGTTTTTGGAAAAAATATTTACAAAAGATAGTTTTTATGTTTGACGATCATTTGTGTTTTAAAAACTTTTCCAGATCTTCTGGAGTCAAACATCGCATACCAATTTGGTGGACTAAATCAGCAAACCTTGTTGGAGGTAAAGCTTTAGTGAGTAAGTCTGCCAACTGGTATTCAGTTCGCACAAAATATAATTCAATTGTGCCCTTTTCGACATGCTCCTTGATGAAATGATAGCGGAGATCAATGTGTTTGGATTTCCAATGATGAACGGTGTTGCATGAAATGGCAATGGCACTTTTGGAATCACAGTAGATTGGAATCTTATTGAATAGGTAGCCATAGTCTTTAAGTTGTGATCTCATCCAGATGACTTGAGCACAACAAGCAGACACAGCTACGTATTCAAGTTCTGTTGACGATAGTGATGTGCTGTCCTGCTTCTTAGATTGCCAAGACACAAGTTTATCTCCGAGAAACTATCATCCACTAGATGTACTTTTGCGTGTGTCTAAGCATCCTGCATGGTCAGCGTCTGAAAAAGCAATTAGTTCAAAACCAAGAATCCTTCGGATACCAGATTCCCAAGTTAATGGTTCCCTTTATGTATCGAAGGATTCTTTTTGCCTCATTGAGGTGCCTTTCAGTAGGTTTAGACTAATAACGAGAACACATAAAGACAGCAAATACTATATCAGGTCTACTAGCTGTGAGATACATGAGGGACCCAATAATACTTCGGTATTTTGTAGGGTCAACAGGAGTCCTATGTATATCAGCATCTAGTTTTGTGCCAAAAGCCATTGGTGTATTATAAGTATCATAGCTCATCATTCCATGTTTCTTTAAGATTTCTAAAGCATATTTGGACTGATTTAGAATAATTCCACGGGGTGATTGATGAACTTGTAGTCCTAAGAAGAACGAAAGTTCACCCATCATGGACATTTCAAAATTTTCTTTCATTAAATTTGCAAAATCATTTGAGTAACTTTTGTTTGTTGAAGCAAAAATAATGTCATCGACATATATTTGAACAATTAGTAAGTCCACCCGTATGTTTTTGTAAATAATGTTGGATCCACTGAACCTTTAGAAAATTTATTGGCCAGCAAGAAAGCAGATAGTTTGTCATACCACGCCCTTGGGGCTTGCTTAAGTCCGTAAAGAGCCTTTTTGAGTCGATAAACATGATTGGGACGCTTAGGATCAACGAACCCTTCTGGTTGGCTGACATAGACCACTTCACGGAGTTCACCATTCAGAAATGCTGTTTTGACGTCCATTTGATATACAACCATATTCCTATGAGCAGCATATGCCAGAAAGATCCGAACAGCTTCAAGTCTAGCAACTGGAGCAAAAGATTCCTCAAAATCAATTCCTTCTTCTTGGAAGTATCCTTTAGCTACCAAGCGTGATTTTTTATGTATGACAGTGCCCTCTGCATCCAGTTTGTTTTTCCAAATCCATTTTAGCCCAATGACAAAGACTCCGTCAGGTCTTTCAACTAATTCTCATACTTCTAATCTTTTGAATTGCTGAAATTCATCTTGCATAGATTCAATCCAGTCGTCATAAGTCATTGCTTCTTTAATGTTCTTAGGTTCTTCTTGACAAACTGTGAGTGCATAGATACAAGTTTTACCATCTGTGTGAAGTCGTTGTCTCGTCATGATAGGTGCATCTGGAGGCCAATAATTTGAACTAAGGGATGATCTCGAGTCCATTTGTGTGTCGAAGGGTGTAGTTGATAGGTATCTCGCATGTTAGCAGGATCCAAATTTCGTGTGGACGACTCAGCTACTTCAGGAAATGTTGGAGCCGGTGCAAATGGGTTAAAGAATGCATTTGGATCAGACTCTGCGGGTTATAGAACTGATTGTAGTGTAGGATCTTCAGCTGATTGTCGTGAGTTGGAAGCGGTTTGTTCTGCTGTTATGGGAGATGCAATTGGAGGACCGTCTTTCTCAAAATTTGTAATTATTTGTTGAGGTGAGTCAGGTACTTGAATATTATCAGGTTGTGCAGCGGAAATTGGTGAGACCTCAGAAGAACGGTATTCAATTGTATCATCAAACAGTGGAGCAAACAGAGTTTCCAATTCTTTACGGTTGAGAGGTAATGTTTCAGCCGAAGAGTTATATGAGTGAGTTCATCAAAATTAGCATGAATAGTTTCTTGAATTTCTCTTGTTCGACGATTCCATATCCGAAAGCCTTTGGAATTTTCACAATATCCTACGAACACTCCGATGTCAGCCTTTGCTTTAAGCTTACCTAAATCATCACGATCATTTTTCGGATAACAAAGTGCTCCAAATACGTGAAAGTAATCGATGTTTGGTTTTCTTTTGTGAACAAGTTGATAAGGTGTTTTGCTATGGCGTTTTGTGATCATAGAATGGTTTTGAGTGTAACATGCAGTTGAAACAGCTTCCGCCCATAAGTAATCTGGTAATTGAGCATTAATCAACATGGTTCTTGTAGCTTCCACTAACGTCCTGTTGTGTCTTTCAACAACTCCATTCTGTTCTAGACTTCTTGCAATAGATGTTTGATGTTCAATTCCCACTTTCTCAAAATATGACCTAAGTGTCTGATTCTTAAATTCTGTTCCATTGTCAGTTCTTACCAATCGTACCGTGTTACGTAACTGAACTTGAATTTTAGTGAGAAAGGTGATGATCATTGAAGGAGCTTGATCTTTATTTTGAAGAAAATAAACCCAAGTCCATCTGGAGTAGTCATCAACAATTACGAGTATGTAGCGTTTACCGTTGATACTTTGAACATGCATCTGTCCACACAAATCCATATGAAGCAATTGTAAAACATGATTAGTACTGTGCTCAATTTTAAAAGGAAAATGAGCGCGAGTACTTTTTCCTTGTTCACAGGCCGAACATAAGTGATCTTTGGTAAAACGGAATCTTGGAAAACCATCAACAAGTTTATGACCAGCAAGTTCAGTCATTGTTTTGAAATTCAAGTGCGAAAGACGTTTATGCCATAACCAGGATTTAGTCGATTCAGCTTTGGAGAGAAGACATATCGGAGATGAAGCAATCATATCAGACATCGATATTGTGTAAAGATTCGAACCACGTGAGCTGGACATTAGATCATTTCCTTGTAAGTCACGAACGAAACAAGTTTTCTCACGAAATGCAACTACTAAATTCCCATCACAAAATTGACCGACTGAAAAGAGGTTGTGACCTAAGCCTTCCACATAATAAGCACGATTGATTTCGATGTTCCCACTGACATAGTCACCGTATCCCATGATTAAAGCGTAATGATCATTCCCGAATCTGACAGTTCCGATAAACTTTGAAACAAAGTTGACTAACAGTTTGAGGTTGCCTGTCATATGTCGGGTGCATCCGCTATCAACAATCTAGAGAACAATATGTACCACCTGCATCACAAGAAGACGACGAGGATGGAACAGAAGTAAGGGTGGAACCCAAAGAAAGTGCGGGTTCCTGTTGGTTAGTAGCACACGTATTCAATAATTTAGCAATCCATTTAAATTCAGGTTTATATTGTGACCAACGTTGCTAATTCCAACTAGTTCTCGCTTTCTTTTTGGTGAATTCACTAGTTTTGGGCTTGTTCCTAGATTTGTTCTTCTCAACTATGGGGGTAACTGCAACATCATTAGAAGCCGTAGATGACGGTTTTCCTAATATAGTCTTTGAGGCAATAGTGGGCCTAAAAGGAATGCATGTCTTACGTTTCTTATGACGATTTAAAAGAGAGTTAGCTACACATTTTGCATGATCACCAGATGATACACTTTTACGACAAAACACACAAGATGCATAAATATTCAAAACATTCAAAGGTTCATCATTCGTTACATTGAGATTTTGATTACAATTTGCCAGATTAGAATCTAAATCAGATGCAACATGAGTTTTATTCGAATTCCTAAGTTGATCTTCTACTTCTTGAGCTTCTAGTGTTCCTCTTTTACGTTGCAAGATCCTATTCTTCTTGTTACTTTTTCGCTTGGGTCTGCTAACGCTATTAGTGGAGACTAGTCCTGTTGAAGTGGAAGGGTCAACATTAGTGTTTTGAATATCATTTCCCTTATCAGTTTTGTCTACTTGGTACAATTCTGGTACTATCACAGTGGTGTCAACAAACATTCCTTTTTGAAGTACCTTAATCTCCTCTTTCAAGTCAATGATGATGTGATTTTTATTCTGAATATCAGACTCAAGTAAACCATTGCAATACTTAATGTCATCGCGGTTTTGTTGCCATTCAGCATTTTCAATTTTTAATTTCGCAATTTCCTTATCATATTTGAGACACAAACTTTTAAAAGACTCGGTATTTTTACAACTTTGACAAGACTTTGAAACATTTTGACTCTGAAGTTTTAATTCCGTTTCAAGACTTTGAGCTTGACACCATTCAAGTCGTTGTTTGAGTTGAAAATTTTCTTTTGAAAAACGTATTGTCACATCATCATTGTTTTTCCTCAGTATATCATTTTCTTGTTTTAATGTCTCAATTTCTGTTTTCAGCAAATCATTATCAGCACAGTGATCTTCCACAAGCATAGAAGTACCAGATTTATAGAGATCATTCATGATAATAGACATAATATCAGCAATGAGAACTTCTTCCAAGAGTCGATCGACATCATTTTTCAAAACTCTGTTTCTATGCTTTTGAACCAAAATTGCATTTTCATTTGATTTGAAAATATTTATCATTGATTTCACTTCTTTTTGCAGATGCTGTTCCCAACTTGTAGCACAAAGACGGAGGTGTTGAACAGTTGGCAACAATTGTTTTTGAAAAATATCTCTCTTTTCTTGCTCGTAAGCGGATTGAAAAGTTTCAATTTTTATTTCTGAATTACATTCAATTGTTTCCTCCAAAATTTCGATGTCTTCCATAAAAGTTTTGAAATAGTTTAAAACACGACAACTTTTTGGTAAAGGTGTAACTTCACCAGAAGATGGTAAATGACCATTTACCTGTGCCACAGTTTGGACCGGAGCCGCATTAGAAGATGAAATATATGACTCAGTGACAAACCAAGATTTTTCAGGTATTTCCTTTTGAGGAACAAAAGATTTAGAAATGTGAAGATTTTTTGGATAATCATATGGTGTCCAATATTCAACTTGACTCATTTTGGATCGACTCTCTTCTTCAAGTTGTTCTTCTTCCTTATTATCATAAACAATAGTACGCACAATCATGTCATCATGCATACATTCCATACTGTAAAGTTTAGGATTTTGTTTGAACGCTTTGTGAAGAAACATGGATTTGTAATCACCAATTGCAAAACCTTTATCGGGTCTCAGTTTTAAAGTAAATTTCTGAATTGTTGTTACAGAGCCCCCGGTTTTGTAAACAATATTACGAAACTCTTTGAGTTGTTTTTCAAGATCAACAATTTCACCGAGTAAATTATCTATATATTTCCTTTTTCGTATCTTATGTTCACAAAAATCCATTTTGCAAATTGACAACTCTATTTCTGTTTTTGAAAGTTCCTTTTTAAGTTGTTCAACCTGTTTTTGAAGTTCACACTTGTCACTTTCAAGTTTTGAAACAAACTTTCCATTTGACTCAATTAAATCTTGCATTTTGTGTTGAAGATCTTGTTTTTTATTGTAATGTTCTTGAAAAGCTTTTTCAAAACTTTTTTCATGTTAACCTTGTGTTCCAGATTTGAAAGTTGTATTTTGTAACACTCAATGTCTCTGGTAAGTGACTTATTTGTCTCTTTTAAAGCTTTATTTATCTCATTGCATTTCATTATTTGCAATTGTTGAGCGTTCAGTTGTCTAGACAACAATATAAGGTCAGGGTCTGGATCATACAATGGTTCATGTTGTTCTATAGAATCATGTTTATCATTCTCAATAGGATCATCAAATGAAACAACTGTGTCGTCATCAAATGTAACAACTGTGTTCATTTGTTCATCTTCTTGAGATGATAAAGATGAGTCAGATGGAACAACTTGCGCCTTATTTGATTCAGAAGCAGATGGTGATGCTATTTCATGTATTAGGCATGTATTAAGATCATGTACCTGAGACAAGCCATCAGTGTCATACACTGGGCCTGAATCATTCATTTGATGTTCCTGCATGTTGGCCATAAGCATCACAGATGCATTTGCTTCTAGATCTTCCATGTCATCATCATTGTACGCATTTGCCATGAAGCTGTTCTCTTGCTCAGTGAAATGTCCTTCCTTTTCATCTTTGAAAGCCATGAGTAATGCCTGCTTGTGAAACTTACTGCCCCGAGTTCTCGGTTTTGGACATGCAGTTGCAATATGACCTTTCTCATTGCAGTTTTAGCACCATACTGCATTCCCATAGTTAGAGTTCCCAGTTGCAACACTTTCATTCCTTTGCTGAGTAACACCAGAGTTGTTTCTGAACCCTCCGTTGTTGTTGAACCTTTGTTCATTTCCAGAATTTCCTGAATAACCACCTGATCGTCCATTATATCGATTATGTATCTCAACCCTTCCATCGTGAATGACAGCTTGATTCCTAGTGTTTGATGAAGAGCGAAGACGGTTGTTAGTCTTGTTTGAGAATTTGCTGAAGGCACGAGCAATGAGAGCAAGTCCTTGATTCAACGTATTGAAGTCATCATCTTCATCGTCATTAGAGTCAGAGTAGTACATTGACTCACTGTTTTCATAAGGAACAGGTTGATTAAATTGCTGAGCAGAATCATATGGGATCATCTGATTTGGAGTTATAGGTTGTGGGTAGCTGAAGTAATTCTGTTCTTGAACATAAGCATGATTTGACATTGGAGGTGGAGTATACGGAGATTGAGTTACGAGTGCCAACGAATTTGGCGTTGGTGGTGGTATGTAACCTCCTCAAAGAGCACGATGTTTCTCCACTTCAGGTTCATGGTGTTTCAGAAAATCATACAACAAGCCATACGGTGCATCATGAAGATTTTTGGTTTGACGAACGAATGTCACATACTTTTGCCAATCCGGACCAAGACTACCAACAAATTTGGAGTTCACTGCAATCCTCGGTACTGTAATTTTGTGTCTTTCCAAATCATTTACCACATTAGTGAAACGATGATAGTAGGATTCAAGTGACTCCCCTGATTCAATTGAGATGTTAGTGTATTCCATGTAGAGTTTGGATTCCATATCATCTTTGTTCAACTAAGTGCCTTCCATTAGGAGATGAACATGTTCTCACATTGCTTTAGCCATTTTCTGTGCATCAACATTCGATAGATTGGATTAGGTATTCCTTGAAGTATGTAGGCCATGGCATATTCATCAGCTTCACGATGTAGTTTCTGCTCTTCAGTTAGTTGAGATTCTGGAAGTGGTTTCTCTACTGAAGCCCGAGGAGGATTAGCAGATGGATCTCCACTTTCAAGTCTAGTTGGCCACTCAAATGGTCCTTCAAGTATCACTTGTTTCAAGAATTTTCCATGGGGTTTCTTAAGTTCAAGGAATTGTAAGAATCGACTTGACCACTGAACATAGTTCCCAGGTGTTAGCATTGGAGGTGTTTCAATTTATCCTGCCTCATGTCTGGATTGTTGAGTCGTAATAACTTCACACATTCTATCAAACCAGTGAGGTTGTCTGGACGAATACTGAGTGGTGTGTTGTGACATTTGATATGGTTGTTGTTGAGGAATGATTTGATGTTGTTGCATCATGAGATATTGTTGTTTTGGCTGAAACGGTTGTTGCGGAAAGTGTGATTGTGATGGTTGTTGATACGATTGTTGATGATGGTATTGCTGTGGCTGATACTGCTGATGTTGCTGTTGCTGAGGATGAGAGAAGTAGTAATTAGGTGGTTGAGACATCTTAGAACACTTGTGTAATGTTGGATCTTGTAGAAGATTGAAATGTACGTTCCTTTGGTTAAGATTAAGAATCCTTAGGCAAAGATAAGAATCTTACGCGTAACACATAAACTTATGCATAGGCTTCAAGGTTATGCGTAAAGGTTGATTTTATTCATAAACAGTGAGTTTATGCGTAAGATTTACCTTTACGCGTAAGTTTAAGCTTATGCGTAAGATTTTATGCGTAAGGTTCAAAGATCAAACAAATCTTTCGAACTTATCCAAGCTTGAAAGATATCCGTAGTCGAAGTATTCCACTAACTTGTCCAAGCTAGGGAAGTACTGAGTCACCGTTGCTCGAAGAGAAGACCTTTGAAGAAACTTATGCGTAGAATTCTGTAGCTTACGCGTAAGATAATCTTATGCGTAAGATCTGACTTCTGCGTAGAACTTCAGCGTAGGAAATGACTTATGCGTAGACTTTCAGCGTAGGAAATGACTTCAGCGTAGAACTTCGGCGTAGAATACACTCTTATGCGTAGAAATGGGGTTTTTCAACAAAACTAAAGCGTAAACAGTGATCTTCTGCGTAAGATTGGGGTTTTTGGCAAAAGTTTTGAGTAGACTGACCAAATAGTACTGTAGACAGCTTTAAAATTGTACTATTCCACTATCTTATGCATAGAGTGACCAGAATCATGTAAAATTCACTACTTTTTGAAGAAAAATGCTTAGAAATAAGTTTCTTTTGATCAAATAACTTCCTCAACACTTAGAAAACACTAAATATGAAAGATTTAGGTACCAAAAACTAGTTCTAATATCAAAGAAGCTACAAAACTTAAGAAACAAAGAGGAAAAGTACTAAAAACTATAAAAGATCAAAACTTTATGCAAAATCTAAGCTTCAAATCACAATATCAACCTTAAAACTTATCCAAGCTTCAAGATTTGAGTGAAAGAAACAAAGAAAAAGCAAAAATTATGAGGATACAACACCAAAACCCCACGTTAACACAAGAAACAACACTTCAATCTCTATTAGGCGAATGATACCACTTGTTAGGTGCCCATATTGATATCACACAAGTAAAGAATGAGATAGATATAAGAATTGGTTGATTACAAGATGCGAGAGAATTATAAAAACTAGAGTTTTATTAATATATCAAAATAACCAACAAGTATTATGATAACATAAGCTTAGTATATATATGGGAAGAGTAGGGCAACACTCCCTTCCTCCCACATACTTCTATTTCGTGGGCTTGTAAGCCTTATGGGCTTTTACATGTTGCCCATTCACTAAAACATAAACATAAATATAACTAGAGCAACCTAATACAAAATGTAATGACCGAGACTTGACTAAATACTAAAGTATGTTCACAACAGATTGTCAACAGATAATCACTTCTTGATGAAATTAGGCTTTAAAATTTCATACAAGATTATCAGTTGGAATAATATTAGTTCAATCTTTTTTTTGTTTGGCTACATAGATGATTTGTTTATGAAAAGACCCATTATCAATGGGTCATTGACCAAACAAAAAAAAGATTGAACTAATATTATTCCAACTGATAATCTAGTATGAAATTTTAAAGCCTAATTTCATCAAGAAGTGATTATCTGTTGACAATCTATTTCTAACGTTTAGCTATAATGACAGTGATTAGTCTCATGTTTAAAGGCCAGTTTATATGTAAATATTAGATAATTAGAACTTGTTTCTAAGGTTGATAAAAAGTACAAGTCGCAATACATACTATTTCACATGTCAAATCGAATAAAATTTTGTACAGTTCGCATAAAAGGTACAATTACTATTACAAATGTCAAATCGAAATAAATTGTACAAGTAGCATAAAAAAAATAATGTATATTTTATTTGCAAAAATTGTACAAGTTGCATAATAGTACACTTACACATAGTACTAGTTGCAAGAAAAATGACACTTACATGCGCACATATACTTGTGTCTTACACACACATAGAAAAGTGTACATGGTAGGAGGACATGTGGCAACATGATATTGGTTTGTACGATTCGCTTAGGTTGCATAAGTCGCAATTGGGCAAATATGAAATGAAAAAAAAGAAAGGGCAAAGCTTAAAGCATGGTGAGTTGCATAAGTCACAATGGGGCAAATCCTCATTTGCCCCAATTATTAATATCTATACAAGAAAATCGACCAACAGTTAACTATCTAACAATACATAAACTACATAAGATAAATTATGAACATAAAACTTATTATAACATATCATTATTAGTACATGTATGTATGGTGCATTGGTTATGTTTCAGATTTGAAGTTCTAATGTTTTATACATACTGCAGAATGTATCAATATAGACCATGGGCCGATCTTCCCACGGATATATTCTCATGCATTACCAATCGATTAGAGCTAATTGAGCTCTTAAGTTTTCGAGGAACATGCAAAGACTTCCGAGCTGCCTCATCAAGTGCTTCAGCTGAATTGACATCTACCGGAACTCCATGGATACTATTTTACAATACCAATGATTCCAAGTGCCTAATCTACAACGACAAATCAGGTTTCTACAGTCGAATTATCCCAGATTTTCAAGGTGCAATTTGTCTCGCATCATATCTAGGATGGCTCCTTCTTTATAAAGAAGGATCGATTTTCTTCTTTTCTTCCTTCTCTTTGGCCAAAATTTCTCCCTGATTTTAAGTTTAAGCTTATCTTAACCCCTACAGCCATGGCAGGCTCGTTCTCTGACCTACCAACCTCCCATTGTTGCATCGTCTCCATTATATTAAACAATAAGATAATCATGATTTCAAAAGGTGAAAGTGCGTGGTCTCAATATGAGGTACCAGAATTCGTTGGTTTCTGGCTCACTTGTGTTCGTAGTGCAACATTGGACCACAAGAGACAAACGTTTTACTACATGAATTGTTGGAACAATGTGGTCACATTTTCGGTGAAAAATAAGAAGTTTAATCTGAACCCCATGAAGGCTAGCAATGGGTTGCCTTATTCATATGTGCAGGACACGGTTCAAAGCACGATGTATAAGAGAAAATACTTTAATCTTAAAGATGATGAATATGTTGAAGTTTGCGGATTAACACTACACAAACCTGTGAATTCTCGTCAACTTGTGTTCCTAAACGAAGCCGTAAATGTTCTTCACATGCTAGGCTTCACATGGACTCATTCACTAATTTGAATAAACTAACCAAGTATGCAACCAACTCAAACAGATAATTCACATTTGACCAAGAAAAATTGGCTTAGCTACCCAAGTTCTCCTTTTCAAATATTTTTCAATAGCGAGCATCTAATTGACTGTCAAAAAGATATCTGAGTTTATTGTTCACCAAATTATATGAAATTCATCATCAGTAGTACTCATTAATGTTATAAAGTAATAACACACACATGCTATATAGATAACACATTTATCTTTCTAGTAACATAAACTAAACTGAATAATAAAGATTTGAATGTGATAACTACAGCTTAATCCCGAGACCTTGCAACACAGCATCGTTATCAATGAATGATAGAATTTGACTCATGAAGCAAAAGCAGCGTTTCCATATACGGCCACGTGGGGGAGGTAGCATGCTTTCCTTCAATTTCAACACCAGTCATATGTCCTGACGAGGGCTCATAAACTTCAATTGTAGACTCTTTATAATCATCACCCTCCATCCCCAATAAAACCTCACCATTGTTCCTAAACCCCATTACGTTATAATACACCGACTTACCCTCAACCTTAACGGTATATATCTTTGTAAACGGTTTATTACCACCATCTTGCCTCATCCACACACCACAAACCGATATCTCACCCTCATTATAATACTCGAGCAAACAAAGCGACTCATCCGCCTTCGCCACCACCAAATTATGTGCACGTGCTAATCTCTCCGTAAGACACACTTCACCAAACTTCTCCCTCTTCAAATCAAATGAAATGATATAATTAGTCCTAAATCCTTCATCCAAACCAACACTATGCCAATAAATAATCCCATCTACAAAAACCTGATATGGTGTGAAATCACAAGATTTAAATTGCGTACCCGCATATACAGTTTTCCAAACACGTGTACTTAACGTAAAAACCTCAACCACCCATGTATTAGGTATTTTAGCTTTATCGACACTAATCTTAACAAGCTTAGGATCACTAGTATCAGGACAAACCCCAAAACCAATACGAGTACATCTATCTTTTGAATTCAATACATTAGGGATAACAATACCAACATAGTATTTCCTAACACTAGGATTCCAAATAATAACCATCTTAGTTTCTACATCTTGGTAAAAGCCGTAAACACATAACAACCCGTTAACACAACCGAGTGTTAATATGTGTCTTAGTATGTTAAGGGGCTCGGGAGCGGTTAGGGGAAACTTTTGTTCGGGAAAAGTATTGTCATCGATAATTGAGGTATGTATTCGGACAAAACCTAACTTGTACTGTACAAGTAAACGATGCTGAGGGTTATTAAGGTGGTAGTTTTTTATAAATTTCGGGCCATCGATAAGAGACTTCCATTGTTTTGAAACTGTTCGAAATCGGAGTAGTGATTTGATAGGAAATTTTTGAACGATTTCTGATTGGATTTCCAAAGGTATTTGATCTGACATACTTGCTATTTTTAGGATAAGTACTAGTGTGTTTTTTGGGTGGTTGATTTTTGGTACGTGTGTTTTTTGGGTGGTTGATTTAAGGAAAGTGTTTTTTTGGGTGGTTGATTTTTGGTAAGTGTGTTTTTATTCTTTTTTTGGTATTTGTTTGTCTGGTTGTGGCGTGATATCTTCACGCAGATAAGATCTAAAGACTTTTGGGCAGGACCACTAGGCTTCACAAAATCATGAGATTGTTTGTCTGTGCATGTGCATGTGCAGGTATGATATGCTGTCGAAACGGCTTATGGGAATTTTCCCATACAACCTATCGATTCAGGCTTTTTTTTTTTTTTTTTTTTTTTTTTTTTTTTTAAGAAATTAGTAAGGGCTTTTCAAAGTTTCTGATACTTAGTGATGAAAGTCGCAAGCTTTTTATTACTAGAATGTGGTTTTCATTTTATCTTATTACATGAAGCAATAAGTGATAACAAAACGACGAAAGTTGTTGCATTCTGAGGTAGGTTTCTCTTTTTTAGCTTAACAAAAACAAAATAACATGAATAATTATTTACCGCTTGTTCCACAAACTTTTATTAAATAATTATTTACCACTTAACAAAAACGAAAGTTGTTGCATTCTGAGGTAGGCTTCTCTATTTATTTGATTCCTTCTTGTTTCCTGCCTGCAAATTCCGTTAGCCAAAATAGCTAATAAAAATGGCCGGATTATTCGATAAACATGCTGAGGCATATCTGGATGCACGGCCAACTTATCCAGTTAAATGGTACTCCATGTTAGCCGATCGAACCTCCTCTCACTCACTCGCCTGGGATGTTGGTACTGGATATGGTCAAGCCGATATCGGTGTGAGCCTTCCTTCATGTATCTTTTACGTTTTTTTTATTCACTTATATATGAGAAATGATTGGTATGCTGAAATATTTGATTAATTTTGTGCCTAAATTTGCGTTACATCATCTTGTTGACCCGTTTTTTCAAAATCAGTAAATCATTCACACACACGTCTATGCATGGATTTAATTAGTTACACTTGTGGGTCTACCAAACTACCAATTGTAATTAGATAGTTTATTGGGATCCATGTATTGTCCTTAGAGTGGGTCATGAGAGGTCAACGTTGTCGATTATCAAAGTTTTGCTAACATGTAGTTTATGCAAATTGATAGTCTTGAGTTTTGATTCTTTTAATGATTTTGATCCAGGTGGCAGAGCATTACAAGCAAGTTATAGGGACACACATAAGCGAACCTCAACTAAAACTTGCTAAGCCTCATCCTCGTGTTCGGTACCTTCATACACCACTGTCTCTATCGGACGATGACCTTATTGACTCTGTGGTGAAAGTAGTGTGGATCTTGTGACTGTTTCCCAAGCCATACATTGGTTTGATTTACCAAGATTCTACTCAGTGTGGGGGTACAATGACTTTGATATCACGCCTGAAATTGATGCAGCCCTTAAGCAGTTTCATGACACTGTGCTTCCTTATTGGAATAAAGATACAAAGTAGTAGTATCTATTTGATGGTTACCAAACGTTGCCTTTTCCATTTGAAAGTGTCGGGTTAGGGTCTGAAGGGAGTCCTTTGAAACTCGATATACCTAAAGAACTATCGTTTGAGGGTGTTTTGGGTATGTTCAGGTCTTGGTCTGCTGTTGTGACTGCTAAAGAAAAAGGTGTTGATTTGCTATCTAAAAATGTGGTTCAAGAACTTGAGAATGTGTGGGGTGGTTCCAAGCTTGTTAGGCGTGTTGTTTACAAGGGTTTTATGCTTGCCGGCAAACCACACTCTTAATCTTAAACTTGGATACGTGATGCTCGCTATCGAATAATATTTGAAAATGAGAATTTGGGTAGCTTAACATGACCACCAATTACTAATCAGAGTCATGGGCCTTTGCCCTTTGATTGTTGTAGAAAGCTCAACATCAACACACGTACTGATGATGATGGAAAGCAACACATTGATCTCAAGTTCTTCAACTCTTTTGATTGAGTACTTTGAAGATTCTAATCTCCTCTAGATTCACTATTACTTTCTTGTTAAAAAAAGAACTTATTATGCTATTTGCTACTGCATACTTCTTATATAAGTGATGCTTTTATCAAATTGTTTCAATGAACGTGAGATTGTAATCAAAGACTACTTGTGTTTATTTTTATTCTACTTGATTGATCTTAGTGAATATCGTTTACCCTTTTATACAATCATATTATATTTTGTATCATGAAAACACTAAAACTTAACTGTAAATATAAGGAACTGTATATGAGAAGAAAAACACATCTTTTAGATTTTAAAAAGCAAAGATTAAACAAATGAAAAGCTAATGTACAAAATATGAATGGAATTGATTATGTTATTTAATACTCCCTCCGTCCCATAAAAACTGTCCAGTTTGACTTTTCAGAGTCAAACTGGTTCAACTTTGACCTTAAATATTTTTTATGTGTTATATAATACTTGATGAAAAATTATACCAATGAAAAACACACTTAAAACTCAATCCATTCATATATTTTTCATAAAGTATTATATAATAGTCACAAAAATAGATAAGGTCAAAGTTGAACCAGTTTGACTTTGAAAAGTCAAACTGGACAGTTTTTATGGGACGGAGGTAGTATTTATGTTGTTTTTACATCGGTGACTTTTTACAAATAAGGGGGGCAAGTTGCCATGAGTGTTGAGACATACATTGTGTGATTGATGATCTACTTTTGGTTCATACCTTTTTGTCTCAATAGTTTGGGCTGTTAACATGTTAGAGTTGAGATCTATAAAGAACCCATACATGCTATAGAACTTATCAACCAATCATAGCCATTCATTTATTTTTTTCACATTTTTTTTAAAACAACATATCTTGCAAACGGTAAATCTTCAAGCTACAAAAAAATACCATCGCGACGAGAACTAAATCATCTTTTTGTAGATATGCATTGTTATATTCTTTCGACGAATTTTTTTTCGACGATTTTTTTTTTTTTTTAATTTTCGCCCAAAAAAATCATATATGATTCGTAAAAATCACATTTGATTTGATTTTTATAAATCATATATGATTCGAATCATATATGATTTCTAAAAATCATATATGATTCGTAAAAATATTTGATTTTAGCGAATCACATATGACTTTTACAAATCATATATGATTTTACTGCGCGGAAATTTTGAAAAAAAAAAAATGGATTTTCCTCTTAGTGCGAAGCTGTGAGTTCTAAGGGTTTCCCTTCGCGGGTCTCTCCTAATGGTTCGGGTCCCAGGGCCTGCAGTGTAGTGTTGTTCTAAAATACGACACAACAAGCATCACACTCATATGTTGTACAAAGTTAAAACAACCAACCATTAATATATGCTAATTGGACCTTTTAGAAGCATTGAGTGCTTTAAAATTATGTAGTTCAATCTCCATGGTGTACCAACTAACCCAACTTACATGCCTTATGTATCTGATTTTTTTGTTACAAATGACATTCTGCTTATTAGTTGTACATGTCAATCAATTCTTCTAAAAATTTAAAGAGAAACATTAGCATTGAGAAACGACATGAAAAGTTTCATATTTATATGTATCACAAGTGTAACAACTGGCAAATTAGGGAGCCATTTTGAAAACCCGCATTACTTTAAAAATTATAATTTTGGAATATTTGAAAAGTTTATCATGACGAGATATTTTATGAACGTTGGAATGTGATTTTAATCGTACGATATTTATGGGATTCGATTATTTATTAATGGTTTGGTTTGGTTCATTCGTGATGATTTATATTTGAGATCATTATTTTGGCACTACATTGACTCCGGCACTAGGATAACCTAACAATTTTAATTATTTTAATATCGGTTCGGATATTTATATTTTTGGAACGTATCGCGAGGTTTTGATTATTTTGAAATGATTTCGGTTCAAGATAGTTGATTTGTTATTTAAGGTTCGGGTTTGGTCCGTGAATTTACACCGGGCTACTTAACCCACCTTACCCCCTCAATATTATTATTATTATTATTATTAAAAGCTTTTTTTTTAAAGAGTAAACACAAAATCGTCCTTGTGGATCTGAGATAGCAACACAACAACACCAACTCCCTCATCACCAACATTCACATCTCTCTCTCTTTTTAATATATTACCACCACCGCCACCTTAAACCACCAAAATCGCCACCACCGCCACCCTCACACCAAAAATAACACCACCATCTTAACCATCTTTTCCCGATCTATCTATTGGTGTAAACCACGCGCGATTTGGACCCCTCTAACACCACGTACGAATTTATACCACGACTTTAACACCACCTTTGTCATCTTTTCTTTTTGGGTTTTTGAAGAAATCGAGTTTTGGAGCTTTATTGAAGGTGAGTGGCCACGAATCTTATTCGTGCGCCTCGATTTGTACCCAAACCGTGGGTATATGGATATTTTTTTGATGGGTTTTGATGAAATCTTGGCTAATAATGATGGGGAAATGATATTTTTGTTATTAAAATCCGTTTGGTATCTTGGGTGTTGACTTGACTCGAGTTTGGTGCTCGAATGGTGATGTTTGGGTCGCGTTTGGATTTGGTTTGGCTCGTATGGAGCTTAACCGAGACACATGGTCTCGGTGTGGTTATAACCTTGACTCGTTTGGGAGTCTAGGGTGATTTTTGGTCTGATATTATTTGGTTTCTTGGTTTTTGATTCTTGATTTGAGGATGTTTGGATGATATTTTGAGTATTGGATTAGTTGTGGTTGTTTGGTATTTTTGTTGTTGTCGTGGTTTATTGCCGACGACCCTATGGGTCCGTTTGGTTCGATTGGGCTCGTTAGATAATATGATTATTGTGGTGTCATTTTGACCCGGGTTTGACTTGGTAAGTCGACCCGTACGTATGATATATATATTGTTGTTGTTTTTATTGTGGTTATTATTATTGTTGTGGCATTATTTTTTTGGACCGAAGCTTTTGGATGGGTCGAGACACTTTGTGCTCTCGACATTGTATACTGGTGATTTGGATTATGAAGTTGTGTTGACGAGTGTGGATTTGGGGACCGATTGTGAGACGGTCACTAGAATGACGGAGATAGGATTAGTCGGGTGCCGTAGTCGGACCCTCATGTTGTAGCACGTGGATATGGGATTGTTTTGGACGGAGTTGATTTATTAATTTTGACTTGGTTATTATTTTTGGACTTGGACTATGAGCCGAGAGTGATGACTCGGACATGTGACCAAATTCTTATGACTCGATAAATATTTAAAATCAAACATTAAAAACAATACTCGTAATAATATTATTGATAATATAATCGTTTATATACGTATATAGACATGATAAACGTACATATATATATAAATGCGTATATTAGTAATAAAACGATCACGAGTAAATGTTATAATAATATAACGATAATTATTATACTATGCAAATAGTGCAATAAATGTCGAAGTATTATTATAGATAATAACTATAAATGATGTCGAGAAATAATACGTCGGGTAAGTAATAATTAAAAACATGACTTTTATAAATTTAGAAAAACTTATCGAGTTATACAGGTTGTGGTTACTTAAAGTCCAAGTGGGCTTTACTATGTGACTTTTGTGTTGTCACGGATATATGACGATTAATATAAACATTTTCTATAACAAGTGACTTATTTAATCGACGGATTAGATCGAGTTATTTGGCTATATAAAATGAGTATATTAACGAGCATCGTATCCCACGACGCCCATAGGTTGTGGTATATGTATTAGGATAATAAATTACTATGTATCTCGTAGAATTTGACCGATTTGACGATATATATATAGGGAATTCATTGGACTACGATATATACCAAATAGAATTCTTTGTGCTATGTGCTTTAGGTTAGGTATAATTTTGGAACGATATATTACGTAAATAAATATGGGGGATCACCAAATCGACGGATTTGATAAGCTTCGATGATTTATTTAAATAATATATTGGGCTAATATTAGACCTATAGATGGTTTATTATTTCGTTCGTTGTGGCTTCTTGGTTTGAGTTGTGTCGACCCTTCACCCATATGGATACCAAACGTCGAATTTCAAATTAATATATGAGGATAATTCGAGAAATGGATATTTTTGGAAAGTAAAATGGAATACGTTCGGGAATGGGAATATTTGATTTTTGAGGAAATGATTTCTGAACGAGCTTGATATTGTTAGGAAGTGCCGAGTCTGTAGTTACCGTTACGTGAGTTGCTTAAGTTTGCTTACTTCTTTCTTCTATCGATTTCTTTTGAGGATTTTATGGACTTGAGGTGAGTCATAGCCCCACTTTTACTCTTGAACTTTGTTTTCAATACTTGGGGTGAGAAACGTGCAATTGTTTTATGTGGACTATTATCGCTTCGTTTATTTTTAAAACTTGCTATGCTTATAGAACTAGGTAGGATTAGAGCGAGGCCTAGTCCCGAACTAGGTAAGCTATTGATTTGGTTAATGAGCGAGGCCTAGTCCCGAACTAGGTAAGCTATTGATTGGTTGTTGAGCGAGGCCTAGTCCCGAACTAGGTAAGCTATTGGATTAATTATAAAGCGAGGCCTAGACTTGAGCTAGGTAAGCTATTGATTGGATTGATTTAGGCTATAGCGTGCACTTATAGGGTTGATTTGATTTGGTTGGATTATATTGGTTGGATTATTTTGGTTGGATGATTGAGGCCTAGTCTAGCTAGCAAGCGTTTTGCGTATATGTCCACTATATTGAATTATGAATTTAAACCTATGATCTCACCAGCGAAAGCTGACTTTTAGCACGTTTTATCACGTAATTAAGTGATGCCCTTTGGATGCTTGGATTGGAGGCTTGGCTTTGGCACCCGGTTATGGATCTATTTTCTAAAACTCTGATAAACTATTGTGGACCTACGTTTATTTCTATTGGGCCTTACTTTGGATAACTTTTGGGATAAATGTAAACTTAAAAACCCGTTTTGGTTGTGCTTTTCTTATGTTTACTTTATCTCGTTCTTTCATGACTTTGAATGGATACCAATCCCCGTAGCACCCCGAAAGCTTGTTGAGTCTTCCGCTGTATCAAATTTTGGGGGTGTTACAACAAATATAGGTACCTTGTGCCGAACAAATCGGCTTTTACACAAATAACAAAAATAATATAACAGGAAAAATTGTATTTCTTACATGACCTTGTTGACAATGATTTACTAATCAAAGTCATGGGCCTTTACCCTTTGATTGCTATAGAAAGTATCAACATCAACGCACCGATGATGACGGAAAGCAGCTTACTGATCTCAAGTTCTTCAACTCTTTTGATTCTAATCTCCTCTACGATTACTTGCTTTCTCGTTAAAAAAGGAACTTATTGTGCTATTGCTACTGCCTACTTCTTATATGAGTGATGCTTTTATCAAATTGTTTCAATGAATGTGAGATTGTAATCAAACACTAGTTGTGTTTATTTTTATTTTACTTGTTTGATCTAAATGAATGAATATTGTTTACCCTTTTATACAACTATACTATATTTGTATCATAGTTACAATTTTATTTGCGTTCTAAGCTACGACTTAATTTTATACTTCTTTTTCGTTCCACTCCAAATCTCCCGACACATATGATAATAGATGAGCTGAGCGACAACAAGCATAGGCTCCGCCATGAATATTTGATAGGTGTGTGTCCCTTTATTGATCATATGATATATTTATGTAACGAAAAGAACAAAGACGCATCCTAAGTAGTTTTGGTTCGATAAACTAAGTTTCATATGACATGAAAACTCTAAAACTTAAGTGTAAATTATGAGGAACTCTATATGGGAGCAAATAGACATCATCTTTCAGATTTTAAAAAGCAAAATTATCCTGAAGAAAAGCTAATGTACAAAATATGAATGGAATACTACGTGGTTTTTTCATAACTCCTTGTCCCATCGCCCAATCCATTATCGTTTACATTCGAGGACTTCTTATAAATAAAGGGGCCAAGGAGAAAATTGAGTTAGGACATGTGATTGACCAATCTTTGATTCCTTACCTTTTTGTCTCAATGGTTTTGGGCTATTAAAATGTTAATAGCTATTTCTATCTAAATTATTAAATAAAATTTTGGTTAGACACTTGTTTTTTCTTCGACCGATAGTTATTACTGTATCTTTTGAATATAACTAAATATAACTATCGGTTGTGAAATGACAAGTGTGTGGAAAACTAGAAGGGGGGGTTGAATAGTTTTGCGTCTTTTTCGTTTAATAAGAATTTGCTTTTCAAAGAATTGATATTAATTGTAAAAACCTTTGAAGCTAAAGTATAGATACAAACCTAATTCACATATATCATATATATATATATATACACTACTTGTTTAAAGTGTTGAATAGAAATTATAATTTCATATATCTCACTTAATTACAAGTTTGTACTAATATATATATATATATATATATATATATATATATATATATATATATATATATATATATATATATATATATATATATGTCTTAGTAATTGTTTATACTTATATTTTACCAAAGTATAATTAATGTTTTAAATGGAACCTAGTTTGATCTTTATGTGAAATCAATATATGCACAACACACAATATTAGCAATATATGAAAAGCTAGTAAGTAAGCAAGTAAAGAGTGAGAGATGGAAAGATCAAACCGAGAGACAAAGGATTTATAGTGGTTCGGCTACAAGGACACCTTCCTTGCCCTACTCCACTCCCCGAGCACCGAACTCGAGAGTTTTCTTCACTAAGTCAATAACCTCCCTTATGGCGGAGAAAACCGTACACACCAAAAGCTTACACCAATTAACGACACAAAGCAAGATGTCGAGTTCTAATCGTAGCTAGAACCAATCTCACACCAAATATCACACCACTTCTTCTTCACACCTTTGCACTACTTCAATACTACTTCACACCACAAGTATCTTCACACCTTTAAGGCACTAATGTCTTGACACCTTCAAGCCACCAATGTCTTCACACCTTTAAGCCACTAATGTCTTGACACCTTCAAGTCACTAATGTCTTCACACCTTTAAGCCACTAATGTCTTGACACCTTCAAGTCACTAATGTCTTCACACTTTTAAGCCACTAATGTCTTGACACCTTCAAGCCACTAATGTCTTCACACCTTCAAGCTACTAAAGTCTTCACAACTTCAATCTACTAATGTCTTCAAGTCTTCTTCACTTGGAACCCTCAATATCTTCACAACAAGTTCCTATTGCTACAATCTTCTATCACCAATACTATCTAACCCTTCTTCTCCACTTTAAGTTCCACTTTACACTTACACCAATTCTAGATTCTTCAACTAAATCTAGCTAACTAATACATACACCTTATTCACCAACGAATGAAAGATTTACAAGAAAATATAAACAAGCAACTTAGATAGCAAGATGATACTAAGTTGTAATACTTCTAATAGAAGTATTCTTCTCTTTGCACTTTGAATGTTGAGGCTTGAATCACTTTGAAACAAAGATCAAAGTATATAAGATCAAAGGATTATTAGAGAAAGGAAATGGATGTTTAGATCTGAAAGTTTCTGGTGCAAAAAGGTGAGAAAAATATGTGGAATGATCCAATATTTATAGGGCCAGAAAATACTGTTCGGGAGCGTGCCGGTCCCCTTAATTGTAGGCCGGTCCCCTTAATGATTAAGGGGGCCGCCTAGTAAAATTAAGGGGGCCGCCCTCCTGAACGTTTGAAAAGATTTTCTGGATAAAATTTGCCCTTTTTGGTTGGAAATTTGAAATCATATTTTTGTGGTTTAATAAAGCTATTCCAAAAATGATTTACAAATATATATAAAATGTTAAAATCATTTTATGAAATGTTATGTCTTAAGACAAGATTTCCTTTGATCTTATAATGCACTAATCACTTTGTTTATTCATACCTTAAGTGATTAAATGGTGAAAGTGAGTATTTACTACTAAATACTTGTTTACGTCATAACCTTTGGCTTGATGAGTTTACGTTTTGTGATTATCAAAACATAGAGATATCGAAAGATATGAATAACGTTTTTAGTCAATTATTTATATCAACAATCTCCCCCTTTTTGATGATTACAAAACCTAAACTCATTAAATCCAAAAATTAATTTTTAGACAAGTATTTAGTGAGTTTATATTCACTTCTCCCCTTTTTTGTAGAATCAAAAAGGTTTAAGCCTATAAGGTAAAGGCTCCCCCTTGATGTATGCTCCCCCTCGTTTGAGGGCACCAAGGGTTCGAGATATGGAATTCTTGCAAGAAAAATATTAGAGGCACAAGCAAATACATATAGCATAATAACAACTAATAGCAAGCATGGCAAAGAAGAATTTTAAACACATATAAAAGCATTCATTAATTCAAGATGATTATGTCAACCACATAATCATTGTTACAAAAGCCATAATGATAGAATTCTAATACAAAGTAGAATATCCTATTGTGCCAACAAAGAGTGTCATCAAACTTTCTTGAATCCCAAAATGGTTGAGGTGTTTTATTTGAAAATGAGAAACATAAGCACGTAAAATGCTTAGTGGTTTAGTGGAGATAAACTTTTGGTTGCATGGATGTTGGTGAGTTTGGAGATGTGGAACTTGTAGGTGGTGAATTTGAAGTTGGGTTTGTTGGTTGAGGGTTTTGATGTTGTTCAAGTGATGGTGTTTGTTGAGATCTAGTAAGAAGATACTCAATCCAAGTGAAGTGCTCATTCAAAGCAATGGTTTGTTGTTGAAGGAAGATGCAACAAGGGCAATTGTTAACATGCTTCTCAATTTGGTTGATGTCATGTGGTGATGATGGTGAGCTTGATTGGGGTGGATCCAAATTGCGTTGCGCAAGATGTAATGCTAAAAGAGCACTAAGCTCATGAGCCTCTTTTAGCTCCTCAACGAACTTCAAGTGTTCGGAGGAAGGTGATGATGGTGGAACATGGTAGTTGTCTTGGGTGAAGGTTTGAACATGCAACATAGGAGTGGCATGTGAGGTTGTAGGATGTGGTGGTGGTACTCTTGGTGGTGGAGACATGGTTGAGCTTGGGTAGTCATGAAAACATGAAATGGGTGGAAGAGGTTCTCTAAGAGTGAGTGGTGTTTTTGTTGAATGAGCAACATGTGAAGTATTGATTGAGAGATTGGGATTGTTGTTTTGGGATTGAGCATGCTCATCATAAGAAGAAGCATGAATGAGGGAATGAGTGGGTGATAGGTTGTGTGATGAATCATTATTGTGGGTTTGAGGTTTAGTAGTTGGTTGACTTGGAACAACATCACTTGAGTTTTGACAAGAATCAAGTTTCCTCCTCCAAACGGGTTTGACGGAGATCCTTGCGGTTCTTGAAATTTTTGGTTTTTGGTTGTTGGGAGATGACATGTTTGGGTGTGATGGCATTTATGATGGGAAGAGGGTATTTATAGTGTATGAGAAATATCGTTTAGGAAGGTAAATTTTGAGGGATAGCATGGGACAAAATATGTTTGTGAATTTTGGGAAGTATAGGCTGAATTGGGTCAAAAAGTAATAAAGAAAACAGTATCCCCGACCATCAGATGGCCGATCCCCTTAATTAGGGGCCGGTCCCCTTAATCATTAAGGGGGCCGCCTTATATAATTAAGGGGGCCGCCCATCTGGTGATTCCCAGAATGCCAGAAATGGGTTTTTGGCAGAAAATTTTCAAAAAGGTTGTGTTTTTGTTTTTGGATTCAAGTAAGTTCAACTCTTTGAGGCAATATAGGGCATACTATTCATGAATGTAGAGAGTGATATAGAATTAATTAAAATAGGCAATTAATATCTAATAATCATGCTATCAATTAATTCATCAATTAAGATATGCAACAAAGGAGACAATAAGCCAAATAAGCTAAATGAGCAACTATATGAAGATGATAACATTTAGCCTAGAGAAAACATGTTGATGATTGTTGACAAGTAACAAATAGGTGGATATGATTATATGGACTTCAAGACTTGTTACAAACAAGATCCATATGGGCATGTCATGATTCTCATGAAATGATTTGATTAAATTGTAAATGTCATTTCCAATAGAAGTGTATAACACTTGAGAGAGTTGAATGTGTTTTAAGCAAAAAGTTTTTAGTTTTATTCAACAATGTTTTGAAGTAAATTCAAGTATGCATTACACTAACATAAATTGAATTTTGTTTCTTAACGTGTAACAAAAAGAATATTTCAATCTTGTTCTTGAGTGAAATAATGGTTATGAAAGAAATATTAGTCAAATAAATTGTTAAAGAAAATATTTCATTCAAAAAGAGAGAAGTTTTGAACATGATGTTTTGATTATGGTAATCAAGAAGTTTCAAGTGAGGGGTTTGATATGGAAACTTATCATGCTCAGGAGAATCAATTAAGCCCATCGTCACACATAATCATCTTTACTGATACCTAAAGATATTAACGTGAAATGATAGATATTTATGATCTAAATGCAATGGGACAGGAAAGAGCAAGGTAAATAGTTCATGAATACAAGACAGACATGTGTATATATATATATATATATATATATATATATATATATATATATATATATATATATATATATATATGTATGTATATATGTATACAAAGAACATCATAATATCAAGTTGCAAGCAAATATCAATTATAATATATCTATTAATGCAACTAGTAAGATCATATAGTATAAGTGGAAGAGTTCTACTATAGATCATAGAAGATCAAGAAAAATGATAATATACTAAACAACAAGAAGGTTAATAATGCTAATATCATGTATGCATATATTAGTGTTAATAATCTAAAAGCATGGCAACTTATCAGATAAATCGTATTGACACACTAATTAAAACATTCTAAAATATAATGTAACATTGACAAGTTTTTGAAAAGAAAACTTATCTCAGGTCCAGCTTTTCAAAAAGAATGGGCATGACGGTGATAGAAGAAATACCATGATACCAATGCTCCAAGAGTGAATAACACAATGCCGAGACAGGAATAATCCCGCAAGAATGTCATAGGCGAAATAATTGCAGAATGTGAAACAACGTGATAGAAGCCAATAATCGTCAAAGGTGATAGAGCGAGATGAGAAAATCAACACGTAATAGACTCTTCATTCGTTAGTTACCTAAACATGATAAACAGCTTGGTACCCAGATTCTCATGGGTCCTAGATGGTTAGATGAGAATATCCATTGCATTTGAATGCACATGATGGGGATGTCGTCGATAAGTACAAGAATTCATCAATAGTTTGTTTTAATTAACAAACAATGACTTTCTTGACTAGAATAATAAGTAATGAATGTTAATAGTATTAGTTCTAAATTTATTCACTAGATTTAACAAATTTGATTTGTTTTAATGCATTTGTTGAAGGATCATTTATGATAAATCCTAACCCGGTTTTATCATAAAATGGCTTTTGAATGTCGAGAAGATATTTTAAAGATTTTGAGCTATTTTCGAATTTTGCCAATGTTTTTGCTTTTTCATTTTCAATTTTGATTTCATGTTTGCAGTCTCGACATTTTTTACATTCAAGATCGATTTCGATATTACTTTTAAGTCTAGACATTTTATCTTCTAAAATGATTTCTTTTTCAAAGTTGTTTTCAGCGGATGTTGAAGATTCGTTCTTAAAAATAATTTTTGAGTCAATGTTGCAAAAATGTTTGAAGTTATTTTCCATTTTTAAAAATTCTAATATAAATTGATTATAGCAAAAATGTTTAGTTTTGGATTGTACCTTCTTTGTAGTTGTACATTCCTCACATGCTATATGGTGATCAATTCCATCTTCCATGTCGCTCCATGTTTTGTTTGTAGTTTCACTTGGATCTAGAAACATGTAGTTCTTGCCATCAATACTTGTGTTCTCATTTGTTTGAATATTCTCATAAGCCGTGTTATCATCGTCTTCTTTGCACTTGTTGCACCATGATTTATTCACGCTCTTTCTTCGGATTTGGTTCATGTATTCTTCGTTGTAGATACCTTCAATGATCACATTTGAACTAGTAGTACATGTGTTTATTTCAACTAAATATTTATTTACTAAATTTTCTAGATTAACTATTTCTTGTACAGTATCAAGTTTATCATCTTTGGTTTTACATTCTTCTTGGTGAATCTTTAAAAGACATTTCCAAATATCATTTGCCGTTTTACAATGAAATAATCTTTCATATTTAACTTTTGGTAGAGTTTTGAAAATAAGTAATTTGGCTTTAGTGTTTTTATCAATTTTAGTTTGAAAATTATTATTTTGATTTTCAAAATCTATTTTGGTTGATTTAAGATCACCAATTGAAATAATATGCCAAAGATCAAGATCTATAGATTTCACATAATTTTCAAATTTGTTTTTCCATTCAAGAAAATGATCATTTTCAAATAATGGTGGTTGTTGCATAAATTCCCCTTCTAAATATTTTTCAAATTCCATAGATCGTTACAAGTTTTAAAATACAGTCTATTTTAAAAAACTTGCTAGACGTGGCTCTGATACCAATTGTGGAAAACTAGAAGGGGGGTTGAATAGTTTTGCGTCTTTTTCGTTTAATAAGAATTTGCTTTTCAAAGAATTGATATTAATTGTAAAAACCTTTGAAGCTAAAGTATAGATACAAACCTAATTCACATATATCATATATATATACACTACTTGTTTAAAGTGTTGAATAGAAATTATAATTTCATATATCTCACTTAATTACAAGTTCGTACTAATATATATATATATATATATATATATATATATATATATATATATATATATATATATATATATATATATATATATATATATATATATATATATATATATATATATATATGTGTGTGTCTTAGTAATTGTTTATACTTATATTTTACCAAAGTATAATTAATGTTTTAAATGGAACATAGTTTGATCTTTATGTGAAATCAATATATGCACAACACACAATATTAGCAATATATGAAAAGCTAGTAAGTAAGCAAGTAAAGAGTGAGAGATGGAAAGATCAAACCGAGAGACAAAGGATTTATAGTGGTTCGGCTACAAGGACACCTTCCTTGCCCTACTCCACTCCCCGAGCACCGAACTCGAGAGTTTTCTTCACTAAGTCAATAACCTCCCTTATGGCGGAGAAAACCGTACACACCAAAAGCTTACACCAATTAACGACACAAAGCAAGATGTCGAGTTCTAATCGTAGCTAGAACCAATCTCACACCAAATATCACACCACTTCTTCTTCACACCTTTGCACTACTTCAATACTACTTCACACCACAAGTATCTTCACACCTTTAAGGCACTAATGTCTTGACACCTTCAAGCCACCAATGTCTTCACACCTTTAAGCCACTAATGTCTTGACACCTTCAAGTCACTAATGTCTTCACACCTTTAAGCCACTAATGTCTTGACACCTTCAAGTCACTAATGTCTTCACACTTTTAAGCCACTAATGTCTTGACACCTTCAAGCCACTAATGTCTTCACACCTTCAAGCTACTAAAGTCTTCACAACTTCAATCTACTAATGTCTTCAAGTCTTCTTCACTTGGAACCCTCAATATCTTCACAACAAGTTCCTATTGCTACAATCTTCTATCACCAATACTATCTAACCCTTCTTCTCCACTTTAAGTTCCACTTTACACTTACACCAATTCTAGATTCTTCAACTAAATCTAGCTAACTAATACATACACCTTATTCACCAACGAATGAAAGATTTACAAGAAAATATAAACAAGCAACTTAGATAGCAAGATGATACTAAGTTGTAATACTTCTAATAGAAGTATTCTTCTCTTTGCACTTTGAATGTTGAGGCTTGAATCACTTTGAAACAAAGATCAAAGTATATAAGATCAAAGGATTATTAGAGAAAGGAAATGGATGTTTAGATCTGAAAGTTTCTGGTGCAAAAAGGTGAGAAAAATATGTGGAATGATCCAATATTTATAGGGCCAGAAAATACTGTTCGGGAGCGTGCCGGTCCCCTTAATTGTAGGCCGGTCCCCTTAATGATTAAGAGGGCCGCCTAGTAAAATTAAGGGGGCCGCCCTCCTGAACGTTTGAAAAGATTTTCTGGATAAAATTTGCCCTTTTTGGTTGGAAATTTGAAATCATATTTTTGTGGTTTAATAAAGCTATTCCAAAAATGATTTACAAATATATATAAAATGTTAAAATCATTTTATGAAATGTTATGTCTTAAGACAAGATTTCCTTTGATCTTATAATGCACTAATCACTTTGTTTATTCATACCTTAAGTGATTAAATGGTGAAAGTGAGTATTTACTACTAAATACTTGCTTACGTCATAACCTTTGGTTTGATGAGTTTACGTTTTGTGATTATCAAAACATAGAGATATCGAAAGATATGAATAACGTTTTTAGTCAATTATTTATATCAACAAAGTGTATAGTTATTATTTGTTTAAGTAATCTAATTAAATAGTTAAAAAAAAACTGAGTTGCATGAGTATTAATGATTGATCATATACATCACAAGTCATAATTATTGTAACTGATTTATAAACGTATTGTAATGTATGAATAAAAATGTTTTTAACCTATGTCACTCATTGAATGTCTATCAGTATATAATTATGATACGACCATTTGTGGTTTTGATTAGTGCTGAGCATCGGGTCGGAACCGACCCGAACAAAAAAAAACCGAGGACCGAAATTCATGAAAAACTGGAACCGAAACCGAACCGACAGGCCGTCGGGTCGGTTCGGTTTTGTCGGTCTAAGTGTATTTTTGTATTTTTTTTCGGTTTTGGGCCGAACCGGACCGAGCCAACCCTACCCGAAACCGAACCGACGGGCCATCGGTCCGGTTCGGTTTTTGTCGGTTCGGTCGGTGTCACCAGTCCGGTTCGGTTTTGAACCTTCAATGCTTAGCCCTATTTTTGATTTGTGGTATGAGAAAAGGCTCTTAACTCATCACTATATAAAATTTGTTTTTGTTTGGAACAATAGTTAACAAGAAAAACAAAGCCAAAAATAAGTGTTATCCCACTTATAACGAAGAGCTTTCTTTCTTTTTTTTTTTTTTTCCTTTTTTTTTTTAATTCTTTTTGTGCTGACTAAAAATAAGTGATTCTGTATAGAGTGTTTGAATTTGTTTCTAATTAAAACTTAGAGGATAGGCAATTTTTTTTGCATTTGGCAACTTCTACTTATTTAATTAAATGATAGATAAATTGACAATTTTCTCATTTATTACATATCTTAAGTTAGTTAAACGTAAAAACGACAAATATATTTGATCTAATGAAAACTACAACATATTATACAAATATAATTAGCAAAATTTTCAATAACATGTCAAAAACTTATTAAAGTCTGTTAAGCGATAATGCATTTCCATCTTTTATCTTCCATGTAAATTTTAAAAACAAAAGGTTAAATAATTTCTTTAAAAAAAAAGATGCCAACATGCTTATAAATTTTTTTTTTAAACACAAAAGCATAAAGTATTAAATTAAAAAAAAATGCAAGCCAAAGTGTTTTTCTGTTTAAAAAAAATACAAAAGTATGAAAAAGTAAGCAATGCCAAACACCTTTTAAGACACTTTCAAAGCCAAGGAGTGACGTTACATTTTCTACTTTTATCACTTGTTTTTACTCAACAATATATTCAAATGACGTGAACAATGAGGGATACGTTTAAATTTGTAAAATTATGAGGGATACCCCCAAATTTGGGATACGCAGCGGAATTAAAGCTGGATGTTACTCGACGGCACAATAGTTATAATAATAGGAAAACAATCTCTAATTGAGTTGTTTTAGAAATTTTATTATTCAAATATCAGAGTTTACAAAATGAGATCCCAGTAGTTTTACAATTTGTTAAATACTTTATCAAAGAATAATAAAATTTTAACCTTTTTTCCATATCCATGCTCTTCCCTGCCATCCTTATTTGTTATGGACCTGAGATAAATATGCTAAAAAGTCAACATAATATTGAGTGAATCCACAGTGTTTGTAAAAAAGTAATAGTTTGAACACAAGTCAAATAGTTATAAAACGTAGTGTTGCAACGCAACGTATTGCCCTAAGCCTCATGAACTCAAATGTTAACAATAAGCATCATAGTAAAGAGTTATGATGTAGATTACTGATATAATTAAATGAAAGTAATAATGCCCTCCGGTAGGAGTTTATCGTTTTCCTATGTAAACGAGGATCTTTATCAGAAATGCTAACAATGACAACTTAGGCAATATCAATCAGGATAACATACAGAAAAATATTTGTGTTCGGTTTTGTAGCATGTATCTCCCCACAAGTTTGAAAAACGTATAAAAATAGTGGGACTATGAACTCACCTTGGTAATAAAGCAGTCTGAATGGAAATCAACTTAAATAAAGTTGATAAACGTCACTGACACGAAACCTGAGTTGATTTGTCAAGCTTTAGTATTCATATTTACTTATATGTGAGTTTAATATTTGGTATCGTAAAGGTTTTATTAACGATTATTTATTTAGTTACGATAATATGAAGTCTGTTCAAAAGTTATTGGATATTAAGATTTTACTATTTTTCTTATTTATGTTGTGTTGTTCGATTTCGATATATTACCTATATATAAGGGTGCGTTTGGTATGCTGCGAGGAATGACAATGGGTATCAGTTTGATAGTAGTAGTGGGTCCCTCAACTATGAAAGATCCATTCTCCCCTCAAGAGTTGTATATGGAGTATGAAATATATTAGACTTTCATAGTTATAGTTGTGGGCCCAGACATTCTAAATAAACACAAACTATCACTTTCATATTGATAGTTTGATTCCCTTAGGAGGAAACCAAACGCACCCTAAGTTTTTATTGCAAGTCCTGAATCGTTATATCGTTAAATATATTTCCTATATAAGTTTAATAAAAACTCGTTCCTGACGTATAACTAGTATATATATACGTTTTATAATATAATCTGAGTCGTTTAAATGTGTTAAAACATATTCCTGAATTATTATATAATGAAAAAATATTATTAGACTTTTTATACAAATATTACACTTTTTACCCTTATAGTTTCAAAAATGACACTTTATACCACAACCAGTGTTGCAGAAATCGGCTGAGGCGGCCGATTAATCGGCCTCGGCCCTGGAACTTGTAGGAAATTACAAGGTAATCGGCCGATTAATCGGCCGAGTAATCGGCCAAAAATCGCAACTCGGCCCCCGACCGCCTTGGGACCGATTCACGATTTTTGCAACATTGACCACAACTATTGTTTGTTGACAAAACAGCCCTTGTACTAATTAATTTATAAAACTTACATTTTTTGCCCAAGAAACTCTAACTTTCATTTATTACAAAAATTTCCCTAGAGTTTTTCAGGAAATGAAATAATTAAAGAGCACGTTTGGTTGTATCAACGAGGCAAAAACAAGCTAAGTTTTAGACGAGGCCGTACAAGGTTTTTACAAAGTTCTTGATCTTTTCTAAGGTTTGCCAGGTGGTCTATCTAATGGTGCAAACTAGAGGTCATAAGCTCTTATGGTTTGCTCGCAATAATTATCCAAGGTAGGGTGTTTAGAAACTATTTTTACGTAAATAAACCAATTGTTTTTATTTTATTATCAGGTTAGGACATCCAAAAGTATAGCTCGATATAATCAAAACTACTTGATCTTTTTCCTAAGTTCTTGATGCTGCTTAATCTATGCTAGAAGGTCTACGTTTTGCCTCTGTGTTTAGGTTCCTAGGTGATTGTTTGATAGTCGAATTAAATACACAAAGTTAGCACCTTGGAGCCTAGTCTCGATAATAAACAGAATACAAAAATAAGTTGGTTCTTGATTTTAAAGCTTATGACCTGATCTTTTAAGCATTATAACATGAATACAAACCTACCTAGTGTATTCTTGAAAGGTTATAAGGTCTCTTGTTTAGAAAACATATCGAAAAAAATTTAAATACGGGTGTTTGGTCTAGTGACTCACTACAAGAAAAAGACCCAAATAAAAACGTAAAGTGTGCATCTTTTGGCCAGGTCTTGGGGGCAAATTGAGGTGTGCTAGGTGGTGTTTAAAATAGTCTAATAGTTCAGCTTAAAGCTCGAAGGTCGCAGGTTAAATCTTGGTCTCAACTGAGGCGTTTAAGAAAAGATTTTTGGAAATTCAAATGTCGGGTTTAAAAATAGTCCGCACCTACAGCTCTTGTCGTGCGTTTTTAAGACCCATGCCCTGAGTTTTTAAAGAAAATGTCATTTCGGACAACTTTCGTGTTTTAACTTTTTGATAAATCGGACCAGAAATGCCTCATTTTGTGTGTTTTCAGTTTCTGTCACAGAAACTTTGTTGACAGGCTTTCGGCAAGTTTTTGATAATTTCATTTGGCCGTATCTTTTGACTCGTGTACTCGTTTTGGGTGATTCAAAAGCCTAGATTCTCGTTTTTATTTCTCCTAACTGATTGTTAAGTTTATATATGCTTATTTAAGTGACCCTTTTGTAGATTAAAGCTTGTATTCAAAATTATTTCACAAAGGGTGTTTGTTTTGGTCTCGGTAAAACAGAAAGAAAAAGAAAACAAAGTCTTGACCTAAGCTGATTATTAAGTCGTATTTATTAATATATTTGAGAGTATATAAAACCTAGAAAAGAGATTGAAATGTTTTAGAACACTTACTTGATCAAAATTTCGATTATTTCAGGATTTTGGCAATATGACTTGGTATATGGAACACTAGGCTATCTCTCCTTCTTGGTCCTCCTAGTATTCTTCTAAACTCCTTCTTGGCTGCTACTAGGACTCCTAAATTAGAAAGTTTTTGAGTGTAGGTGGTGGCTCGTTATTTATAGAGGAGGGATAGAAGGCTTCTAGAGGTGCTAGGTCACCATGTTTTGTTGTAGGAGACATGGTGATGTAGTCTAAGTCCCTGGTTCACCATTTGTAATGAAGGGAGTATATATACGTGTGGAATAATCCTAGCCAAGAAACTCAACTAACCATTGGACTTGTGTAGAAAATTCTTGAGACAAGGTGACGTAGTCTTTATATTGTTCATGCATTCAGCTCGTGTATTCGAATGGTGTATCATTATACACATGCTCTAAAACCTAATCACATGAAAGGCTTGATATTATTGACCAAAATGTTAAAGATGGAGGAACAAGGTGAGGTAGCTTATTGAAATTCGCATGGTTCAAGAAGAAGGAGTGAATCGAAATGTGGAACATTTAGGTCCATAGGTTAATTTGAAAAATATGAAAATGAGGTGACATAGTGAGGTATTTTGAGTTTCCTTGGCTGCCATTTGGAATCACCTTAGCCATGTTAACTAACTAACTATTTTGAACTAAGTAGACAACGAGATGTGGCCTTATAAGAAACTAGAAGAAAGCTTATGGTGCAGAAATCCAACATGTAATAAGTTATAACTAGGTTAGTCTTATTCTAATTCCATTCGAGCTATAATATAACTAGGGGTCAATCATGCTTGACTTATTGTGCATAGGGCTATAGTAATTTGTACGTGTAGTATAAGTGAGTAACAACTTAGTTGTAACAACTTAGTTTAAGGTTTAGTTTGAATAGGTTTAGGGACTGGTACTCTGGTCTATTAATATAAGAAAATATATTTAGAAGATTTGTGCATAAAAGATTTGTATAATGTGTTTTGAAAATAAGTACACTAAGGTTTATAATAAAGTTATATTGGTATTATGTTTTTATGCATTGATAACTTGTACCTTAGCATGATAAACTTGTACTCTTAGTAAAACTCTCTCTAGCAGCGGCGAAATAAGGCGAAATTGATCGATTCCCTAATATTCCTATTGGTTGATCATTAATTTAATCTTCTCTCAGCGGTCCATCTATGATTCTTCAATTGTAAGTATCTAATGTGGGTCGGTGGTATTGAATTTTTAAATTATAGATTACACTTTGTAAGGGTATTCTTTCGTTTCCTTATTCGCTGGCTGTGATTATTTTATTATTTGATCGATTTGTGCCCTTCTTTGACTGCATTCATTAACCAAGTGATTGTTACTTGCGTCGATCATCATGGATGGTGGTTAGGGATTAAATTTTTCATGCGTCTTAAACCCTAACTTTTCAGTTAGGGTTTTTTCATTACTGTTTGGCTGTTGCATTGTCGCTTGTGATTATTTAGTGTTATTTGATTGGTGTTTTGTGGTGTTTGTGGGTATTTGAGAGATGGAGAAAGGGTTTCTTAATAGTAGTCCTTCTAAATCTGCCAAACTTGATGGTTCATCTAGTTTGGCTGATCAAGCTAGCTCGACAAGTGTTGGTGGTGGAGTCTCGACTTCCATGGCTTCCTTGTCGAGTTTTGATGTCGCTATGCAATCACAGAAGTTTGGTACACTTGGGGATGTTAGCCAACCGAATGGTATTGACATGGTTGTCGAGGATGCTTGTAAGGATTTTGATAATGCAATGAATAAGGTACAATTGGAGAATGCCGAGAATGCTTTGAAACAGCCGCCTACATCATATGCTGGTGTGACTTCCAATGTATCTAAGAAAAAATGTCTAACTTTTGTAGGCTGGAGTGTAGCAAGAAATCGAATGATGTGGATTTGTCAGTGTCTATGAAAGTGGTAGAAGAGGTAAATTCTAGATTTGAGAATACGTTATATGGTTATTTTCTTGGTAAACGTATTGCTTTTCCTGTTGTTGATTATTATGTGCGCAATGCGTGTGCTAAATATGGCATTCAAAAGGTTATGATGATTGCGAAGGGCTTCTTCTTCTTTAAGTTTATCTCTCAGAAAGGTGTTGAAGATGTACTTCAGAAAGGTGATTAGGAATGTGCCTATAATACTTAAAAATTGGACTTTAAACACTAATCTCCTCAAAGAGGACTGGACCAACATTCCGGTGTGGGTTAAATTCCATGATGTTCCTCTTACTATGTTCTCGGATGATGGCTTAGTCTCCTAGCCACATTGATTGGTACGCCGAAAATGTTAGATGCTTATACTAGTCAAATGTGCTTGGAATCATGGGGTCGAAGTAGTTTTGCTAGGTGCTTGATAGAAGTCAAGGCGGATTAGGTACTTAGGGAGAGCCTCACTGTTTAGATACCATTACTTGATGGGACGGGTTCTACTATTGAAAAGATTCGGGTTGAATACGAGTGGAAACCGCCTCGGTGTGATTTGTGTAAGCTTTTTGGTCATACGCTGCTTGATTGTCCTAAGTTGGTTCCACCTGCTACTCAACATAAACAGAGTGTTAATGATGGTTTTCAAACGGTCAATAACAAGAATAAGGATAAGAATGGTGGTCACAATGCTCCGGGTTAAGGAGGATTTACTAAACCTGCTATGGGTCCTAAGTTTAGGTATCAACCTAAAGCGCCCCCTCCTGAACCCAAGAAGGTGGATACTACAAAGAAGAAGGCCGCTGATGTGGCTAGTACGAGTGGTATGAAGATTGCTACATCAAACCGGTTTAATACCCTTCATATGGATGATACTAATGACTTTGGTATTCCTACAAATGAAGTGACTAAGGGTATGAATTCTGGAATTCCAAGGGAACATAAGGAGGGCAGGTCTTTAGAGACTGGTAATGCATCACAAGAACCGGTTGTGAGTGATTCAATGGGAACAAATAAGGTTTGTTCTAATCCTATAGTTGAGAAAATTGGGGAGCTTGAAAAGCTTCTTATTGATGGTAAAGCTACTCTTGTGGATGATGATGGTCATTCTATTCTAAAGGTTGATTATCCGGAGTCTAATTCTTCTACTAAGAGAGTTAACCCATTCTCTAAGGTGGGAGAGATTGTTGTTTCAGACAGTGATGAAGAGGATGTTGTGAATATGTTTGATGAGTCCATGAACCTATTTGATGGTGGTCATGATCGTGAAGATGATTATGATGACTATGATTATGATGACTATGTGGATCAGGTCTACAATCTTCCAGGAAATTTGGATGCCTTATATGACACGTATGGTATCAAGCTCCACGGTCTTGGTAGAAAGTAATTTTGTATTCATAGGAGTCTAATGGTATCGTTTGAGTAGCGTTTTTTTTTTTTTTTTTTTTTTTTTTTTTTTTTTTCTTATTTAGAGAATTGGAAGTATCTTGTTATGTAAGCTTTTCCGCCTATGTAACGGGCTGAGATATGGGATTCACCCATATCCTTTGTACTTAAACATTTTTTTGAGTAATATATTTACCGGGTCTTTTGACCTTTTACCCAAAATGATAAACTTGTACTCTTGTATTTCTTAAATAAATAGCATACATACTAATTAGGGTTTTCTGATTTGATTATGTAAAATTGTAGTTTTAATAATTTAGGGTTTTTACGAACACTAAACTAAAATGTTAAATTAGAACGTAAAGTGGTAAATAGAAATTGAAAACTTTGGTATTTGACATAAATTAAAATATTTATTCAAAACAAACTTAAGTGAACTAGTTTATTACAATATGAGTTATGTGAACTTAGTTGGTTGTTGTGATAACGTTTTTTTTTTAAAAAATAATAAATAAGACATGGAAAAATGTATAAGTATTAGTTTAATTTAAGTGGAAATTTACCGGTGGTTACACCGGCCCCCTAGGCCTAAGCCAGTTAGCGTATTTTTTCGTGATTTCATTTGTTAAAATTTTGTTTTTTACTTCTCGGCCCTCCCATATAATGTTTTTCCGGAAAAAAAAAAATTTGTTTCGGCCCTCCCACAAAATTTTTTCTAGCTCCGCCAGGTAGGTTAGACTTTTTAACTAAACAAAAACAATATAACATGAATAATTAACAAACTTTATTAGTCTATGCATCTTTTAACTTGTTGCAAGAGACATGGCTTCTATATATATTTGTTTCATTCTTGTTTCCTGCCTGCAAATTTCATTATCCAAAATAGCTAATAAAAATGGCTGGATTATTTGATAAACAAGCCGAGGCATATTTGGATGCACGACCAACTAATCCAACTGAATGGTATTCCATGTTTGCCGATCGAACCTCCTCTCACTCACTTGCAATGGTCAAGCCGTTATTGGTGTGAGCCTTCCTTCATGTATCTTTTATGTTTTTTATTCATTTATATAAGAGAAATGATTGGTGGGCCAAAATATTTGCTTGATTTCGTGCCTAAACTTACGTTACAACATCTTGTTGACCCATTTTTTCGTAAATCAGTTAAACATTCTTACAATCATAACTAGAAGTTTGCGCCATTGTGTTTCAGTATGTGAGTCAAGTTAACGGATAAAGGTTGATGCATTGTAGAGTTATTTGCTTTCTTGTGATTATTGCTATAAAATGAATTAAGAAATACAAATCCACAAGTTAACGCACAAATTTATCACCCTCGTGATATATAATTGGGAGAACAAACATATTGTCGTTTGCAAAAGTATTTACCATTTTTTGAAGTACGCAAATATTCTTGGAACACTTGTCAAAAATTTGTTAAAGTCGCACAATACACCAGTCACAAGAGTATAATTGAACTTTTAATTTTATTAGACCACAAAAAAGAAAAAAATTTGACCAGTTTTGAAATATAGACTCTATTTGAAATTCTAAAGAATAAAGCAAGTGAACTCATGACCCATCCATCCATCAGTGGTATATAAAGCAAGGAAAAGACTCACTTTTCTTTTCATTACTTTATTCCATTTACAAGACGAGTACTCGTGCATAGCAACAAAATTTTTTAGCGACAAATAGTTTATTAATAAAAAAAAGTTTATAGGTTCTGAATGGAAAATAATAAAAGTTTGAAGATTTGAGAAATAAACATAGTGTTTTGAAACCCGGTTTGACCCGGGTGGTTCAACCGGCTGAACCATTCCTGTCAAAAAATTGGTCGATTTAAACCGGGTCAACTTGCTAGGTTGGGTTGAAAACTGGTCAAATTAAACCGGTTCAAACCGTTGGGTTTGACGCGTCCCGAGTCAACCCGGTTTGTGATTTGTATTAATTGGTTATATTTAATTTGGTAGATATGTTTTTAATTGGTTGTACAATATGAATAAATCATTTTACTTTTAAGTAATGGGGTATTTTAATAAGAGTACTAATTACATTTCATAATTACTTTTAATAATATTTTTCAAGATTTCACATTACTTGACTTTTCAATTTTCCCTATTCAAGATTGACCATTTTTCCCTTATATGTAGTATAGATAAAATACAAAAATATTGACCGGTGACCTTGAAGACGACCTCTTCAAACTCACTGACAACAACAACAAAGATGACATCATCCAAGTCTACGAAGAAGACGACGACGAAGACGAGAGTTATGTGACAACTGGCAAATTAGGGAGCCATTTTTAAAAACCCGCATTACGTTAAAAGTTCGTTTATAAATTTATAATTGAAATTTTATTAGTAACGAACTTGGAAAACCTATATTGTGGTTGATTATATTTAAATTTTTTATGGAAACGGATTTGGATTTATCGATGTGATGAGAATTTATTTCGAGATTTTATTTGGCACTATGTTGACTCCCGCACTAGGAATAACTTAACAAAAATTTAATGTTTTGAATTACGTTTCAGCTATGTGTTTATTTATTGAACGTATCGGCAGATTTTAATTAATTTGGAACGAGCTCGGTTTGAGTATGTCGAGATATTTTTGAAAACTTACGGGTTTGACCTTACGTTTTATAACTAGCCACTTTACCCCATACTATTAATATTACTATTATTATTATTACTATCATTTTTTTTAAGAGTATATTACAAATCGTCCTTGTGGTTTTGGCCTCACACAACACAAACAACCATCACCTTTTTCACTCTCATCTCTCTCCCCTCTAACACCCTAGCCGCTGCCACCAATAACCGGCCACCACCATCACACCGCCACCTCGACGACTAAACCACCACCACCATCTTAACCATCTTATCCCGATCTATCTTTTGGTATACATCACGCGCCCCACAACCTCCCCTAACATCTCGATCTCACCACCACCGCCTCCTAATCACCATCTTTTTCATCTTTTTCTTGTTGGGTTTTGAAGAAACTTGTATTTGGAGTTATTTTAAAGGTGAGTAGCTACGAATTTCACATCGTGTGCCTCGAATTGATATTAAATCCGTGTCTATACGGGTTGTTTTTTATGGGTTCGAATTTTATAAATGGGAAATGTTATTTTGACGATAATCTGGAGTTTGGTATCCGGGTTTAGTGAGTTCTTCACGTGGGTCGATTGAACCGTGAGCTTTGGGGCTCACGGCTTGATGTTGGTTCGAGCCTTGTGACTCTCTTTTGTTGGGTTCGACCTCGTGTTCTTATTGGCGAGGTTTTGATATTTTGGAGTTGATTTGTGGCTCGCTTCGGACTAGTTTTGGCTCTTGTTTTTGTTGGTTGTATGCCGCGACCCAATGGGTCATTTTGGCAGATTTGGTGTGCTCACTTAAGCTTGTGTCGAGACCTCATGGTCTTGGTTTTGAGTCCTTGCGACTCCTAGTTCTAGCCGAGACCCAAGTGGGTTACTTGGCTCGGGTTTGGCTTGGTAAACCAACCCGGATTATATGTAATGTGATGATTTTTCTTGTTGTTATTTTCATGTTGTTGTTGTTGTGATTATTGTTTCGGGCGAATGCTATTTGACGGGTCGAGACTCTTTGTGGTCTCGACAATGGGATAATTATGGTTTATATTTATGGAGTTGTGTTGACAAAGAGTATTTGGAACCGGTTATGAGACGGTTTATTAGATTGACGGAGATAGGTTAGTCGGGTGCCGTAGTCGGACCCTATTGTTGTAGCACATGTTATGGGTATTGATTGGACGGAGATGGATTACCAGAAAATTTAAACCCATAAAATCTAAAAAATGTAAAGATAAGATACACCAACCAATAGAAAGGATGTGGACCAAAGTATTAGTGAAACTGTAGCAAGCACCATTTGGCAATCGGACAGCCACAAAAGGAATAAAATATTGATTTCATGGTACAAATTAGTGTACCTGAACTCATAATCCATGTAACCACCAACGAAAAAAAATCGGACCATGGGATGGCCGGATTTTTTTTTGGTGGCTTACCCGACTGGATCCAATAAACATGAAAGAGATGTGAGCAAAAGTGAAGAGCTCGGGTCGGGTACATGTCAAGAAAAGCTACCTGGCTCAACCCAAAAGGTCCGGGCAAAAAAATAATGCAACGTTGCACTATCCATAAGAAGCCCAATAAACGTAAAGTATACTAATTTGTTTAAGTAATCTAATTAAATAGTTAAAAAAACTGAGTTGCATGAGTATTAATGATTGATCATATACATCACAAGTCAGAATTATTGTAACTGATTTATAAACGTATTGTAATGTATGAATAAAAATGTTTTTAACTTATGTCACTAAATGCATGTCTATCGGTATATAATTATGATACGACCATTTGTGGTTTTGATTAATGCTGAGCATCGAGTCGGAACCGACCCGAACCAAAAAAACCGAGGACCGAAATTCATGAAAAACTGGAACTGAAACCGAACCGACGGGCCGTCGGGTCGGTTCGGTTTTGTCGGTCTAAGTGTATTTAGGTATGTTTTTGTCGGTTTTGGGCCGAACCGGACCGAGCCAACTCTACCCGAAACCGAACCGACGGGCCATCGGTCCGGTTCGATTTTTGTCAGTTCGGTCGGTTTCATCTGTCCGGTTCGGTTTTGAACCTTCGATGCTCAGCCCTATTTTTGATTTGTGGTATGAGAAAAGGCTCTTAACCCATCACTATATAAAATTTGTTTTTGTTTGGAACAATAGTTAATAAGAAAAACAAAGCCAAAAATAAGTGTTATCCCACTTATAACGAACAACTTTTTTTTTTTAATTGTTTTTGTGCTGAATAAAAATAAGTGCTTCTGTATAGAGTGTTTGAATTTGTTTCTGATTAAAACTTAGCGGATGGGCAATTTTTTTTGCATTTGACAACTTCTACTTATCTTTTACCTAATAAAATAAAACCCCTAGTGGGGACTTTTCCATTTCAAAAAAATCAAATCATACTTATTTAGATAATATTTTTTTCAATTTTAATTTTTAAAAAAGTTTATAATATTTGAAAAACCTATAATATTTCTATATTTGTGTAATTATTGTTTAAAATTCGTTTTTATACATAAAAATTAAAATTGGTCAAAAATACACAAGGGCTTGATTGTTGTTTTTTGATACTTCATGGCTGAAGTGTAAATATTTTATTAAAACCGGAGTATTCATCCATTAGGTTTGCCACACATAAGAAAAACACACTAAACAATAACCACCCATAAGAAGATCAAGAACAATCCATAAGAACAGCAAGATCAATCGGATGCTACAAAAATCATAACAACAATTAGATGCTAATAACAACAACAACAACAATCTTCTGCTAAAGATCCGATGCTACACCTTTACTTTGTAAACGCTTAACAAAAGATTTTTGTTTCATAAAAACAATTTTTTAGCTCTATATGTTAGGTTATGATGGTACTACTAGCAACTAGGACAACTATTCAAGAATCAAGATACATGAACACTGATGGAGTTGATATGTCTCATGTAAGAAAATCTTTTTTCATAATTTAATGTGATGGGCTTATCGAAAGTTGTATTATGTATTTATATATACTAATGCTGATTAATTTTATGTAATTTACCAGGGTGTTTATTTGGTAACTGTAACTGATGGTTCACATCTTTTGGAATAACATAACATACTTGAAAACAATATTAAAAGATACTTAAAATTGTTAATTGTTCCTTACGATTAATTAGATACTTATATTGTAAAGTATCAGGTTCGAGTATTTGAGGGAGAAAGCTCTATATGGCTATATAATTTGTAAACTGATTATTTGTGATTACATAGGAAGTTTTGTCAGTTAGTTAGGAAAGAAAGGCTTATTAGATTATAGTTGTATCAAAACACAATATATCATATAATGTTTGGATTAGTTTCTTGCTGCAAAAGTGTGATATGTGGAGAAACAACTCTGAATAAGCTGCAAGCTTGCTTTAGAAGCCATACCTTGAGAACTTCACAAAAGTAACTTAGTAAGCTTATAAGCATAAGCCGTTTGGCTACCCAAAAACCCAAATGTGCTTAATAGCTTTAACAAAAGGCAATAAGTCAATATGCCTAATTTAGACACTTACCCAAACACCCTTTAGTTAGATGTATTATGAAACCTGTTTGGCCAAAGGCAATGACCCATTCGACCCAGAAACTGGAAAGCTCTTGGACCACAAGTTCTAAAAAATATACTCTGTAAAAATACGTATCTCTACGCTACAGGTTTTAAAACTGGTGCTGCCTTGAAATGCTTAAAAGCTCTAGGATAGAAAGTTCTTACTGAACTTAATGGCAACTCCCTAAAGGATATGGTCCTTAAATCCCACCTTTTGAGTTAGAGGTTAGTTTAAAGACAGTTAATTCATGCGATAATTAGAGCGGAGTTTAGTGGGAGTAAAAACAAAAATGAACATATAAAGTACTAAACAGGAGAAAAGTATTTGAAACTTTTAGTTCGCAATTTACAAAATTTTAATAGCTCTTTTTTTGCATAGGACTACCAAAATAGAATGATTAGTATTGAATTTTTTTAGTTGCATGATATGGGATTTATGTTAAACTTAATGTCGCTATGATTTCTCACTATTTCTACTATCTCGGTTGGTTGAGGCCGATTAATACGTAAGTCCTAATTTAATCGATCTTATATATCACATGAGTTATAGAATTATTTTCTTGGTTCACTAACGATTATTTATCTTAATTACAGAATATGGGTATGCATTATAGGTTTTTTTAATCGATAATAGAGAGTGTGTTTTGGTCAAACTTATAACATGTCTATGTATGACTAATTCAAGAGATGATTATTTCTCTTCTAAACTGCTATGTGAAATCATTATTCAAGCTGGATACTCAAATTACATAATGGATCTCATCATGTTCATTCTTGATTACAAAAAGCTAGGTGAAGTTTTGTTGAGTAGACACGAGTGATGATATAATACCCCATTAAATTTTATGTAATTTAAGTTTATACGTAACTCAAGAAAATAATTTGTTTGCAGTTATTTAGTTTACTTTGTATGTGTTAAAAGTTTATAAAGCTCAATTTAGGCAGGGATACAAAGGCATAATCCAACAAATAGATGACATATGCGTGTACATTGTAGTTCGTAGTTATATTAAAGCAGATGTGGGCATACTATACTACATAGTATCCTCTTTTAAAATCCTGAAAGATGATGCCATAAGGTACTTTCAGTAGTTCAACGACCATAAGGATTGAGTTTTTTAAAAGTGAGTATTTTTTCGGTTGTGTCATATTTGTTAAATGTTGATTAATGATCAAGTGCTTCAGTTATATGGTTCTTTATTTGCCCATTTTTGTTTTTTTAGAGATACGGGATACAATGATTAGGAGTTCGAGCAATTATGTAATTGGCATGGAAGGTGGAAGTGGTGATAAGATAATTTGAGTTTAAGTAGAAGCGTGCACATATATTATAACTTCTTCTTGGATCCTGGCACTATACTACTGCTGTTGATGTTTGGTCGGTTGGTTGTATGTTTGCTGAGATGGTGAACCGACAACAACTCTTTCCTGGAGACTCTGATATTGATCAACTGTTCACGATTTTCAGGTGATGTCGGCCCTCCCCCCCTTTCAATAGACAACACGTACTCTTGTAGACATACTCATGTTATTCTGGCATCTCTTTATTTGTAGAATCATGGGGACTCCTACTGAAGATACATAGCCTGGTGTCAGTTCTTTGCTTTACTGTAATCCTGTCTTCCCAATGTGGTTATCGGTGATTAGTCTTTCTGTTAATAAATAAGCTAACTATACTCCAATCATAGATCTTCGTACGCTTGCGATGTTTAAGGATATATGAAGTCAAAAGAACTAATTGATGCGTCCTTTGCTATTCAGGACTTTGCAGCTGTTGTTCCGGATCTTGAAAACACTGGTCTTGACCTTTTACGGGTAATTTTAAAGTAATTACTACCTCATTTCTCACCTGTAAAGGGTTATCCATATACATTAGTTATCATATGCTACGCACAGCTTTAAGTTTCCCATTAATTCTTATTTAGCTTCCATCAAATTTTTTACAGATAATTGGTTGCCTCTAATAAACTAAAAAGGCTGTTTGGCAATGTTTTGGTTACGTTTGTAGATCACTAATTCTCACTTAACTATTCTTTTTATCGCTTGAACAGGTTTAAGAAAAGCAAGCATAAGACCCATAATCAACATTGTTATCATTGTAGTAAGATATAATCCTTTTGATAATTGGGTTGGTGTTATTAAAGCGGCTGGTGCTATCGGATTACTTCCATCTGATCCTCTTTTTGGTTTTGTGCTGATGATCCAGTTCACTGTTCCTCCTGCCATGAATATCAGTAAACTTTGCTTTAATACCAATCTGGTTTATATAGAAAACAATTGATGCAACAATTTTGTGAAAACATGGTGCAACAAACCGGTTTTGTTTATTGAATTTAAGAACACTGGTAAATCGTTCTACTTTTGCTTATATGTGACAACATATGTAAACATATTGAGAACTTAAAATCGGTACACCGAAAAATTAGATACCATGTTGAATATTTGCTAAAGGTTGGTACAAAATAACTAATATGCAGGTACAACGTCGGACAAGAGGAGTGTTCAATTCTTACATTGTGGACTTATGTAGTTGCAACATTTGCACTTACCGGATGGTCAACTGTATTCATGTAGATTGTTAATTGAAAGTTCATTTTTGGGGCCTCGATCCCCAAAGGACTATCAAAACATAAGCAGATATAAACAAATAGTATTGTGCATAAAAAATAGTTAGTTAGTACTGGTACTAGACTATTAGCTATTCTTTATTTTCCTACACACTTTAGAACAAATATATTAAAACAAAATGTAGCATAACTATAAAAAAAGAAAAAAAAATAGTGAATAATGCTTGTCCGTAGCCTTCAACTCTTAAAAGTGTATATTGGAGTGAATGATCAAATTTATGAAGTGCATCATCAACACACACTTTAACACTTTTAGGCAAATATATGAAGAAAAAAAAAATACCGATTTCTATAACACTAAAAGAAAGCATGGTTACACACTATTAAAATTTTAATACATAAAATTACACTAAAAAAGTATTTGTTTCTTAATACATAAAAATACATTATTATTTTTTTTTGAAAAAACCCCGTGCGTGCACGGGAATTATAATTAGTACGTAATACAAAATATATGAATGAATTGTATTTTTATTGGTATAATTTTTATCAAATCTTTTATATAATAAAATAAAACCCGTATTGGGAATTTTGCATTTCAAAAAAATTAATTCATACCTGATTAAGTAATAATTTTATTAAAAAAAATTATTTTTTTATTAGGTAATATTTTATATTTATTCATAACACAAGTAGAAGATAAATACAAAAAATATAGATAAGATATTTAAAATTTTTATTTATTTTTTAATATTTATCCACAACACAAGTAGAAGATAAATATAAAAAATATAAATAAGATGCAATTAACAATAGGATTAAAAATTTTAAATAATTATTTCAAAATGTTTAAAAAAAACCCGGTGCGCGGGTATTATAACTAGTTTAATTAAATGATAGATAAATTGACAAAATTTTCTCATTTGTTACATATCTTAAGTTAGTTAAACGTAAAAACGACAAATATATTTGATCTAATGAAAACTACAACATATTATACAAATATAATTAGCAAAATTTTCAATAACATGTCAAAAACTTATTACAGTCTATTAAGCGATAATGCACTCCAATCTTTTATCTTCCATGTAAATTTTAAAAACAAAAGGTTAAATAATTTCTTTAAAAAAAAGATGCCAACATGCTTATAAACTTTTTTTTTTTTTTTTTTTTTTTTTTTTTTTTTTTTTATTTAACAGAAAAGCATAAAGTGTTAAATTAAAAAAAAATGCAAGCAAAAATGTTTTTCTGTTTAAAAAAACACAAAAGTATGAAAAAGTAACCAATGCTAAACACCTTTTAAGACACTTTTAAAGCCAAGGAGTGACGTTACCTTTTCTACTTTTATCGCTTGTTTTTACTCAACAATATATTCAAATGACGTGAACAATGAGGGATACGTTTAAATTTGGAAAATTATGAGTGTATGATAAGAAAAATGAGAATGACTTCTAGTCACATATTTAAAATAAAATAAATAATTTTAAAGAAAGGTATATGCATTTATTTTTTAGGTACATATAAGGATCCAGTGAGAAGAAAACTTAAAATGAGAAGAATGAGAAATAACTATAACCACGTATTTGAGATGCATCGACTTGAATTAGATGCATCTCTATTCATTTAGATGCATCTCACTTAGTTTTGAAAGTGATTTTGAAGTAAAAACGATGTAAAGTAGTATTAGCAACAAATTTGACTCGCAGAGGGCAAAAAATGTATAGGATTCATTTAACTTGATGAAATGCATCTAATATATGTAGATGTATATAAGTTTTAGCTAGGAAATATGTTAGGGTGCATCTAAAAGATTAGGGATGTATCTAATTCAAGTCGACGCATCTCTAATGTGTATTTATAGTTATTTCTCATCCTTCTCATTTTAAGGTTTCTTTTCATTTGATCCTAAGTCATATGTGATTGTGAAATGATAATTCGAAGCATATTCGTGAAAGGGGAGAAAATGTCTATGATACGTTTCATTAATTGAATGAACTACATTGGTTTTGCTCACCTATGTCTTTTAGGCATGTCAATGACAAATTTGTTTGGACATTTTATACGCATAAATAGTTAAATTGATCGCTTCAAAACTTAGTGAACTCGGATCAATGTATTAGTTATATGTGTTTGCATAAATAAGTAAGATAACTACATAAGATAAAATATCATAATTGGTTATATGGACTTTCCACTAGAATGTGGTTTTCATTTTATCTTATTACAGTACATGAAGCAATAAGTGATAACAAAACGACGAATGTTGTTGCATTATGAGGTAGCCGGCGGAGCTTAGTGAGGATTGGGAAGGGTCCCCGGCCCCCTAGGCCTAAGCCCGTTAGTGTATTTTTTTCGCGATTTCATGTGTTAAAATTTTGTTTTTTACTTCTCGGCCCTCCCATATAATGTTTTTCCGGAAAATTTTTTTTTTGTTTCGGCCCTCTCACAAAATTTTTTCTAGCTCCGCCAGGTAGGTTAGTCTTTTTAACTTAACAAAAACAATATAACATGAATAATTAACAAACTTTATTAGTCTATGCATCTTTTAACTTGTTGAAAGAGACATGGCTTCTATATATATTTGTTTCATTCTTGTTTCCTGCAAATTCCATTATCCAAAATAGCTAATAAAAATGGCTGGATTATTTGATACACAAGCCGAGGCATATTTGGATGCACAACCAACTTTTCCAGCTGAATGGTATTCCATGTTGCCGATCGAACCTCTTCTCACTCACTTGCAATGGTCAAGCCGCTATTGGTGTGAGCCTTCCTTCATGTATCTTTTATGTTTTTTTATTCATTTATATAAGAGAAATGATTGGTAGGCCAAAATATTTGCTTGATTTCATGCCTAAACTTACGTTACAACATCTTGTTGACCCATTTTTTCGTAAATCAGTTAAACATTCTTACAATCGTAACTAGAAGTTTGCGCCATTGTGTTTCGGTATGTGAGTCAAGTTAACGGATAAAGGTTGATGCATTGTAGAGTTATTTGCTTTCTTGTGATTATTGCTATAAAAAGAATTAAGAAATACAAATCCACAAGTTAACGCGCAAATTTATCACCCTCGTGATGAATAATTGGGAGAACAAACATATTGACGTTTGCAAAAGTATTTACCATTTTTTGAAGTACGCAAATATTCTTGGAACACTTGTCAAAATTTGTTAAAGTCGCACAATACTGTTAGAGTTTGACAATCAATATAACACATACGCGGAAGCAAGGATCAACAATAACACATATAAAGATTAACTAAAACATAAATAGTAAACGTACCCGATGCACTTCAAATAAACCTTGATTCTTGTACAAATAGATCAATGATAAACCCCTTACCGTTTTGTTTATCGATCTCTTGGTAATTACTAAAGTAAGTAATTACCTCGTTCTTGTACACACAAACTACCAATGAATAAAGGTTTGATGCAAGTAAACAAAACACTTAATTTTTGCTTAGAAAAAATCGATCCAAGAACCCTTGGAGGGGAATGAACCGATCGGCCAAGAGAGAAAAAGGGAAAAGAAAACTTTACGGTTTTGTGTGTGTGCACAAGAGATGATTAGGTTTAACCCCAAGGCCTTGTATTTATACTAGATGAATCTTGGAGCTCAAGAAAGCATGGGTCGACCCATGTTGGTTGGGTTCGACCGGCCTAGGCACCCAAGGGGTGTTCTAGATCCTTCTTGACTTCCAAATTACATCATAGTCCTTTTCCTTTTGTCTCTAATGATAGTTAGTCCATACGGTTAATAACTAACGACATTTAGTCCATTAAGTGTTTATAAATATATATATACAATACATTTAACATATATATATTTATTATACATTATTCTTGTTTGTAAAGTGTGCAATTCCGAGGTCTCGGGTTCGATACTAGACATTTACATATTAATGTTTATACGTAACTTTTAACAGCTCCCACTCGTATATCCATTAATAGTAAAATGACATTGGTTAGCGTCTTGCAACACTCCAATGCCCCTAGTTCGACCTGAGCTAGGTTTCCTGGAAAACCTTTAATGATTCATCATTATTATTATCCTTTCGCCTCTAATACTACATTAATAAAGATGTGAGATCCTTTATTAAATTTTGTTTCTCGTCTCTTTATGATTGAACAAAATTACCAAAATATCTGAACGTATTCCAGATAGACTTTGGGCGTGGCCACGCAAACATTTTGTCAACCCTACGAGGGGCCCAGCAGTATTTAACTTCTGAACAAATCAGAAGGAACGAATTCTCTCTTGACTACAAGAATAACTCATGAACTTTGCAACATTCTGAAAACAACCCTTATGACTTCCAATTACGGTAAGCGGTAGATTGCTCCACAAAATGCACTACATCCATGACACTTATCTGGTATCTCAAGTCTGAGGATAACTCTTAAATATGATTCTCACAATAAATTTAAATCATATTGTTGGGATAACTCCAATACTCAATTCATTGAATATCATGTGAAATTGGTATGACCACGCATCAATATACTTTCAAGTATATCCTTAACCAATACTCAAAATTGTCTTAGTTTAATGATATTCCTATATCATTAATTGACAACGGACTATTTAGAATAATAAATTATTCACGGATCTTAAATATGCAAATATAGGATATATTATTAAGACAATGAATAAATAAACATAACCAATATTTTATTTCATTAAAATTAATAATTGTACATTACATCCTTTATCCAAATACTAATCACAAATGGGCATGAAACTATCAGCTTATTTAAGTCCTATTCCTTCAGCATGCTTGTAAAGCTTGGTGCCAGGTAAAGGCTTTGTAAATTGATCAGCTAAGTTATCATCTGTGTGAACTTTGAGCATTTCGATTTCACCTATCTCAACTTATTCTCTGACATAGTGGTGCTTAATTGGGAAATGTCTGGTGCCTTTCATGATTTCAGGTTCATTGGCAAATGTAATTGCAGCTGAGTTGTCACAATACATTTTTATAGGTCGCTGAAACGAAGGCATAACCCCAAGCCCTGAAACAAACTTCCTAATCCAAACAGCTTCAATTGCAGCTTCTGAAGCAGCTATATACTCACTTTCTGTAGCAGACATCGCTAATACACTCTGCTTTCTGCTCCTCCAATCAACAGCTCCTCCATTAATGACAAAGACATAACCCGTCTGAGACTTAGTATCATCTTTATCACCTTTCCAAGAAGCATCGCAGTAACCTGTTACATCAAGTTCTGCAGATGGAGTACCCCCATAAACCAAGAACATTTCTTTAGTAGCCCTAAGGTACTTAAGAATATTCTTAACAGCAGTCCAGTGTTTTTCACCTGGATTCTGTTGATATCGACTGGTTAAATTCTGAGCAAACGCCACATCAGGCCTTGTGCTCTTCACCGCATACATAATAGATCCCACAGCCGAAGCGTAAGGGACTCTCTTCATGCGTTGCACCTCTTCAGGTGTTGAAGCACAAACTTTGTTGCTCAAGCCATGTTGCTCTTGCATCGGCAAATATCCTTTCTTGGAATTTTGCATACTGAATCTCTTCAATATTTTATCAATGTAAGCACTTTGGCTTAATCCAATTAATCGCTGAGATCTATCTCTATATATCTTGATTCCCAGAATAAATGCAGCTTCCCCTAGATCTTTCATAGAAAAACAACTTCCAAGATATGCCTTAACCTTTTGCAAACTTGGAATGTCGTTCCCCATGATCAATATGTCATCGACATATAATATAAGGAAAATTACATTACTCCCACTAGCTTTGTGATATACACATGGCTCATCAAGATTTTGAGTGAATCCATACTTCTTAATCTCACTATCAAATCTTTTATTCCATTGTCGTGATGCTTGCTTTAATCCATAAATGGATCTTTTAAGCTTGCATACACGATCTGGGAATTCTGGATTCACAAACCCCTCAGGCTGCGCCATATAGATGTCTTCATCTAGGCGACCATTTAAGAAGGCGGTTTTGATATCCATTTGCCAAATCTCATAGTCATAGTAAGCGGCTATGGCTATAAGAATCCTAATTGCCCTTATGTCAGCTACAGGAGAAAAGGTCTCCTTATAGTCAACACCAAAAGTTTGAGTATAGCCTTTAGCTACCAAATGGGCTTTATAGGTATGTACAATGCCATCCATATCAGTCTTTTTCTTGTAGAGCCATTTACTCCCAACTAGCTTGGCACCCGGAGGTAGGTCTACTTCTTCCCAGACTTCATTGTCTTTCATGGATTGCATTTCCCCATTCATAGCTCCCTGCCATTTTTCCTTTTCAGGACTATTCATAGCAGCTTTATAACTTGTAGGTTCATGAAAATCCCCTGTCAAGTTGTCATCACACTCCACGTTTAGACATAGACGTGTAGGAGCCTTCACAGATCTTGAAGATCTGCGAACGGGAACCACTTCAACTTCTGGTGGAGGACCTAAACTTTCAGGTTCTTCAGGAAGTTGGCTAGTGTTTTCAGAAGGTGTTACATCTTCATGATCGTCTTCCAGATCATATACTCTCCCACTGAATTCTTGAGATATGAGCTCCTTTTCTAAGAAGTCTCCATACCTTACAACAAAAACTTTGTTTTCAGTTGGGTAATAAAAGTAGTAACCCATAGTTTCCTTAGGGTAACCTACGAAGATGCACTTTACAGATCTTTGTTGGAGTTTGTCTGCTGAGTCACGTTTAACATACGCCTCACAACCCCAGACCTTTAGATAAGACAAGTTCGGAGCTTTTCCAGTCCATACCTCATATGGAGTCTTATCAACCTTCTTTGTTGGAACCATATTTAAAATGCGAACAGCAAATTCCAAAGCATAATCCCAAAACGAGTAAGGTAGAGTTGTTAGATTAAACATAGTTCGTATCATATCTTGCAATGTACGATTCCTTCTTTCAGATACACCATTTTGTTGTGGAGTATATGGAGAAGTAAGGTGCTGGACAATTCCCTCCTTTGCTAAGAAATCTATAAACTCTTGACTTAGGTATTCACCACCTCTATCGGATCGAAGAGCTTTAATCTTCTTTCCTAGTTGCAACTCTACTTCTGCTTTAAACACTTTGAATGTCTCAAACACCTCATGTTTATGTTTAAGTAAATAAACATAACCATAACGGCTGTAGTCATCCGTAAATGTTAAGAAGTAGCTAGCACCTCTCCTTGACACATGTCTAAGTGGTCCACACACATCTGTGTGAATAAGACCAAGTAGATCATTCGCCCTTTCAATCCTATTTTTAAAGGGTTTCTTAGTCATCTTCCCAGCAATGCAAGACTCGCATTTATCAAATGATTCATCATTGATCTTTTCTAAAAGCCCATCATGTTGCAGCTTTTTCATGCGATCTTTGCCAATGTGAGCAAGTCGACAATGCCAAAGATAAGACGAATCCAGACCTTTCTTGATTCTCTTATTGTTGATGCTATACATTGAATTATTTTTAACAAAAGCATTATCATTATCATTCATATCAATTTCAAAGACACCATTCAAAGCAATAGCATTAAAATAAAAAACACCATTTAAAGAAACCGAAATTCCATTGCTAGAAATAGTATGCTCAAAACCAAGGTTCAACAAACATGAAAATGAAATTATACCTCTAACAATTGACGGTGCATAATGACAATTATTTAAAGATAGTACTAAGCCCGAAGGCAACACTAAATCATAAACTCCTATAGCTTCAACTCCTGCATGCGCTCCGTTACCAACGTACAAGAATTGTTGTCCATAGGCCAACTTTCTCTCAACTCTAAACCCCTGCAAGGTATTGCAAATATGAATGCCACATCCCGTATCATATACCCATGAATTCAATTTAGGAGTAAGAGTGAATAATTCAATCATAAAGAACGCACCTGATGAGCTGGGGTTACCAGCTTCATTCCCCTGCTTCTTGAGTCACAAGTCATGAATGTAGAGAGGGCAATTGCGCTTCCAATGGCCCTTTTCATGACAATGGTGACATGCCTGATCCTTCTTGTTTGGTGGATTCACCTTTTTCTGCTTAGGCTGATGTTGCTTCATCTTGGGTTCAGGTTGATAGGCCATGACCTGCTTGCCTTTGTTACCTTTCCCTTTGCCTTTGTTCACATGCGATTTCTTCTGGATTCTCCCACCATGAATTGCCAACACTTGCGGGGTAGGAGCCTTGACCTTGGCTGGTAGACTTTTCTCATATTCAACAAGCAGTGCGAGTAATTCTGAGACTGTCTTCCCCGAGCAGTGCATGTTCAAATTCTGCACAAAACCAGCAAAGTCCTTGTTAAGGGACCTGTTGATCAAGTGCACTTGCACATTGTCAGGGTAACCAAATCCAATTCTGTGAAGCTGATCAAAAGATTCCTTCATCTCAGTCACATAATCTTCAACTGGTTTACCATCACCATGCTTGCAGTTATGTAGCTTGTCCAATTCATCATACAATTCAACTGCAGGTGGTTTCTCATAAGATTGCCTAAGAACATCAAGCATATCTTTAGGGAAAAAGTACTCAAACTTCTTTTGTAACTGAGCACTCATGCTAGTGAGCATTAAACAAGCAACCTCATTAAACTTAGCATGTTCCACCCTCCACGCCGCCTTAACTGCTTCTGGTTCAGTAGCAGCAGGCTCAGCTGGGCATTCTTCGGTCAAATAATCCATCTTACCGGTCGACCTCAAGACAATTCTAAGTGAGCGGTACCAGTCATTGAAATTCTTTCAAGTCCGTTTTTCTCTCTCAAGATGACTCTTGAAAGCAGAAATCACAGATGGGGTATCGGGTTGAGCCATATCTACAGATAAAAGTTCAAACATTAGTATTTTCGATAATAATTATCTTTAAGAAAATAAAATACCCAAAGTTATATTCATATAACCACCAAAATTTTCTTGAAAACCTAGGATCTAACTTTACATAGTTCCACCACATCAGTTGATCTGCTAGTGGTGAAAGTACAAAAGATAGTAATCTGTCGAACAATAATTGGCAAACAAGATTTCCAATTCCCAGATCATTATGGGAATTACTTCAAATTGATTCATCAATTTGCCTTGTAAGCATGTTTCATCCCATCTCATGCCTTAAGTTCTAGGTCTCACGCACAACTTAATTAAGTCGTCTACCTTAGATACTGTAAAATTACAATTATGGTCTCACGCGTTAAAAGAATTTTACCTTGTTATAGTAATTTAGCCTAGGTCTCACGTTTACTAAATTAAAATTCCAAGTGTTTCTTATAGATAGATGGCATGTAACTTAAATTATAAGGGTATTTATTTTTGATGTGTAAATCAAAATATGTATAAAGATGCATGCACTCATCTTTATAGCATAAGTTTTCAAAACCTTTTTATTACCAATTCGTGAAATTAATTCACAAAGTTTTACTTGAGGTTTAACAAACCCTAAGATGACTTTCTACAATTATGATTTTAAAAGTAATTCGTTTAAGACATATTCAAGATTGTGATAACCAAGGCAGACTCTAAGGCTCTTTTCTAAGCCTTCAAATCACGGTTATGAATATCGTCTTAAAGGACTTAATTTTAAAAGCATATTTGTACAAAACATCAATCAAGCAAAAGTTTATGGATTCAATCTCAAAATCATGTCGTAAAGTATGAATTTTGCTAGTCTCGCCTGGGAGCTGATTACCGTGCGAATCGGACCACTATCGGCACTTAAGACCTTGCAAGATTCTTACTTTATCACTTTAGTTTCACCGTTATTAGTCTATATTATTTTCTTTTATGAAAATCACCCTTTTTATTGCTTACATCAAGTCAAACAATTAAGAAAACAATAAAAACAAGTAATTTAAAGAAAAATAAACAACTAATAATTAAAACGTGAAACAATTAGCCACATGCAAACCTTGTTAAAAAGATCCTAATAAAATCAATTCTAGGTATAATTACGCATGTAATCAATTAAGGCCTTCTCCTCTTAATGGAGGAGAGTCACATACATTGACGTATCAATTGCGTAGGCCAAAATCAATATACACACCACATACCATATAAATTGATTTTAATATATTAATTAATTGGAGTCTTCTCCAATTTTAGATCTATTAAAAACATGTGACAAATCAATAATCAAACAAGATCCATGACTAACATGCATGTTTCGTCATGGATTAACCTAACAATTAGCACGTAGGTCACAAGTACGTTCACAAAAACCGGTTAAGACCTAGGGTTTCTATATGATTACAATTTAATCAAGAAAACCACAAACCCTAATTAGGGTTTATAGTGGAAATCGACCCCCTCCCCAAAAATTAGGGTTAGGGTTTAAAATTTTAAAAAAATTTTAAAGAAAAAACCCTAGAAAAAAACAGGTATCTAAAACAATTAAAGATTCGATTTTTATTACGTTTTAGTAATCAATTACATGTTATCCATGGCTCGTGATGCCACTGTTAGAGTTTGAGAATCAATATAACACATACGCGGAAGCAAGGATCAACAATAACACATATAAAGATTAACTAAAACATAAATAGTAAACGTACCCAATGCACTTCAAATAAACCTTGATTCTTGTACAAATAGATCAATGATAAACCCCTTACCGTTTTGTTTATCGATCTCTTGATAATTACTAAAGTAAGTAATTACCTCGTTTTTGTACACACAAACTACCAACGAATAAAGGTTTGATGCAAGTAAACAAAACACTTAATTTTTGCTTAGAAAAAATCGATCCAAGAACCCTTGGAGGGGAATGAACCGATCGGCCAAGAGAGAAAAAGGGAAAAGAAAACTTTAGGGTTTTGTGTGTGTGCACAAGAGATGATTAGGTTTAACCCCAAGGCCTTGTATTTATACTAGATGAATCTTGGAGCTCAAGAAAGCATGGGTCGACCCATGTAGGTTGGGTACGACTGGCCTAGCCACCCAAGGGGTGTTCTAGATCCTTCTTGACTTCCAAATTACATCCTAGTCCTTTTCCTTTTGTCCCTAATGATAGTTAGTCCATACGGTTAATAACTAACGACCATTTAGTCCATTAAGTGTTTATAAATATATATATATACAATACATTTAACATATATATATTTATTATACATTATTCTTGTTTGTAAAGTGTGCAATCCCGAGGTCTCGGGTTCGATACTAGACATTTACATATTAATGTCTATACGTAACTTTTAACAAATACACCGGTCACAAGAGTATAATTGAACTTTTAATTTTACTAGACCACAAAAAAGAAAAAAAATTGACCAGTTTTGAACTATAGACTCTATTTGAAATTCTAAAGAATAAAGCAAATGAACTCGTGACCCATCCATCCATCAGTGGCAAATAAAGCAAGGAAAAGACTCACTTGTCTTTTCAATTCTTTATTCCATTTACTAGACGAGTACCCGTGCATAGCAACGAGATTTTTTAGCGACAAATAGTTTATTAATAAAAAAAAGTTTATAGGTTATGAATGGAAAATAATAAAAGTTTGAAGATTTGGGAAATAAACATAATGTTTTGAAACACGGTTTAACCCGAGTGATTCAACCGGTTGAACCATTCCGGTCAAAAAATTGATCGATTTAAACCGGGTCAACTTGCTAGGTTGGGTCGAAAACGGGTTATATTAAACCGGTTCAAACCGTCTGGTTTTAAGCGTCCAAAGTCAACCCGGTTTGTGATTTGTATTAATTGGTTGTATTTAATTTGGTAGATATGTTTTTAATTTGTTGTACAATGTGAATAAATCATTCAACTTTTAAGTAATGAAGTGTTTTAATAAGAGTATTAATTACATTTCATAATTTCATTTAATAAGATTTTTCCAGATTTCACATTACTTGACTTTTCAATTTTTCACTTTTCAAGATTGATAATTTTTCCTTTATATGTAGTATAGATAAAATACAAAAATGTTGACCAGTGACCTTGAAGACGACCTCTTCAAACTCACTGACAACAACAACAAAGATGACGTCATCCAAGTCTACGAAGAAGAAGACGACGAAGACGAGAGTTACAAGATGATGATCAGAGGAGGAGATGATGATGATTAAGCTTATCTCAACAACAACAACGATGACATCATCGAATGCAGGTTTCGTTATGGCCGCGGCGGCACACGGTAAGTAAATATTAATTATCTAATATTTACATATAAACTGGCCTTTAAACATGAAACTAATCACCGTCATTATAGCTAAACGTTAGAAATAGATTGTCAATAGATAATCACTTCTTGATGATATTAGGATTTAAAATTTCATACTAGATTATCAGTTGGAATAATATTAGTTCAATCTTTTTTTTTGTTGGGTCAATGACCCATTGATAATGGGTCTTTTCATAAACAAATTATCTATGTAGCCACTATTAGTAAATCGATGTTAACATTGATATTGGGTCTTTTAATATTAGTTCATATACAAATCGATGTTAATTTTTCTATGTATCGTCGGTTTTACCAGTATTAGTAAATCTGAAGTTTGAAGACGCTAAGCGTGAAAATATCTGGCCAAAGAGAAATCGGGTTATCAACCACAAATTAACTTTCGTGTTGTCTAACAATGGACCACATCCTCGGATAAAATGAGAAACTGTTGTCGACTAGAATAAAAGGTAAACTTTCATTTGTTTTAACTTTGACTAGGTGCATACGGCTTTTTATGTCTAAAAACCGCAAACAAATGTGTCTAAGCAACGCGAAAAATGATTTTACCAACGGATACAAATCAAATCAAAATTGCAAATACACTTGATTCATCGTTTTTCAGATAAACAAGTAGTGATTAATGAAATAAAAAACTTAGAAACTGTGAAACTGGATTGTACATTTTGTCGACATCACAATCTAATACAGTATTTATGATATCTTCTTCAAGAATGGAAGAAAACTATATTCCGGATATACTGACAACGTGAGTCCAAATTTCAAAGTTGCCCTCTTTAATGCGAAAATTACTGCAGAAGTGCCTGTTAAAACAGGTTGCCTCGCAGATGGTGGGTTTTTTTTTCATTCCCAAAAAGGCCTCCAATTTTCTGCAAACGTGCAGTGAAATAAATATGTACACGTGTAGCACTCTCGTTAATCCGAAAAAAAAAAAAAAAAAAAAAAAAGCATTTCACATAAAAGTTGCAGCGAATTACAATAGTTTCGGGACCCACTTGAATTAAAAAAAAAGCACTTCTCTGCTTTGGTGCAGCGATGTATTACAAAATAAAAGCACACATCGCTTTCAACTATTACAACTTACTTTTTCAACCCTAAAAAAAATACCGTTGCGAAGAGCTCTAAATTTGTTTATACGGCTTTTTAATATTAACGAATTCGCTACATATTTGCTAAATATTTAACGAATAAAGTTTGTTATATAAAAAACTTGTAAATATTAAAAAGTTTAGGGTTGAAAAGGTAAGTTGTATTCGTTTAAAGCGAAGTTTGCTTTTATTTTGTAATACATCACTGCACCAAAGCAAATAAGTTTTTTTTAGTTTTTTTATTCAAGTGGGTCCCGGAACTATTGTAATTCGCTGCAACTTTTATCTGAAATGCTTTTTTTTTTCTTTTTTTTTTCTATTTTTTTTTTTTAATTCTAGTTTTTGGATTAACGAGAGTGTGACACGTGTACATATTTATTTCGCTGCACTTTTGCAGCGAAATTGGAGGCCTTTTTGGGAATGAAAAAAAAAAAAAAAAAAAAAAAAAAAAAAAAAACCCCACCCTCTGCAAGGCAACAGGCGCCTCTTCAGTAATTTTTGCTTCTTTTATTTGATTTGATGTAATATTTAATATTATGACTTTATACAACTTTACTACGTAGTACGACGAGGATGATGTCTGTTTTAAATTGTGAGTAATAAGCCCGTAAGCTCCTAAAATAAGCTAATCAAAACACCTATTTATATCTTTTCAAACACAAGGGACATGTCGTAGGCGTTCTTGTAACAGGCTACATAGATGATTTGTTTATGAAAAGACCCATTATCAATGGGTCATTGACCAAACAAAAAAAAAGATTGAACTAATATTATTCCAACCGATAATCTAGTATGAAATTTTAAAGCCTAATTTCATCAAGAAGTGATTATCTGTTGACAATGTATTTCTAACGTTTAGCTATAATGACAGTGATTAGTCTCATGTTTAAAGGCCAGTTTATATGTAAATATTAGTTAATTAAAACTTGTTTCTAAGGTTGATAAAAAGTACAAGTCGCAATACATACTATTTCACATGTCAAATCGAATAAAATTTTGTACAGTTCAAATAAAAGGTACAATTACTATTACAAATGTCAAATCGAAATAAATTGTACAAGTTGCACAAAAAAAATAATGTATATTTTATTTGCAAAAATTATACAAGTTGCATAATAGTACACTTACACATAGTACTAGTTGCAAGAAAAGGGACACTTACATGCACACATGTACTTGTGTCTTACACACACATAGAAAAGTGTACTTGGTACGAGAACATGTGGCAACATGATATTGGTTTATACGATTCGCTTAGGTTGCATAAGTCGCAATGGGGCAAATGCGAAATGGAAAAAAAGAAAGGGCAAAGCTTAAAGCATGGTGAATTGCATAAGTCACAATGGGGCAAATCCTCATTTGCCCCAATTGTTAATATCTATACAAGAAAATCGACCAACAGTTAACTATCTAACAATACATAAACTACATAAGATAAATTATGAACATAAAACTTATTATAACATATCATTATTAGTATATGTGTGTATGGTGCATTGGTTATGTTTCAGATTTGAAGTTCTAATGTTTTATACATACTGCAGAATGTATCAATATAGACCATGGGCCGATCTTCCCACGGATATTCTCTCATGCATTGCCAATCGATTAGAGCTAATTGACCTCTTAAGTTTTCGAGGAACATGCAAAGACTTCCGAGCTGCCTCATCAAGTGCTTCAGCTGAATTGACATCTACCGGAACTCCATGGATACTATTTTACAATACCAATAATTCCAAGTGCGTAATCTACAACGACAAATCAGGTTTCTACAATCGAATTATTCCAGATTTTCAAGGCGCAATTTGTCACGCATCATATCTAGGATGGCTCCTTCTTTATAAAGAAGGATCGATTTTCTTCTTTTCTCCCTTCTCTTTCGCCAAAATTAGTCTCCCTGATTTCAAGTTTAAGCTTATCCTAACCCCTACAGCCATGGCAGGCTCGTTCTCTAACCTACCAACCTCCCATTGTTGCATCGTCTCCATTATATTAAACAATAAGATAATCATGATTTCAGAAGGTGAAAGTGCGTGGTCTCAATATGAGGTACCAGAATTCATTGGTTTCTGGCTCACTTGTGTTCGTAGTGCAACATTCGACCACAAGAGACAAACGTTTTACTACATGAATTGTTGGAACAATGTGGTCACATTTTCGGTGAAAAATAAGAAGTTTAATCTGAACCCCATGAAGGCTAGCAATGGGTTGCCTTATTCATATGTGCAGGACACGGTTCAAAGCACGATGTATAAGAGAAAATACTTTAATCTTAAAGATGATGAATATGTTGAAGTTTGCGGATTAACACTACACAAACCTGTGAATTCTCGTCAACTTGTGTTCCTAAACGAAGCCGTAAATGTTCTTCACATGCTAGGCTTCACATGGACTCATTCACTAATTTGAATAAACTAACCAAGTATGCAACCAACTCAAACAGATAATTCACATTTGACCAAGAAAAATTGGCTTAGCTACCCAAGTTCTCCTTTTCAAATATTTTTCAATAGCGAGCATCTAATTGACTGTCAAAAAGATATCTGAGTTTATTGTTCACCAAATTATATGAAATTCATCATCAGTAGTACTCATTAATGTTATAAAGTAATAACACACACATGCTATATAGATAACACATTTATCTTTCTAGTAACATAAACTAAACTGAATAATAAAGATTTGAATGTGATAACTACAGCTTAATCCCGAGACCTTGCAACACAGCATCGTTATCAATGAATGATAGAATTTGACTCATGAAGCAAAAGCAGCGTTTCCATATACGACCACGTGGGGGACGTAGCATGCTTTCCTTCAATTTCAACACCAGTCATATGTCCTGACGAGGGCTCATAAACTTCAATTGTAGACTCTTTATAATCATCACCCTCCATCCCCAATAAAACCTCACCATTGTTCCTAAACCCCATTACGTTATAATACACCGACTTACCCTCAACCTTAACGGTATATATCTTTGTAAACGGTTTATTAACACCATCTTGCCTCATCCACACACCACAAACCGATATCTCACCCTCATTATAATACTCGAGCAAACAAAGCGAGTCATCCGCCTTCGCCACCACCAAATTATGTGCACGTGCTAATCTGTCCGTAAGACACACTTCGCCAAACTTCTCCCTCTTCAAATCAAATGAAATGATATAATTAGTCCTAAATCCTTCATCGAAACCAACACTATGCCAATAAATAATCCCATCTATGAAAACCTGATATGGTGTGAAATCACAAGATTTAAATTGCGTACCCACATATACAGTTTTCCAAACACGTGTACTTAACGTAAAAACCTCAACCATCCATGTATTAGGTATTTTAGCTTTATCGACACTAATCTTAACAAGCTTAGGATCACTAGTATCAGGACAAACCCCAAAACCAATACGAGTACATCTATCTTTTGAATTCAGTACATTTGGGATAACAATACCAACATATTTCCTAACACTAGGATTCCAAATAATAACCATCTTAGTTTCTACATCTTGGTAAAAGCCGTAAACACATAACAACCCGTTAACACAACCGAGTGTTAATATGTGTCTTAGTATGTTAAGGGGCTCGGGAGCGGTTAGGGGAAACTTTTGTTCGGGAAAAGTATTGTCATCGATAATTGAGGTATGTATTCGGACAAAACCTAACTTGTACTGTACAAGTAAACGATGCTGAGGGTTATTAAGGTGGTAGTTTTTTATAAATTTCGGGCCGTCGATAAAAGACTTCCATTGTTTTGAAACTGTTCGAAATCGGAGTAGTGATTTGATAGGAAATTTTTGAATGATTTCTGATTGGATTTCGAAAGGTATTTGATCTGACATACTTGCTATTTTTAGGATAAGTAGTGTGTTTTTTGGGTGGTTGATTTATGGAATGTGTTTTTTGGGTGGTTGATTTTTGGTATGTGTGTTTTTATTCTTTTTTGGTATTTTGTTTGTCTGATTGTGGCATGACTTTTGGGCAGGACCACTAGGTTTCACAAAAATCATGAGATTGTTTGTCTGTGCATGTGCATGTGCATGTGCAGAAATGGCATGTGCAGAAATTGCAAAATAATGCAGACATGATATGCTGTCGAAACGGCTTATGGGAATTTTCCATCCAGTTTTTTTTTTTTTTTTTTTTTTTTTTTTTTTTTTTTTTTTTTTTTTTTTTTAAAGAAATTAGTAAGGGCTTTTCAAAGTTTGATACTTAGTGATAAAAGTCGCAAGCTTTTTATTACTAGAACGTGGTTTTCATTTTATCTTATTACATGAAGTTGTTGCATTCTGAGGTAGGTTTCACTTTTTTAGCTTAACAAAAACAAAATAACATGAATAATTATTTACCACTTAACAAAAACGAAAGTTGTTGCATTCTGAGGTAGGCTTCTCTATTTATTTGATTCCTTCTTGTTTCCTGCCTGCAAATTCCGTTAGCCAAAATAGCTAATAAAAATGGCCGGATTATTCGATAAACATGCTGAGGCATATCTGGATGCACGACCAACTTATCCAGTTTAATGGTACTCCATGTTAGCCGATCGAACCTCCTCTCACTCACTCGCCTGGGATGTTGGTACTGGATGTGGTCAAGCTGCTATCGGTGTGAGCCTTCCTTCATGTATCTTTTACGTTTTTTTATTCATTTATATATGAGAAATGATTGGTCAAGCGTTACATCATCTTGTTGACCCGTTTTTTCAAAATCAGTAAATCATTCACACACACGTCTATGCATCGATTTAATTAGTTACACTGTCTCTATCCTCAACTAAAACTTGCTAAGCCTCATCCTCGTGTTCGGTACCTTCATACACCACTGTCTCTATCGGACGATGACCTTATTGACTTAGTCGGTGGTGAAAGTAGTGTGGATCTTGTGACTGTTGCCCAAGCCATACATTGGTTTGATTTACCCAGATTCTACTCAGTGGTCAACCGTGTTTTGAAACAAAATGGTGTGTTTGCAGTGTGGGGGTACAATGACTTCGATATCACACCTGAAATTGATGCAACCCTTAAGCAGTTTCATGACACTGTGCTTCCTTATTGGAATAAAGATACAAAGTATCTATTTGATGGTTACCAAACGTTGCCTTTTCCATTTGAAAGTGTCGGGGTTAGGATCTGAAGGGAGTCCTTTGAAACTCGATATACCTAAAGAACTATCGTTTGAGGGTGTTTTGGGTATGTTCAGGTCTTGGTCTGCTGTTGTGACTGCTAAAGAAAAAGATGTTGAGTTGCTATCTAAAAATGTGGTTCAAGAACTTGAGGGAATGGTGGTACAAGATTATATCTCCTAAATCTCTGGTATTGTTTGCAAAATATTTTTGTACAATTACCCTGTTTACTCAAAACTAGAAAAATCGTGTATGTTTTATACTTTTCAGAAGATTTAAACAAAAACTTGGATAAGTTTGAAAATATTTTTCTTTTAAAAATTTTCCTAAAAGGCGTGGCCCAAAAGTTAGTCCATTAGAGTGGCAGTAAGAGGTCCGATAACTGGAAAGAAAGAAAAGTCATTTTCCAAAATGGATAGTTTTTCTGAATTATAACTTCTTCACAGATAAAACTAAAGACGGTTTTTACAGGATTATGAGTGAAAGGTATGAAAGAGCAATACAAGATTGGTATGAACATTCCCGGACGGCTAGCCTTGAGTATCTCGATTTATCTGGTGTTTCAAATATAAAGCTTTCTGATTTTAGTCAAAATATTGATGTTATTTACGATCGTCTTTTATTATCTTCAAAAGTCTTTATTAAACATTTTCAAGAATTAAAGTTAGAAAATAGTTTTATTAAAATAGAAGTAGCGGAGTGTAAAAATCAACTTAAAAGAAACCAAAAGGAAACTAGTAAAGCATTGCAGCAGATTTCATCCGAAGTAAGAGGTACCAAACCCTTAACCAAAGCTGAAGTCTTAGTTCTCGTAGAAGAAATTGCACGACAACCTAAGAAGATAGAAGAAGAAGCTCTGCGTGTATCTGCAGAATTAGATAAGAAGCTAAAAGTTGTCCAAAACCAAGTTCATAAGATTGAACACCTTATAAAGGAGGTTCAAGCTTTCCTCACTTCATGAACAACTTGGTTACCGCAAAGATAAGCCCAGACTACATTGAAGCCCTTCAAGCTACTCAAGAAATAGAATCTCCAGCAGCAGGATTCAGCGTTCCTAGTGAAATCAAAGGTGGTCAGGTAACACTGACAACTGCCTTAATCAAGCAAAACAACACCTTGATCTACTTATTACTAAAGCAAGCAGAAGAAGTTAGATCCATAAAGGAACAGCTAGATAAAGTTAGCAGTAGCCTAAACACGTTCGTAGAAAAAGAAAGAAAAAGTGAAGAGTTAGAAGAATCAATCTCTGATCTATCCAAAAGATTAGGATTGATAGGAGTAACCGAAAAGCAAGTCCCAAGAACAAAGCAAGGTCCAATCTTCTACTTCAAAGATCCAAAGGCCATCTTTACCTCTCAATACGGTAGAGAAAAGAAATGAATTTCTCAAGAGTAGGTGGCAGTTCTAGTACCCATACTAGACCAAATGTTCGAGGAACGGCCTCGAATGATGAAATACCAACTCAAGAAGATCAGATAAGAGGCTACCAAAGAATGAGGCGAGCAAGTTTCGAAGCTAGGAGACAACTTAATAGCTTTATCGGAAGAAACCGGAGGAACAACCACAATAACACTCTTGAAACAATAATTAACCCAGAAGAACAACTGGCGATCTCAAGAGGAAGACGAGCGCAACTTGCACCGGCGGAAGTGCTTTACTCATACAACAGGCAGACAGCAAGACACCGAGTTTACGAACACTACTCGGAACAAAGGATATGTTGTGCAGAAGGAGATCAGGAGGATCTCAGATTATGTAACGAAACAAGTCACCAAGCTTTACGAAGAGCAGGTCTCCAACATATTCACATTGGGCTAGCAATGATCAGAATATACGGTCTCCACAGAACTGGTGCGGGAACTAATGCATTAGTAACCCTACAAGATACAAGATGGTCAGACACAACAAGAATCGTTAGTACAATGGAGGTTGATCTAGCTCAAGGAACACAACTCGTGTATATGGTCCCTGATCTGATGATAAGCATTGAAGACTTCTATAATTACTTCAGGCTCTCGATTATGACCCATGGTTATGAGGCATGGCAAGGCGGTGATAACTTGCTAGTAACAATAGCCTTGGTTGGAAGACTTTCAAATACCAGTTATGTGGGTTTTCAATACAACATCAATGATGTTATTGACCACTTAACCACCAATGGTGTTCTAGCAATCCCTGGAGAAAGAAGAACGATGGAAGATTTAGAAGGAAGAAGTTGGCATCTAAGGCCAATTCAAGAGGCAACTGTAAGAGTCCCCGCGAGGGTCGCCGTGAACAGTCGCTTAGATCGAACGACAAGCCTAAGGTTTGAAGGATATGGCAGGGCTCGACCTGCAAGAATATCCGTAGATAATAGTGATCGAGAAGTGGTTCAGGATGAAGATGAAGAAACTTTTCTTCATACAGCAGCTTGTGTATACATTGAACAGATGGTTCAACACGAGAACAAAAATAATTGCCAGTGTGAAGAATGTGTCCACACAAGAAGATCGACTCACATAAGCTATGACGTATGCTTTTGTGATGATTGCTTAGATTATGAAGAAAAGATTCAAGATGAACCATTAAATCAAAGAAGACGATCCAACAAACCAAAAAGAAGGAAAGGAAACTGGTCAACACTTGGCCAGCCTAGCGGAAAATGGGACTACTATGTTAGGTATGATATACCTACTGATATGACTCCAATTGAAGAAATTGTTGCGGTTGGATGGGGTGATGAATTTGATGAATCTAATGATTACTCACCAACAACAATTATTGTCAAAGAATGCCCAAGTGAATCATCAGAGTCTGAATGGGAAAACCCATTCGCAGTGAAGCATGGTGGAAACATAATTCAAAATTCTGACGATTTTGATCCTGAAGAACTACCTTACCCAGTTAAAGCTGAAGATCCAGTGGAAGCAAACTTCCACGTACATGAACAAGAACTCCCCTACCCAAAATTCTTAAAGAAGGTAGAAGAGTTAACAAAAGAAACAGCTTATATGGCAAACGGAGAGTCGTCTGGTTCGAATTTCACATACCAACCACCAAAAGACTCAATGATGGGTCCCCCGATCTATCCACCAGCAGATAGAGAACCACCAACAAGCTATGGGAATGGAAGAGCAGATCCTCAATACTTCAGAGGTGGATATGGGCATTATCATAATCAGCAATAGACGTTGCCACCAGCCTATTCACAAAACGGAGCTCTACTTAGTCTACCTATGGACCCAGGATTATGGGCGGACACAATTGCAAGATGGGAAACAATAACGATAAACGTCCTGAACGAGAAGTCTTGGGCTGATAATAAGTCAAAGTTAATGTTTGTGGAAAATTTGCTAGGAGAACAAGAGAAACTGATGTGGCAACAATGGCGAACAGTTTTTCCAGAATCATATGAAGGCTTGGAAGCCATAGCTGACGACCCACAAAATATTACTTCACAGGTCAGACAGATAATTCTCATGGAAGATCCATACAGAGGCTCTACAGAAGTACAAAATATTGCTAAAAGAGATCTTGAAAGGCTAATATGTGAAGAAACCAAGAACCTTTGGGAATTCATGGAAGAATTCAAGATCCTGGCAATAAAATCCGGAAGGCTATTCTTCCCAGAAATAACTGAGAAGTTCTTTTCAAAGCTTCCACCTTCCTTATCACAAAAGATAAAGGATGGTTTTCAAAAGGCTTATCCCGGAGTGATGACAGGAGTTTTACCAGCAATAAGCTTTACACATACCTTTGTATCAGAAATGTGTAAGGAAGCAGCTTTAAGCAAAGAGCTCAGGGATCTCGACCTATGTGCATCAATACCAATCCCAGGTTACTACAAAGGAACCAGGAAAAGGTATTCCATAAGAAAGGCAAAGAGTTACAAAGGAAAACCTCATGGTTCTCATGTAAAGAGAATCAAAAACAAATACAAAGGCAATCCAATGAAGATCAGCAAGTGCAAATGCTTCATCTGTGGAAAAGAAGGTCACTATGCCAGAGAATGCAGAAGCAAGAATGGAGATATTGCTAGAGCAGCAATCTACAAAGATCTGGATCTAGATCAAGATTGGGATGTCGTCTCAGCTGACATGGATGATAGCAGCGTTTGTAGCATATCAGGAGATGAAGGAAAGAGTGCTCAAGCTAACACTGGAATAATCCATGAAAGCCTTTTTATGGCATTCAGTGATTATGAAAGTGATGATGAGCCAGGGGCATTCACAAAAAATGAAGAAGAAGCGGAAGTAGCCTACATGTTCCAACCAACAGGATTTACTCCTTATTACCCAGGCAATGCTGAACAAATTGAAGAAATAAGGAAGAATGCTGGAAATTGGAGACCGGAAAAAGAATTGCCAGAGAAAAGTAAAAGCTGTAACCACCCCTGGAAAGAAAATTGTGTAACAGGCTTCAATACCTGTTATTACTGTGGAATGCTAACCACGGAAAGATCAAGGCTACACTGTCCCAAGTGCGAGTTAACTGCATGTGCTCTATGTGCTCTTCATTACCTCAAAATAAAAGTGAATGTGGCAAAGATTGATCCAGTTGGCAAGGTTACTAAGAATGAAGAAAGAAGAGTCACTGAAGAACCCCTAATGCAGATGCTGAAAGAAAAAGACGAAGAAATAAAGAAATTCATCAAAGAACAAGCATTAAATGAATTTCAGGCCCAGCAGAAAGAGAAAGAATTCAAGGAACAAATTGCTGAAGCTGTAAAGAGAAAAGAAGAGCTTCGTGCAAGAGGCTTAGAATGGCAAGCTTTCGGAGAAAAACTTAAAGAAGAAAATAAGGAGCTGAAGAAAAAGGAGGTAGACCTGTTAAACGCAGAAGAAAAGATAAGAGCTATGAATGAGAAGTTCCAATTGATGGATTCTCAGAACGATAAGCTCTATGATAAAACAAAGGTTCAAGAACTCCAAATTAAAGAATTAAAGGAGAAACAGGTTGAAGATAAAGCCCTTATAACAAAGCTTAGAAAGCAAAACCAAGACCATCTTAGGGAATTGGCAGAGATGGAAAGAAGGTGGCAGGAGCAAGCAAACTCTGCAAAAAGAAATGAACAGGAACAGGCTACACGCTCTCAGAATCAAGAGATGACTATTAAAAGGCTAAAAGAAGAATTAAAGGAATTCAAAAGGGGTACTGAAGAAACAATCCCTCTGACTGATATCCAACAAGAAGTAGCCAACGTAGTGATAGAAACGGAGGTCGCAAAAAATGTAGGTGGAGAACCATTACAAGGGCCTCTAAAGATCAGAAAGGTGGTCAATCAATTGTACAATGTTACTGTAGATTTTGACATCCCCGGATGTAAAATCTTCAAAACAAAGGCAATTATTGATACTGGAGCTTCATCGTGTTTCCTTAATCGAGCCATAGTCCCTGATGAAGCCGTTGAACCAGTGAATAGAATTGTAAGTATCAGCGGCATGAACTCACAGCAAGAAGCCAGGCATAAGATAAAGGCGGGATACTTTTCAATTGAAGGAAACAAGTTCAAGATACCCCTGATCTACACCTTTGATATGACCATCAATGATGGTATACAAATGCTGATCGGAACTAACTTCTTACGAGCAATGCAAGGAGGGATTCGTATTGAAGGAGACGAAATCACCATATACAAGAAGGTGACAAAATTTAAATCCAGTCATACAGAAGTTAGCCAAATAGCAATTGAAGAATTAGGTATGGATGAGGCTGAGTACCAGATGACGGTGACTCATGAAGCTGTTTATAAAGTCGTAAGTCCAGGCTTTATAGAAAAGTTCAATCCAATCCTAGAAAGGCTGAAGGAGCAAGGGTACATAGGCGAAGATCCTTTAAGATATTGGAAGAAGAATGGGGAAATGTGCAAACTAGACATCATTAACCCTGATGTTACAATAGAAGACAAGCCCTTAAAAGACGTCACTCCAGCAATGGAAGCAGCCTTCATCAGACATATTGATGCTCTTCTAAAAATTGGAGTCATAAGAGAAAGCAAAAGCAGGCACCGCACCCGCGCCATGTTTGTAAATTCAGGAACAATAGTTGACCCAGTAACAGGAAAAGAGACAAAAGGAAAGGAGCGACTGGTGTTCAATTACGTATCCCTTAATGATAATATGTATAAAGACCAGTATTCATTACCTGGTATCAACACTATTGTTCAAAAAGTAAAGAATGCAAAGATTTTCTCTAAGTTCGACTTGAAGTCTGGATTTCACCAAGTAGCCATGGCGGAAGAATCAATACCGTGGACAGCATTCATAACCCCAAATGGTTTTTATGAATGGTTAGTCATGCCCTTTGGATTGAAGAATGCACCAGCAGTCTTTCAGAGAAAAATGAATAAGTGTTTTGCAGGAACGGAAGGCTTTATAGCAATATACATTGATGATATTTTGGTTTTCTCTAGAAACGAAGAAGATCACGCAAAACATCTCGCAGTGATGCTTAAGATATGTGAAGACAATGGTCTTATTCTCTCCCCAAGCAAAATGAAGGTGGCAGTCCCCAAGATAGATTTTCTAGGAGTAATAATAGGAGAAGGAAGCATACAATTGCAACCGCATATCATCAAGAAGATCGTAGATTTTGATGAAGAAAGCTTGAAAACAAATACTCAAAATTGGTATGACCTTAACCAATTATATCTCCTAAATCTCCTAAATATACTTTCAAGTATATCCTTAACCAATACTCAAAATTGTCTTAGTTTAATGATATTCCTATATCATTAATCGACAACGGACTATTTAGAATAATAAATTATTCACGGATCTTAAACATGCAAATATAGGATATATTATTAAGACAATGAATAAATAAACATAACCAATATTTTATTTCATTAAAATTAATAATTGTACATTACATCCTTTATCCAAATACTAATCACAAATGGGCATGAAACTATCAGCTTATTTAAGTCCTATTCCTTCAGCATGCTTGTAAAGCTTGGTGCCAGGTAAAGGCTTTGTAAATTGATCAGCTAAGTTATCATCTGTGTGAACTTTGAGCATTTCGATTTCACCTATCGCAACTTGTTCTCTGACATAGTGGTGCTTAATCGGGAAATGTCTGGTGCCTTTCATGATTCCAGGTTCATTGGCAAATGTAATTGCAGCTGAGTTGTCACAATACATTTTTATAGGTCGCTGAATCGAAGGCATAACCCCAAGCCCTGAAACAAACTTCCTAATCCAAACAGCTTCAATTGCAGCTTCTGAAGCAGCTATATACTCACTTTCTGTAGCAGACATCGCTAATACACTCTGCTTTCTGCTCCTCCAATCAACAGCTCCTCCATTAATGACAAAGACATAACCCGTCTGAGACTTAGTATCATCTTTATCACCTTTCCAAGAAGCATCGCAGTAACCTGTTACATCAAGTTCTGCAGATGGAGTACCCCCATAAACCAAGAACATTTCTTTAGTAGCCCTAAGGTACTTAAGAATATTCTTAACAGCAGTCCAGTGTTTTTCACCTGGATTCTGTTGATATCGACTGGTTAAATTCTGAGCAAACGCCACATCAGGCCTTGTGCTCTTCACCGCATACATAATAGATCCCACAGCCGAAGCGTAAAGGACTCTCTTCATGCGTTGCACCTCTTCAGGTGTTGAAGCACAAACTTTGTTGCTCAAGCCATGTTGCTCTTGCATCGGCAAATATCCTTTCTTGGAATTTTGCATACTGAATCTCTTCAATATTTTATCAATGTAAGCACTTTGGCTTAATCCAATTAATCGCTGAGATCTATCTCTATATATCTTGATTCCCAGAATAAATGCAGCTTCCCCTAGATCTTTCATAGAAAAACAACTTCCAAGATATGCCTTAACCTTTTGCAAACTTGGAATGTCGTTCCCCATGATCAATATGTCATCGACATATAATATAAGGAAAATTACATTACTCCCACTAGCTTTGTGATATACACATGGCTCATCAAGATTTTGAGTGAATCCATACTTCTTAATCTCACTATCAAATCTTTTATTCCATTGTCGTGATGCTTGCTTTAATCCATAAATGGATCTTTTAAGCTTGCATACACGATCTGGGAATTCTGGATTCACAAACCCCTCAGGCTGCGCCATATAGATGTCTTCATCTAGGCGACCATTTAAGAAGGCGTTTTTGACATCCATTTGCCAAATCTCATAGTCATAGTAAGCGGCTATGGCTATAAGAATCCTAATTGCCCTTATGTCAGCTACAAGAGAAAAGGTCTCCTTATAGTCAACACCAAAAGTTTGAGTATAGCCTTTAGCTACCAAATGGGCTTTATAGGTATGTACAATGCCATCCATATCAGTCTTTTTCTTGTAGAGCCATTTACTCCCAACTAGCTTGGCACCCAGAGGTAGGTCTACTTCTTCCCAGACTTCATTGTCTTTCATGGATTGCATTTCCCCATTCATAGCTCCCTGCCATTTTTCCTTTTCAGGACTATTCATAGCAGCTTTATAACTTGTAGGTTCATGAAAATCCCCTGTCAAGTTGTCATCACACTCCACGTTTAGACATAGACGTGTAGGAGCCTTCACAGATCTTGAAGATCTGCGAACGGGAACCACTTCAACTTCTGGTGGAGGACCTAAACTTTCAGGTTCTTCAGGAAGTTGGCTAGTGTTTTCAGAAGGTGTTACATCTTCATGATCGTCTTCCAGATCATATACTCTCCCACTGAATTCTTGAGATATGAGCTCCTTTTCTAAGAAGTCTCCATACCTTGCAACAAAAACTTTGTTTTCAGTTGGGTAATAAAAGTAGTAACCCATAGTTTCCTTAGGGTAACCTACGAAGATGCACTTTACAGATCTTTGTTGGAGTTTGTCTGCTGAGTTACGTTTAACATACGCCTCACAACCCCAGACCTTTAGATAAGACAAGTTCGGAGCTTTTCCAGTCCATACCTCTTATGGAGTCTTATCTACCTTCTTTGTTGGAACCATATTTAAAATGCGAACAGCAAATTCCAAAGCATAATCCCAAAACGAGTAAGGTAGAGTTGTTAGATTAAACATAGTTCGTATCATATCTTGCAATGTACGATTCCTTCTTTCAGATACACCATTTTGTTGTGGAGTATATGGAGAAGTAAGGTGCTGGACAATTCCCTCCTTTGCTAAGAAATCTATAAACTCTTGACTTAGGTATTCACCACCTCTATCGGATCGAAGAGCTTTAATCTTCTTTCCTAGTTGCAACTCTACTTCTGCTTTAAACACTTTGAATGTCTCAAACACCTCATGTTTATGTTTAAGTAAATAAACATAACCATAACGACTGTAGTCATCCGTAAATGTTAAGAAGTAGCTAGCACCTCTCCTTGACACATGTCTAAGTGGTCCACACACATCTGTGTGAATAAGACCAAGTAGATCATTCGCCCTTTCAATCCTATTTTTAAAGGGTTTCTTAGTCATCTTCCCAGCAATGCAAGACTCGCATTTATCAAATGATTCATCATTGATCTTTTCTAAAAGCCCATCATGTTGCAGCTTTTTCATGCGATCTTTGCCAATGTGAGCAAGTCGACAATGCCAAAGATAAGACGAATCCAGACCTTTCTTGATTCTCTTATTGTTGATGCTATACATTGAATTATTTTTAACAAAAGCATTATCATTATCATTCATATCAATTTCAAAGACACCATTCACAGCAATAGCATTAAAATAAAAAACACCATTTAAAGAAACCGAAATTCCATTGCTAGAAATAGTATGCTCAAAACCAAGGTTCAACAAACATGAAAATGAAATTATACCTCTAACAATTGACGGTGCATAATGACAATTATTTAAAGATAGTACTAAGCCCGAAGGCAACACTAAATCATAAACTCCTATAGCTTCAACTCCTGCATGCGCTCCGTTACCAACGTACAAGAATTGTTGTCCATAGGCCAGCTTTCTCTCAACTCTAAACCCCTGCAAGGTATTGCAAATATGAATGCCACATCCCGTATCATATACCCATGAATTCAATTTAGGAGTAAGAGTGAATAATTCAATCATAAAGAACGCACCTGATGAGCTGGGGTTACCAGCTTCATTCCCCTGCTTCTTGAGTCACAAGTCATGAATGTAGAGAGGGCAATTGCGCTTCCAATGGCCCTTTTCATGACAATGGTGACATGCCTGATCCTTCTTGTTTGGTGGATTCACCTTTTTCTGCTTAGGCTGATGTTGCTTCATCTTGGGTTCAGGTTGATAGGCCATGACCTGCTTGCCTTTGTTACCTTTCCCTTTGCCTTTGTTCACATGCGATTTCTTCTGGATTCTCCCACCATGAATTGCCAACACTTGCGGGGTAGGAGCCTTGACCTTGGCTGGTAGACTTTTCTCATATTCAACAAGCAGTGCGAGTAATTCTGAGACTGTCTTCCCCGAGCAGTGCATGTTCAAATTCTGCACAAAACCAGCAAAGTCCTTGTTAAGGGACCTGTTGATCAAGTGCACTTGCACATTGTCAGGGTAACCAAATCCAATTCTGTGAAGCTGATCAAAAGATTCCTTCATCTCAGTCACATAATCTTCAACTGGTTTACCATCACCATGCTTGCAGTTATGTAGCTTGTCCAATTCATCATACAATTCAACTGCAGGTGGTTTCTCATAAGATTGCCTAAGAACATCAAGCATATCTTTAGGGAAAAAGTACTCAAACTTCTTTTGTAACTGAGCACTCATGCTAGTGAGCATTAAACAAGCAACCTCATTAAACTTAGCATGTTCCACCCTCCACGCCGCCTTAACTGCTTCTGGTTCAGTAGCAGCAGGCTCAGCTGGGCATTCTTCGGTCAAATAATCCATCTTACCGGTCGACCTCAAGACAATTCTAAGTGAGCGGTACCAATCATTGAAATTCTTTCAAGTCCGTTTTTCTCTCTCAAGATGACTCTTGAAAGCAGAAATCACAGATGGGGTATCGGGTTGAGCCATATCTACAGATAAAAGTTCAAACATTAGTATTTTCGATAATAATTATCTTTAAGAAAATAAAATACCCAAAGTTATATTCATATAACCACCAAAATTTTCTTGAAAACCTAGGATCTAACTTTACATAGTTCCACCACATCAGTTGATCTGCTAGTGGTGAAAGTACAAAAGATAGTAATCTGTCGAACAATAATTGGCAAACAAGATTTCCAATTCCCAGATCATTATGGGAATTACTTCAAATTGATTCATCAATTTGCCTTGTAAGCATGTTTCATCCCATCTCATGCCTTAAGTTCTAGGTCTCACGCACAACTTAATTAAGTCGTCTACCTTAGATACTGTAAAATTACAATTATGGTCTCACGCGTTAAAAGAATTTTACCTTGTTATAGTAATTTAGCCTAGGTCTCACGTTTACTAAATTAAAATTCCAAGTGTTTCTTATAGATAGATGGCATGTAACTTAAATTATAAGGGTATTTATTTTTGATGTGTAAATCAAAATATGTATAAAGATGCATGCACTCATCTTTATAGCATAAGTTTTCAAAACCTTTTTATTACCAATTCGTGAAATTAATTCACAAAGTTTTACTTGAGGTTTAACAAACCCTAAGATGACTTTCTACAATTATGATTTTAAAAGTAATTCGTTTAAGACATGTTCAAGATTGTGATAACCAAGGCAGACTCTAAGGCTCTTTTCTAAGCCTTCAAATCACGGTTATGAATATCGTCTTAAAGGACTTAATTTTAAAAGCATATTTGTACAAAACATCAATCAAGCAAAAGTTTATGGATTCAATCTCAAAATCATGTCGTAAAGTATGAATTTTGCTAGTCTCGCCTGGGAGCTGATTACCGTGCGAATCGGACCACTATCGGCACTTAAGACCTTGCAAGATTCTTACTTTATCACTTTAGTTTCACCGTTATTAGTCTATATTATTTTCTTTTATGAAAATCACCCTTTTTATTGCTTACATCAAGTCAAACAATTAAGAAAACAATAAAAACAAGTAATTTAAAGAAAAATAAACAACTAATAATTAAAACGTGAAACAATTAGCCACATGCAAACCTTGTTAAAAAGATCCTAATAAAATCAATTCTAGGTATAATTACGCATGTAATCAATTAAGGCCTTCTCCTCTTAATGGAGGAGAGTCACATACATTGACGTATCAATTGCATAGGCCAAAATCAATATACACACCACATACCATATAAATTGATTTTAATATATTAATTAATTGGAGTCTTCTCCAATTTTAGATCTATTAAAAACATGTGACAAATCAATAGTCAAACAAGATCCATGACTAACATGCATGTTTCGTCATGGATTAACCTAACAATTAGCACGTAGGTCACAAGTACGTTCACAAAAACCGGTTAAGACCTAGGGTTTCTATATGATTACAATTTAATCAAGAAAACCACAAACCCTAATTAGGGTTTATAGTGGAAATCGACCCCCTCCCCAAAAATTAGGGTTAGGGTTTAAAATTTTAAAAAAAATTTAAAGAAAAAACCCTAGAAAAAAACAGGTATCTAAAACAATTAAAGATCCGATTTTTATTACGTTTTAGTAATCAATTACATGTTATCCATGGCTCGTGATGCCACTGTTAGAGTTTGAGAATCAATATAACACATACGCGGAAGCAAGGATCAACAATAACACATATAAAGATTAACTAAAACATAAATAGTAAACGTACCCAATGCACTTCAAATTAACCTTGATTCTTGTACAAATAGATCAATGATAAACCCCTTACCGTTTTGTTTATCGATCTCTTGATAATTACTAAAGTAAGTAATTACCTCGTTCTTATACACACAAACTATCAACGAATAAAGGTTTGATGCAAGTAAACAAAACACTTAATTTTTGCTTAGAAAAAATCGATCCAAGAACCCTTGGAGGGGAATGAACCGATCGGCCAAGAGAGAAAAAGGGAAAAGAAAACTTTAGGGTTTTGTGTGTGTGCACAAGAGATGATTAGGTTTAACCCCAAGGCCTTGTATTTATACTAGATGAATTTTTGGAGCTCAAGAAAGCATGGGTCGACCCATGTAGGTTGGGTACGACTGGCCTAGGCACCCAAGGGGTGTTCTAGATCCTTCTTGACTTCCAAATTACATCCTAGTCCTTTTCTTTTTGTCCCTAATGATAGTTAGTCCATACGGTTAATAACTAACGACCATTTAGTCCATTAAGTGTTTATAAATATATATATATATATATATATATATATATATATATATATATATATATACACAATACATTTAACATATATATATTTATTATACATTATTCTTGTTTGTAAAGTGTGCAATCCCGAGGTCTCGGGTTCGATACTAGACATTTACATATTAATGTTTATACGTAACTTTTAACAAATACACCGGTCACAAGAGTATAATTGAACTTTTAATTTTACTAGACCACAAAAAAGAAAAAAAATTGACCAGTTTTGAACTATAGACTCTATTTGAAATTCTAAAGAATAAAGCAAATGAACTCGTGACCCATCCATCCATCAGTGGCAAATAAAGCAAGGAAAAGACTCACTTGTCTTTTCAATTCTTTATTCCATTTACTAGACGAGTACCCGTGCATAGCAACGAGATTTTTTAGCGACAAATAGTTTATTAATAAAAAAAAGTTTATAGGTTATGAATGGAAAATAATAAAAGTTTGAAGATTTGGGAAATAAACATAATGTTTTGAAACACGGTTTAACCCGGGTGATTCAACCGGTTGAACCATTCCGGTCAAAAAATTGATCGATTTAAACCGGGTCAACTTGCTAGGTTGGGTCGAAAACGGGTTAAATTAAACCGGTTCAAACCGTCTGGTTTTAAGCGTCCAAAGTCAACCCGGTTTGTGATTTGTATTAATTGGTTGTATTTAATTTGGTAGATATGTTTTTAATTTGTTGTACAATGTGAATAAATCATTCAACTTTTAAGTAATGAAGTGTTTTAATAAGAGTATTAATTACATTTTATAATTTCATTTAATAAGATTTTTCCAGATTTCACATTACTTGACTTTTCAATTTTTCACTTTTCAAGATTGACAATTTTTCCTTTATATGTAGTATAGATAAAATACAAAAATGTTGACCAGTGACCTTGAAGACGACCTCTTCAAACTCACTGACAACAACAACAAAGATGACGTCATCCAAGTCTACGAAGAAGAAGACGACGAAGACGAGAGTTACAAGATGATGATCAGAGGAGGAGATGATGATGATTAAGCTTATCTCAACAACAACAACGATGACATCATCGAATGCAGGTTTCGTTATGGCCGCGGCGGCAGACGGTAAGTAAATATTAATTATCTAATATTTACATATAAACTGGCCTTTAAACATGAAACTAATCACTGTCATTATAGCTAAACATTAGAAATAGATTGTCAACAGATAATCACTTCTTGATGATGTTAGGATTTAAAATTTCATACTAGATTATCAGTTGGAATAATATTAGTTCAATCTTTTTTTTTTTTTGGGTCAATGACCCATTGATAATGGGTCTTTTCATAAACAAATTATCTATGTAGCTACTATTAGTAAATCGATGTTAACATTGATATTGGGTCTTTTAATATTAGTTCATATACAAATCGATGTTAATTTTTCTATGTATCGTCGGTTTTACCAGTATTAGTAAATCTGAAGTTTGAAGACGCTAAGCGTGAAAATATCTGGCCAAAGAGAAATCGGGTTATCAACCACAAATTAACTTTCGTGTTGTCTAACAATGGACCACATCCTCGGATAAAATGAGAAACTGTTGTCGACTAGAATAAAAGGTAAACTTTCGTTTGTTTTAACTTTGACTAGGTGCATACGGCTTTTTATGTCTAAAAACCGCAAACAAATGTGTCTAAGCAACGCGAAAAATGATTTTACCAACGGATACAAATCAAATCAAAATTGCAAATACACTTGATTCATCGTTTTTCAGATAAACAAGTAGTGATTAATGAAATAAAAAACTTAGAAACTGTGAAACTGGATTGTACATTTTGTCGACATCACAATCAAATACAGTATTTATGATATCTTCTTCAAGAATGGAAGAAAACTATATTCCGGATATACTGACAACGTGAGTCCAAATTTCAAAGTTGCCCTCTTTAATGCGAAAATTACTGCAGAAGTGCCTGTTAAAACAGGTTGCCTCGCAGATGGTGGGTTTTTTTTTCATTCCCAAAAAGGCCTCCAATTTTCTGCAAACGTGCAGTGAAATAAATATGTACACGTGTAGCACTCTCGTTAATCCGAAAAAAAAAAAAAAAAGCATTTCACATAAAAGTTGCAGCGAATTACAATAGTTTCGGGACCCACTTGAATAAAAAAAAAAAGCACTTCTTTGCTTTGTTGCAGCGATGTATTACAAAATAAAAGCACACATCGCTTTCAACTATTACAACTTACTTTTTCAACCCTAAAAAAAATACCGTTGCGAAGAGCTCTAAATTTGTTTATACGGCTTTTTAATATTAACGAATTCGCTACATATTTGCTAAATATTTAACGAATAAAGTTTGTTATATAAAAAACTTGTAAATATTAAAAAGTTTAGGGTTGAAAAGGTAAGTTGTATTCGTTGAAAGAGATGTTTGCTTTTATTTTGTAATACATCACTGCACCAAAGCAAATAAGTTTTTTTTTAGTTTTTTTATTCAAGTGGGTCCCGGAACTATTGTAATTCGCTGCAACTTTTATCTGAAATGCTTTCTCTTTTCTTTTTTTTTCTATTTTTTTTTTTTTTTAATTCTAGTTTTTGGATTAACGAGAGTGTGACACGTGTACATATTTATTTCGCTGCACTTTTGCAGCGAAATTGGAGGCCTTTTTGGGAATGAAAAAAAAAAAAAAAAAAAAAAAAAAAAAAAACCCCCACCCTCTGCAAGGCAACAGGCGCCTCTTCAGTAATTTTTGCCTCTTTTATTTGATTTGATGTAATATTTAATATTATGACTTTATACAACTTTACTACGTAGTACGACGAGGATGATGTCTGTTTTAAATTGTGAGTAATAAGCCCGTAAGCTCCTAAAATAAGCTAATCAAAACACCTATTTATATCTTTTCAAACACAAGGGACATGTCGTAGGCGTTCTTGTAACAGGCTACATAGATGATTTGTTTATGAAAAGACCCATTATCAATGGGTCATTGACCAAACAAAAAAAAAGATTGAACTAATATTATTCCAACCGATAATCTAGTATGAAATTTTAAAGCCTAATTTCATCAAGAAGTGATTATCTGTTGACAATGTATTTCTAACGTTTAGCTATAATGACAGTGATTAGTCTCATGTTTAAAGGCCAGTTTATATGTAAATATTAGTTAATTAAAACTTGTTTCTAAGGTTGATAAAAAGTACAAGTCGCAATACATACTATTTCACATGTCAAATCGAATAAAATTTTGTACAGTTCAAATAAAAGGTACAATTACTATTACAAATGTCAAATCGAAATAAATTGTACAAGTTGCACAAAAAAAATAATGTATATTTTATTTGCAAAAATTATACAAGTTGTATAATAGTACACTTACGCATAGTACTAGTTGCAAGAAAAAGGACACTTACATGCACACATGTACTTGTGTCTTACACACACATAGAAAAGTGTACTTGGTACGAGAACATGTGGCAACATGATATTGGTTTATACGATTCGCTTAGGTTGCATAAGTCGCAATGGGCAAATGCGAAATGGAAAAAAAGAAAGGGCAAAGCTTAAAGCATGGTGAATTGCATAAGTCACAATGGGGCAAATCCTCATTTGCCCCAATTGTTAATATCTATACAAGAAAATCGACCAACAGTTAACTATCTAACAATACATAAACTACATAAGATAAATTATGAACATAAAACTTATTATAACATATCATTATTAGTATATGTGTGTATGGTGCATTGGTTATGTTTCAGATTTGAAGTTCTAATGTTTTATACATACTGCAGAATGTATCAATATAGACCATGGGCCGATCTTCCCACGGATATTCTCTCATGCATTGCCAATCGATTAGAGCTAATTGACCTCTTAAGTTTTCGAGGAACATGCAAAGACTTCCGAGCTGCCTCATCAAGTGCTTCAGCTGAATTGACATCTACCAGAACTCCATGGATACTATTTTACAATACCAATAATTCCAAGTGCGTAATCTACAACGACAAATCAGGTTTCTACAATCGAATTATTCCAGATTTTCAAGGCGCAATTTGTCACGCATCATATCTAGGATGGCTCCTTCTTTATAAAGAAGGATCGATTTTCTTCTTTTCTCCCTTCTCTTTCGCCAAAATTAGTCTCCCTGATTTCAAGTTTAAGCTTATCCTAACCCCTACAGCCATGGCAGGCTCGTTCTCTAACCTACCAACCTCCCATTGTTGCATCGTCTCCATTATATTAAACAATAAGATAATCATGATTTCAAAAGGTGAAAGTGCGTGGTCTCAATATGAGGTACCAGAATTCATTGGTTTCTGGCTCACTTGTGTTCGTAGTGCAACATTCGACCACAAGAGACAAACGTTTTACTACATGAATTGATGGAACAATGTGGTCACATTTTCGGTGAAAAATAAGAAGTTTAATCTGAACCCCATGAAGGCTAGCAATGGGTTGCCTTATTCATATGTGCAGGACACGGTTCAAAGCACGATGTATAAGAGAAAATACTTTAATCTTAAAGATGATGAATATGTTGAAGTTTGCGGATTAACACTACACAAACCTGTGAATTCTCGTCAACTTGTGTTCCTAAACGAAGCCGTAAATGTTCTTCACATGCTAGGCTTCACATGGACTCATTCACTAATTTGAATAAACTAACCAAGTATGCAACCAACTCAAACAGATAATTCACATTTGACCAAGAAAAATTGACTTAGCTACCCAAGTTCTCCTTTTCAAATATTTTTCAATAGCGCGCATCTAATTGACTGTCAAAAAGATATCTGAGTTTATTGTTCACCAAATTATATGAAATTCATCATCAGTAGTACTCATTAATGTTATAAAGTAATAACACACACATGCTATATAGATAACACATTTATCTTTCTAGTAACATAAACTAAACTGAATAATAAAGATTTGAATGTGATAACTACAGCTTAATCCCGAGACCTTGCAACACAGCATCGTTATCAATGAATGATAGAATTTGACTCATGAAGCAAAAGCAGCGTTTCCATATACGACCACGTGGGGGACGTAGCATGCTTTCCTTCAATTTCAACACCAGTCATATGTCCTGACGAGGGCTCATAAACTTCAATTGTAGACTCTTTATAATCATCACCCTCCATCCCCAATAAAACCTCACCATTGTTCCTAAACCCCATTACGTTATAATACACCGACTTACCCTCAACCTTAACGGTATATATCTTTGTAAACGGTTTATTAACACCATCTTGCCTCATCCACACACCACAAACCGATATCTCACCCTCATTATAATACTCGAGCAAACAAAGCGAGTCATCCGCCTTCGCCACCACCAAATTATGTGCACGTGCTAATCTGTCCGTAAGACACACTTCGCCAAACTTCTCCCTCTTCAAATCAAATGAAATGATATAATTAGTCCTAAATCCTTCATCGAAACCAACACTATGCCAATAAATAATCCCATCTATGAAAACCTGATATGGTGTGAAATCACAAGATTTAAATTGCGTACCCACATATACAGTTTTCCAAACACGTGTACTTAACGTAAAAACCTCAACCATCCATGTATTAGGTATTTTAGCTTTATCGACACTAATCTTAACAAGCTTAGGATCACTAGTATCAGGACAAACCCCAAAACCAATACGAGTACATCTATCTTTTGAATTCAGTACATTTGGGATAACAATACCAACATATTTCCTAACACTAGGATTCCAAATAATAACCATCTTAGTTTCTACATCTTGGTAAAAGCCGTAAACACATAACAACCCGTTAACACAACCGAGTGTTAATATGTGTCTTAGTATGTTAAGGGGCTCGGGAGCGGTTAGGGGAAACTTTTGTTCGGGAAAAGTATTGTCATCGATAATTGAGGTATGTATTCGGACAAAACCTAACTTGTACTGTACAAGTAAACGATGCTGAGGGTTATTAAGGTGGTAGTTTTTTATAAATTTCGGGCCGTCGATAAAAGACTTCCATTGTTTTGAAACTGTTCGAAATCGGAGTAGTGATTTGATAGGAAATTTTTGAATGATTTCTGATTGGATTTCGAAAGGTATTTGATCTGACATACTTGCTATTTTTAGGATAAGTAGTGTGTTTTTTGGGTGGTTGATTTAAGGAATGTGTTTTTTGGGTGGTTGATTTTTGGTATGTGTGTTTTTATTCTTTTTTGGTATTTTGTTTGTCTGATTGTGGCATGACTTTTGGGCAGGACCACTAGGTTTCACAAAAATCATGAGATTGTTTGTCTGTGCATGTGCATGTGCAGAAATGGCATGTGCAGAAATTGCAAAATAATGCAGACATGATATGCTGTCGAAACGGCTTATGGGAATTTTCCATCCAGTTTTTTTTTTTTTTTTTTTTTTTAAAGAAATTAGTAAGGGCTTTTCAAAGTTTGATACTTAGTGATAAAAGTCGCAAGCTTTTTATTACTAGAACGTGGTTTTCATTTTATCTTATTACATGAAGTTGTTGCATTCTGAGGTAGGTTTCACTTTTTTAGCTTAACAAAAACAAAATAACATGAATAATTATTTACCACTTAACAAAAACGAAAGTTGTTGCATTCTGAGGTAGGCTTCTCTATTTATTTGATTCCTTCTTGTTTCCTGCCTGCAAATTCCGTTAGCCAAAATAGCTAATAAAAATGGCCGGATTATTCGATAAATATGCTGAGGCATATCTGGATGCACGACCAACTTATCCAGTTTAATGGTACTCCATGTTAGCCGATCAAACCTCCTCTCACTCACTCGCCTGGGATGTTGGTACTGGATATGGTCAAGCTGCTATCGGTGTGAGCCTTCCTTCATGTATCTTTTACGTTTTTTTATTCATTTATATATGAGAAATGATTGGTCAAGCGTTACATCATCTTGTTGACCCGTTTTTTCAAAATCAGTAAATCATTCACACACACGTCTATGCATCGATTTAATTAGTTACACTGTCTCTATCCTCAACTAAAACTTGCTAAGCCTCATCCTCGTGTTCGGTACCTTCATACACCACTGTCTCTATCGGACGATGACCTTATTGACTTAGTCGGTGGTGAAAGTAGTGTGGATCTTGTGACTGTTGCCCAAGCCATACATTGGTTTGATTTACCCAGATTCTACTCAGTGGTCAACCGTGTTTTGAAACAAAATGGTGTGTTTGCAGTGTGGGGGTACAATGACTTCGATATCACACCTGAAATTGATGCAACCCTTAAGCAGTTTCATGACACTGTGCTTCCTTATTGGAATAAAGATACAAAGTATCTATTTGATGGTTACCAAACGTTGCCTTTTCCATTTGAAAGTGTCGGGGTTAGGATCTGAAGGGAGTCCTTTGAAACTCGATATACCTAAAGAACTATCGTTTGAGGGTGTTTTGGGTATGTTCAGGTCTTGGTCTGCTGTTGTGACTGCTAAAGAAAAAGGTGTTGAGTTGCTATCTAAAAATGTGGTTCAAGAACTTGAGAATGTGTGATGCTCGCCGGCAAACCACACTCTTAATCTTAAACTTGGATACGTGATGCTCGCTATCGAATAATATTTGAAAATGAGAATTTGGGTAGCTTAACATGACCACCAATTACTAATTAGAGTCATGGGCCTTTGCCCTTTGATTGTTGTAGAAAACTTAACATCAACGCACTGATGATGATGGAAAGCACCACATTGATCTCAAGTTCTTCAACTCTTTTGATTGAGTACTTTGAAGATTCTAATCTCCTCTAGATTCACTATTACTTTCTTGTTAAAAAAATAACTTATTATGCTATTTGCTACTGCATACTTCTTATATGAGTGATGCTTTTATCAAATTGTTTCAATGAACGTGAGATTGTAATCAAACACTAGTTGTGTTTATTTTTATTCTACTTGATTGATCTTAGTGAATATCGTTTACCCTTTTATACAATCATATTATATTTTGTATCATAGTTACAATAATTTTATTTGCATATGCTACAACTTAATTTTATACTTCTTTCTTGTTCCACTCCCAGTTTTCCCGACACATCTGATAATAGATGAGCTGAGCGACAACAAGCATAGGCTCCGCTATGAAAATTTGATACCTTTGTTGATCATATGATATATTTATGTAACGAAAAAGACAAAGATGCCACCTAAGTAGTTTCGGTTTACATGTTTTAGTTCGATAAACAAAGTTTTAGATGACACAAAAACACTAAAACTTAACTGTAAATATAAGGAACTGTATATGGGTAGAAAAACACATCTTTTTAGATTTTAAAAAGCAAAGATTAAACAAATGAAAAGCTAATGTACAAAATATGAATGGAACTGATTATGTTATTTATGTTGTTTTTACATTGGTGACTTTTTTATAAATAAGGGGGCCAAGGTGCCATGAGTGTTGAGACATACATTGTGTTATTGATGATCTACTTTTGGTTTATACCTTTTTGTCTCAATAGTTTGGGCTGTTAAAATGTTACAGTTGAGATCCATAAAAAACTCAGATGCTATAGAACTTATTAACCAATTATAGTCACCAATTTATTTTTTTCACATTTTTTTTAAAACAACATATCTTACAAACGGTAAATCTTCAAGCTACAAAAAAAATACAATCGCGATGAGAATTAAATCATCTTTCTATAGATATGCATTGTTATATACTTTCGACGAATTTATTTTTTGACGATTTTTTTTTTTAATTTTCGCCCAAAAAAATCATATATGATCCGTAAAAATCACATATGATTTGATTTTAACGAATCACATATGATTTTTACAAATCATATATGATTTTACTGCGCTGAAATTTTGAAAAAAAAAAAATCGGATTTTCCTCTTATTGCGAAGCTATGAGTTCTAAGGGTTTCCCTTCGCGGGTCTCTCCTGATGGTTTGGGTCCCAGGGCCTGCAGTTTAGTGTTGTTCTAAAATACGACACAACAAGCATCACACTGATATGTGTTGTACAAAGTTAAAACAACCAACCATTAATATATGCTAATTGGACCCTTTTGAAGCATTGAGTGTTTTAAAATTATGTAGTTCAATCTCCATGGTGTACCAACTAACCCAACTTACATGCCTTATGTATCTGATTTTTTGTCACAAATGACATTTGCTTATTAGTTGTACATGTCAATCAATTCTTCTAAAAATATAAAGAGAAACATTAGCACTGAGAAACGACATGAAAAGTATCATATTTATATGTATTACAAGTATAGGTACCTTGTGCCGAAAAATCGGCTTTTACACAAATAACAAAAATAATATAACAGGCAAAATTTGTATTTCTTACATGACCTTGTTGACCACGATTTACTAATCAAAGTCATGGGCCTTTACCCTTTGATTGCTATAGAAAGTATCGACATCAACGCACCGATGATGACGGAAAGCAGCTTACTGATCTCAAGTTCTTCAACTCTTTTGATTCTAATCTCCTCTACGATTACTTGCTTTCTTGTTAAAAAAGGAACTTATTGTGCTATTGCTACTGCCTACTTCTTATATGAGTGATGCTTTTATCAAATTGTTTCAATGAATGTGAGATTGTAATCAAACACTAGTTGTGTTTATTTTTATTCTACTTGTTTGATCTGAATGAATGAATGAATATCGTATACCCTTTTATACAACTATACTATATTTGTATCATAGTGACAACGAGTGGGGAAACCCGCGCATTGAGGCGGGAGTGTTTAGATATGTGTTTTATGTTGTATGTTTTGTGTTTTGCGAACAATAGGTTTTACGGTTTTAAAACTTCGTCGATTTTCTAATATTGGTTTGTCACAGTATTAGAAAGAAAGGGTCTATTGCAAGATAGACTCTTCAATCTTATGCTTGGTGAGCAAAATCTTCCTTTGATTGACACAGCACAACCTAGAAAACTCGAATCGTATTGCACTTGCCAAATTATTTGAATTATTTTGAGTTTGAGAAAAACTCTGAAGTTTATGCTTGATTTTATTGGAAAAATTATTTTGTAAACAATGGTGCAAGTTTCGTAATTTTTCGAGTCCGTTTCATATGTCGTTTGGACCTCCAAGCGTTTATCGTGAGAAGTTTAATGCGTTGGCAGTTTTGGTCCCTTGACTTATCTTTTTATTTCACCCTACACTTCCATGATATTCAAAAACTACCCCATACTTTTATTTCATATAAATACCCCAATTACCCCCACTTTCTCTCATTTCCACTCAAATAAAACACACACAACTCACAAACTCTCTCTCCCTCTCTTGATTTTTCCGGCCGCCGCCCATCGCCGGACACCAGCAGAATCCGGCCACCATCATCGGAAAACTTTCCGGCCACCTCACCTTTTTACACCAACTTGTAGATCGTGATATCCCCGACACCATCGTACCACCCACGCACCACCAAACACCCCCGTTTTCTCCCACGCGCCTCCCACCGCCGCGACACCACCACCAAACACCACCACCACCACTTTTACATCATTTTCCGACGGTAAATGGCGTGCCACGCGCTTTTCTTTCTCATTTTCTTTTAACTATTTTGAAAACCCTAGTTTTTATAAAAATTTTATAAACCGATTTTGTTAATAAATCTTTTATGAAAACCTTTTATAAATGTTTTTAGCCTAAAACTCGTGTGGGTCTCTTTTGTTTTCGACTTGGACCGCGACTCGGATGGACTCACCGAGTCAACTTGGTGACTCGGTGAGGGTTTGGTGATATTTTTCTTGTTTCTTGTTGTTTGGTGACCAAGGGAGTAATATTTGTGTTTGGATTTAGATTTCAAGGGTCCGTTTGGCCCGTTTGTGTCTCAACAGCCGACAGCCACCACCACCGCGACTTGGGTGGTGGTGGAGGAGGGGAGTAGTATTATTATTTTTGTTGTTGTTGTTGTAAGTGATGGGTTGATTTGGTTCGGATTTGGATTGGTTTTGGTTTGAGCCGAGGTAGCCTAAGGCTCGGCTTGGGTTCGGTTTGGATTCGGATAAATTTTGATATCGGGTTGACGTTATTTTTGTTGTTGTTTTAGTTGTTAAAAAAAAAAAAAAAAAAACAAAACTGTAGCGTCCACTGTAGCAACTACAGTTGTTGCTACAGTAACCTCTTGGGGTTTAGTATATATATAATTTTATTTGCGTTCTAAGCTACGACTTAATTTTATACTTCTTTTTCGTTTCACTCCCAATTTTCCCAACACATCTGATAATAGATGAGCTGAGCGACAACAAGCATAGGCTTCGCCATGAATATTTGATAGGTGTGTGTCCCTTTATTGATCATATGATATCTTTATGTAACGAAAAGGACAAAGATGCATCCTAAGTAGTTTTGCTTCGATAAACTAAGTTTCATATGACATGAAAACTCTAAAACTTAAGTGTAAATTATGAGGAACTGTATATGGGAACAAATAGACATCATCTTTCATATTTTAAAAAGCAAAATTATCCTGAAGAAAAGCAAATGTACAAAATATGGATGGAATACTACGTGGTTTTTTCATAACAAAAAGAGGATGCTTGTCCCACATCGCCTAATCCATTAACATTTACATTCGAGGACTTCTTATAAATAAAGGGGCCAAGGAGAGGATTGAGTTAGGACATGTGATTGACCAATCTTTTATTCCTTACCTTTTTGTCTCAATGGTTGTGGGCTAGGGCTGAGCAAAACCGACCGAAACCGTAATTATCCCGACAAACCGACCGAATCGAATCATACCCAAACCCAAACCAACATATTTCGGGTCGGGACTCGGTTTACAGTTTCATAGTATTCGGTCTCGGGTCGGTATCGGGTTAAAACCCGACAGAAGCCCGATTGAGCCTGCCAAACCGATTGCTAAATAGGGTTAGAGTAAAAGAACGCGCCTCCTTTGTTTTATAGTATCAAATTCAGTCTTACCAACAAAACACGATTGTAGAAACAATCCCAAAACACGATTGTAGAAACAATTGAATGGATCGATGTCATCTCAAAAAGGGTGAATCAATCTCATCTTCTTTACCTACATATGAATCTTTCTCAACTCAACAAAACAAAAGGGAAAAGAAAAGAATGTTTGTGATTTGTGATTTGGAGTTATAATGCTACAAATTTTTCTTGCAATCTTGCTACTGGATGTCTGGATTTGCTTCTGGATTTCTTACTGGAACTAGACATTTGCTATTTTGTAATGTAAGTTGCGATTTTGTATTTGCTATTTTGCTTCTGTAATGCTTCCGGATGTTATTTGTACTTGTATTTGGGCTGGATATTTTTCTGTAGTTGGACTGGATGTTTGAGTTTGCTTCTGTCGGGCTGGATTGCTTATACCCGACAACCGACCGATCGCGCCCGACTAAAACTGAACCGACCCAACTTCTGTCGGTATTGGTATCGGGATGGGTTTTTTGCTTCTGTCGGTATCGGGACTTGTCGGTTCGGGTCGGTATCCGTCCCGATGCTCAGCCCTATTGTGGGCTATTAAAATCTTAATAGCTATTTCTATCTAAATTAATAAATAAAATTTTGGTTATACACTTGTTTTTTCTTCGACCGATAATTATTACTGTATTTTTTGAATATAACTAAATATAACTATCGGTTGTGAAATGACAAGTGTATAGTTATTATTTGTTTAAGTAATCTAATTAAATAGTTAAAAAAACTGAGTTGCATGAGTATTAATGATTGATCATATACATCACAAGTCAGAATTATTGTAACTGATTTATAAACGTATTGTAATGTATGAATAAAAATGTTTTTAACCTATGTCACTCAATGCATGTCTATCGGTATATAATTATGATACGACCATTTGTGGTTTTGATTAGTGTTGAGCTTCGGGTCGGAACCGACCTGAACCAAAAAAACCAATGACCGAAATTCATGAAAAACTGAAACTGAAACAGAACCGACAGTCGTCGGGTCGGTACGGTTTTGTCGGTCTAAGTGTATTTTGGTATGTTTTTGTCGGTTTTGGGCGAACCGGACCGAGCCAACCCTACCCGAAACCGAACCGACGGGCCATCAGTCCGGTTCGGTTTTTGTCGGTTCGGTCGGTTTCGTCAATCCGGTTCGGTTTTGAACCTTCGATGCTCAGCCCTATTTTTGATTTATGGTATGAGAAAAGGCTCTTAACTCATCACTATATAAAATTTGTTTTTGTTTGGAACAATAGTTAACAAGAAAAACAAAGCCAAAAATAAGTGTTATCCCACTTAAAACGAATGGTTTATTTTATTTTTTTTTTATTTATTTTTTTTTATTTTTTTTAAATTGTTTTTGTGCTAACTAAAAATAAGTGCTTCTGTATAGAGTGTTTGAATTTGTTTCTGATTAAAACTTAGCGGATGGGCAATTTTTTTTTTCATTTGGCAACTTCTACTTATTTAATTAAATGATAGATAAATTGACAAAATTATCTCATTTGTTACATATCTTAAGTTCGTTAAACATAAAAACGACAAATATATTTGATCTAATGAAAACTACAACATATTGTACAAATATAATTAGCAAAATTTTCAATAACATGTCAAAAACTTATTAAAGTCTACTAGTAATAATTATATTTGTTAAAAAACAAATAATTTAATCTTTGTTTTGTTTGATTTATATTTATAATTATATTTGTTTATTATTAAAGATAATCACTTAAAAAATTTAATCTTGTTGTTAGTTGCATCTTATCTATATTTTTTGTATTTATCTTTTACTTGTGTAGTATATCAACAAAACAAATTTTTAAAATTTTAAATTAAAAAATAATAATTAAAATATTACCTAATAAGAAAATATTCTTTTTTTCCAAATATGAAAGAACCCACTAGAGTTTTATTTTATTATATAAAAGATTAAGCGATAATGTATTTCAATCTTTTATCTTCCATGTAAATTTTAAAAACAAAAGGTTAAATAATTTCTTTTAAAAAAAAAGATGCCAACATGCTTATAATTTTTATTTTATTTTTATTTTTTATTATTTTTTTTAACAGAAAAGCATAAAGTGTTGAATTAAAAAAAAATGCAAGCAAAATTGATTTTCTGTTTAAGAAAAACACAAAAGTATGAAAAAGTAAGCAATGCCAAACACCTTTTAAGACACTTTTAAAGCCAAGGAGTGACGTTACCTTTTCTACTTTTATCGCTTGTTTTTACTCAACAATATATTCAAATGACGTGAACAATGAGGGATACGTTTAAATTTGGAAAATTATGAGTGTATGATAAGAAAAATGAAAATGACTTCTAGTCACATATTTAAAATAAAATAAATAATTTTAAAGAAATATATATCCATTTACTTTCGTAGGTACATATGAAATATGTGATTTGTGAAATGATAATTCGAAGCATATTCGTGAAAGGGGAGAAAATGTCTATGATACGTTTCATTAATTGAATGAACTACATTGGTTTTGCTCACCTATGTCTTTTAGGCCTGTCAATGACAAATTTGTTTGGACATTTTATAGGCATAAATAGTTAAATCGATCGCTTCAAAACTTATTGAACTCGGATCAATTCATTAGTTTGAGAAAAGTCCAAAATACATCCATGTGGTTTGGCTTTTGCTCGTTTTACATCCTTTTTTCTTTTTTTGACTCAAAAATCATCCCTGTGATATTAAAGTTGGCACAAAACCATCCCTTCGTTAGTAATATTAGTTAATGAGGACTAACGATGCAAATTATTTTCCGTCATCTCCTAACAAGAGTTAAAATATTTGCATTGTTAGTCCTCATTGAGTTAAAATATTTGCATCATTAGTCCTCATTGACTATAGAGTTAAAATATTTGTATCGTTAGTCTTCATTGAGTTAAAATATTTGCATCGTTAGTCCTCATTGACTATAGAGTTAAAATATTTGCAACGTTAGTCCTCATTGAGTTAAAATATTTGCATCGGTACCATCGCCACCGCCCACCACCGCCACCACCACCCACCACCACCACCGCTACCACCGCCACCCACCTCCACCACCCACCATCGCCACCATCACCCACCGCCGCCACCACCACTACCCACCACCACCACCCACCATCGCCACCACCACCCACCGCCGCCACCACCACCACCACCACTACCCACCACCGCCACCCACCACCACCCACCAACGCCACCACCACCCACCACCGCCACCACCACCCACTGCCACCCACCACCTCCACCCACCACCACCCACCGTCGCCACCAACACCGCCGCCGCCATCACCCATCGCAACAACCACCCACCACCCATCGCCACCACCACCAACCTCCAACCATCACCACCCACCACCGCCGCCCACCACCTCCACCCACCACCGCTACCAACAACTACGACCACCCGCCACTGGTGGTGGGTGGTGGTGGCGGTGGTGGGTGGTGATGGTAGCGGCGGTGAGTGGCGGTGGTGGTTAGTGGTGGGTGGCGGCGGTGGTGATGGTGGGTGGTGGTGGCGGTGGTCGGTGGTGGCGATGGTAACGATGCAAATATTTTAACTCAATGAGGACTAACGATGCAAATATCAATGAGGACTAACGATGCAAATATTTTAACTCTATAGTCAATGAGGACTAACGATGTAAATATTTTAACTCAATGATGACTAACGATGCAAATATTTTAACTCTATAGTAAATGAGGACTAACGATGCAAATATTTTAACTTTTGTTAGGAGATAACGGAAAATAATTTGCATCGTTAGTCCTCATTAACTGATATTACTAACGGATGGATGGTTTTGTGCCAACTTTAATACCACATGGATGATTTTTGAGTCAAAAAAAAAAAGAAAAAGGATGTAAAGCGAGCAAAAGTCAAACCACAGAGATGTATTTTGGACTTTTCTCTATTTGTTATATGCGTTTCCATAAATAAGTAAGATAACTAGATAAGATAAAATATCATAATTGGTTATATGGACTTTCCACTAGAATGTTGTTTTCATTTTATCTTATTATAGTACATGAAGCAATAAGTGATAATAAAACGACGAACGGTGTTGCATTATGAGGGAGCCGTCGGAGCCTAGTGAGGACCGGGAAGGGTCCCGACCCCATAGGCCTAAGCCCGTTATAGTATTTTTTTGCGATTTCATGTGCTAAAATTTTATTTTTTACTTCTCGGCCCTCCCATATAATGTTTTTTCAGAAGAAAAAAAAAATTTGTTTCGCCCCCCCCCCCCCCCCCCCCCCACAAAATTTTTTCTAGCTCCGCCGGGTAGGTTATGTAGGAAACGGTGTACACTTTTATATATATAAAAACAAATTATTATAAATAATAGAAATTAAATACAGACAGAAAGGTGTAGAAGTAGAAAACAGACTATATATAACGATAAGTAAATAAAAGCAGTAAAAAGTCGGAACGAGGCTCGTGTTAAACACGATTCCCTTAAAAAAGATTCGCCGTCAGATGAGGCGAAAAATGAACCGTTTTTAGGGGTTCATTTAAGCCCGGAATTGAATTTATTTGATCAAATATTGCCCTAAATCATTCCTTTTGTGATTTTAGATACTTTGGGAGTGAATTCTGGAAAAGGAAGTGTTTTGGACGTTTTTGGAGCATAAAATTGAAAAAAACGGCAAAGACTTAATTTTCCATGCTGAGAACAATACCTAACGGCGTCAAGAAGGAAATTTTGACGGCGTCAGGAGTAAAATCCATGACGACCCAGAGAAAACCTGAAGGCGTCAAGAGAAGGGCGTCAAGAACAATTTTGGTGACGACCTGCAAATGGAATACACATGACGGCGTCAAACCCAGATCCAGGCAGTCCGAGAATTTATTTGGCGGCGAGATGACGGGGTCAAAAATTTACTCTTGACGCCGTCACCTCACAAAATCCATATATACTTTTCTATTTTTCATTCATAGAGAGGAACTTGTGTGGAGAATACTAGGGTCGAACCTAATAAACCCTAGGTCGTTTGTAACAGTATTTTCAAGGGTTTTCACCCCTTGAAACCTTTCATGTTCAATTAAGATAAGTCCTCTTTCAATTCATTCAATATGTCTATGTGTTGTTTGAATATATCTTATGCTTGTCTTGATTTCAACATGCTAGGCTAGATCTATCATGTGTTTGCTTAGATGTAATGAAACCTAGATGTTGATTATAGGTTGATTGCTTGTTTATAGTTGTATTGGATGAATGATTTCAATGTTAGGCTTAAGAAAACTGGCAGATCTCCATTGTGTAACATGCTTGAACGTCTTAAGAAACATGAACCGATGTGTACTAGGTTTTTATGATTGTATTAATGCATGAGCGAATTCTAGTGATCTCATGTTAGAAGCTTCTTAGCTGACTCGACATAGGAGTGAAGTAGGAGCTTATAGGATTGGGGAAGTAAGTACGCCACCCCATGAATGGTATTAAGGAATACAATCCGTCATCCACACAACTGTAACAAGTAATTAACCTGTAAAAGATATCTAGGGAGTAGTGAAATCTAAGTAAACACAATTCTCCCATATATTGCTCACACCTCTAGTTAATTTAGTTTATTTTCATTTTTAGTATTTTATTTTGATTGCATCTTAGTTATTGGGTTAGTTGAATAGCAACTAATTCCGCACACTCCTTCAAAACCGAGATTTTTACTTGCTTTTATAAAAACCTAAAAATACAAAAAGAATCATCCCTCATCTCTAGACCTAGTCTTTAGGTTTTCTAATCCTAGCGACACTATTCCCAAGCTGAACGATCAATCCCCCGGTACTTGTCACTATACTATACTACAACGATCAGGTACACTGCCTGGTGGGGGTTGCAAGCTTCTCGAGATCCCTTGAGAGGTAAAGCCTGGTGCAATCCCTACGCATCAAGTTTTTGGCGCCGCTGCCGGGGAATAGTTTTTGTCTAGGTTAGAATTTCTTTTTATTAGGTCTACTTGCTAGATTCCTTTCTAGTAATATTTTATTTTTATTTTTAGGTTTTCTTTAGTCTATCTTTTTCTTCGTGCCTTTGTTAGTAAATTAAGCTCATTGACTATTCCGTTCACCATTATGGAGAACGTGAATCCACCAAGTTCGACACTAGAGTTTTACCAGAAAAAAATATAATTACACCAGTTTGGATATACCAAGATGGAGGAATGAAATGAGGAGGACAGGATCTTATATTGATTTTATTGAGTACCTTGAAAAAAGAGGCCAAGTGCATAAGACTTTTAAAGAATTCACCTTAGGGGCTCCATCAACCCCTCAAAATGCCTCACTTAGTGAAACCTATGCACCATATAAGCCTTCACCTAGGATAGTTTCGTATGAGCCACCTAGATGCATGTCATGGTTAGGCACTACCATAATACAGGATGAACACATTGGTGACCTTGATGTGATGGAGGATGTAGCCGAACATGATCACATTGATCAAAAAGACCTAGGTTTTATGATCGATGATGATGAATCCCAAGAAACACATGATGAATCATTTGGGCAATTTGAATATAGCAGTCAGAATATTGAGGATGATCCTTATGATTCAGATATAGAAGTTGAGATGCCTAGAGAAGCACTTGAGATACTTGGGAAAATGTTAGGGCTGGATTATAATAAAACACATGTGGAGGATATAGGTGATCTTGACACAAGGAATGATTAAGTAAATAACATAAGCTCACTAAGTACCCCACAAGTCCTACCATCATTTGAGGCACACACACCGCCCATGACTTACCCGGAAGAAGTAGAAGAGACTATAGGAACCCCAATTGAGGTAGAACCCTTGGACCAAGCACAACTAGAGAATATAGGTTTTAACACTTATAGTGATGACCTTTCTTTTAGTTCTAAGGAAGTTCCTAATTTTGATGAACTGGAGCCTCAACCAAAACCATTACCTAAGCTTCCATCGGTAGATGTGAATTTAGGAATTGAAATAGGTTCCGATCCACCCATCAAACCATATAGTCCGGGTAGTCTTAGGATAAAGGTAGTGGAATCTAAGCCTTGTAGAGAGGAAGCCAATATAGGTGTGGAAAATGACCTTACATACTTACATCACCCATTTATGATTGATCACAAGACACATTATGGGTTTAAACTGGGTTTATTAGGTCAAGATGGATTCCCAACTAGGAGTCTCTTAAAGTTGATAGAAAATGATCCCTTTCTAGGAGAAAATCTTAATCTACCCATTAACCCGATTGAATTTGTTAAGGTTATGATGATAGGAGCACACCCCTTTGAGCATATCCACCACTCTTACCTCACGTGGCATATTTTCACCCTAAGGTTGTGTATCGCTACTTCCACCCGCACTTAATTCTAAGTGTAGGGAAAACCTCCCCTATTTCTGTTAAATAAGGAAAGAGTCAGGCTCGTGACTCGAACAAAAACAAGCGCTTATTGGGAGGCAACCCAAGCTTTATTTATTTATTTATTTGTTTGTTTATTTGATTTTATTTATTTCCGTATGCATGCTTTATTTCTATTGTTGGTAGATCATGTTTCAAACTCAAATGGTGAAAATACTTTATTTTGTCGTTTGGCTTAGTCTTAACTTCATCTAAAGGTATTTCGCAAAAGATAAGTGTAAGGGAAACCCCAAATATGTTTTCAAGAAACAAAATTGATCATGATTCTCCACAATATTAAATGGACATGTATATTCGTATTTGTTAGAGTCAAATGCTAGTATCGAGTCATAATGATGTTTTGCAGGATTTTCCAGGAAGTAGGACATAAGTTTTCCAAAAATTTTCCGGAAACTTAACATAAGAATTTCTGCAGGTCACTTCTGACGGCGTCAGGAAGAAATTCCTGACGGCGTCATGTGTAAAATTCTGGAAATTTTACCAGTTTTGTTTTTCTAACGGAGTCTTAAAGTTTTTGTTGAATCTTTAGTTTTATAATCTCCAGGAAATCTGCAAACATCATTCCACAAGCATTATATCTTATTTTGTTTTTTAGGTTTTGTTAGCATATATAGATTGCCGCCGATTTTACGCGAGGTTTCCGTGTCTGTTTTCTCAGGTTTTACAGGTTATGTATGACAAGAAGATGATTTATATTCTGGAAGGGAAGCTTTGATTGTTCATTTTCATGGAGGAAGATCTAACCTAGCCACCTTATTATCCATACCGAGCGAATCAGGGGAGTATTTGATTTCATTCGTTTTACTTATTTCACTTTTACATTCTTTACTTGAACATTGGGGACAATGTTCATCCTAAGTGTAAGGGAAGGGTAAAATGATGATACCTTACAGATACACGTTCGCTTGAGTTTATTTGTTTGATAGTAGATGTGTAATAAAACTATGAGAAATACTTGTTAGTGTAATTTTAGCGCCAAATTTAAATATTTTTACAACATTTAGGAGTGAAACTTTAGCCATAGCAAGCGTCTCATGGATAGGAGTTGTATGACTAGCACAAAACCGTACTATTCAGAAAAATTTTCCACCCAAATATGTGAGGTTCGCCTTTATATTTGATAGGAAAAGCATTTACTATTAGTGCTTATGAGTGTACCGGTAGCATTTAGATTCTAGAACTTGCGTTAGTGATGCATCCCGAGACCGCTAGTGAGACTACATTCATGTAGTAGGATTTACTACATGATAAGAGGCATTAGGATCACCCTTGTGTTTAACCCGTATCATAATTACTTGACCATTTAAGTCATATTACTTGGCTAGTAAAGTCAATTAATTTTTCCCACACCATTAGCGTTGTACTCATTTTTAGTACAGGAAACCCCTAGTACACCCCTCCGAGCCTATCTTTTCGTTTCTAACTTTAAGCATCTTACTTAAAGGAAGAATTTGTTACACCCCACTTAAATGTACACCCAAGTTGCCTTAGCCTTCCGTGTATGCACTTATCTTTAGTGCATTATTGTTATTTTTTTAAACCCTTAGTTAATTATCTAATTGATTACATGGTTGCTAAGTCAAGTCATATCCTTGTACGTATTGTTTTGGGACGATTGGGACTCATGGGTAAAGGACTAATCTTATGGAGTAATGGGGAAGAACATTATATTATTACCCCCATATGTACGTTAATCTTAAAAGTACTCCAAGTGTTTTGATTATCTTAATTCGAGTCATTAGATTAATTTATTGTAAAGTATGTAAAATTTCAAGTGTAAGGGGAATGTTCATTCCCTATGATGTATTATTTTGGATGGTAGGGTAAGAGTGTATGAAAGAAAAAAAAAAAAAAAAAAAAAAAAAAAAAAAAAAAAAAAAAACATACGGACTACCATCCCTTTTCATTCTATGTTTATTTTATGTTTTTGTTATTTTTCATTTATTAGCTTAAGTCGAGTCTAGTCTTGGCTTAGCAACGCCATATTGTACATGTAATTAACCAAGATTATTAACTCGCCACCAGTAAAGACTGCCTATATCCAACAAAACCGTGTATTCCATATCTGTAACACCCCCAAAATACCGCAGCGGAAGACTGTGTCACTTGGGGTGCTACTTCATAATACAAAGTACAAGTTATAGAAAACGACCTCTAAATGAGACGTTTTGAAAAGTTACCATTCGATTAATGAATTCAAAGTTACAAACATGAGATTCCAAAGTATGATACATAAATGTATACAAAATGTTTTGAATGGTAAATGATAAAAAGCGTAAGTCTTCAGAATATGCAGCTTGACTCTAAGTTCCACGCACTAGCTATCGCCTTACTAACCTGAGATAAACATGCTAAAGTGTCAACACAATGGTTGGTGAGTTCATAGAGTTTGTCTTAAAATAGTTGAAAACCCTTAAAGAATGTTCACACAGCAAAGGCATTGTGAATCCACTCAGTTGCAAGTCCCGCCCATAACAACACTTGCAACCTGTGTGTTCACAACCCACTGCTAAAATATAGTATGATTAAGACATGTATAAGTACATCACAACAATTAAGCAATTAGTCGTGAGTCTCTACTTCATCTCCGAAGACCTCACTTGGGAGCCAATTCCCAAAGATAACTACTAGCCACTAAATAGAATAACGCAATTAAGTATAACACAGTCATGTATGTATGCAATCAAGTATAATATAATCAAGTATAAATGTTTTGAGTATTTGCACAAGTAAGCAAGTAGTTGAGCATGTATTTCCCCCAAAGAGTTAAAACAAGTATAGAAAGAGTAGGGTTGTGACTCACCTTAAGCTTATGTAATGAGAAATGAAAGTGGTAGTCGAATCGCGAAAGTCTCTAAGAGCAGCCTATAATAGAACGTTGTGACTTAGGTTTGGAGTAACGTATAAGAATATGAAGAATTGCCTATATATGTCTTGCATAATGTTCATGATGTAGTACTTAGTATATAGTGTAAGTCTTTGAATATAAATGGTTTATGAAACATGTATAGGTTGTATATCTCTTACTACCGTTCAGGCCGACATAATTCAGAAGTCATGGAGTAAACGTTCGAGGAGCCAGAACACTTTAATTCGTAAATCCACAACTCATCTCGACGGCTTACTTAATGAACTCCTCACATGAGGCACCCTACTATTGTAGTATTTGATAAATATATATAAGTTTTGATCCGAAAAGTTACATATACAATATTTGAATAAACTTAGGAAAGTTTACTTTTACATGAAGATTGTTATTAGAATGAGTTTCTTAAATCTTGTATGACAATTACTTGTAAGATTTCATGGTTCTTTAGATGGAGTAGATCCAAATTGTATGTTTAAGTTATCGCTTACTCTTTAGTTCATGTTTTCGCCTAGGTAAGTTTATATGGTCTTTAGTCATGGCTTCGCCGTGACCTTGGTCATTGTTCCATGGTCTTGAGACTCAACCTTGGCCTTAGCCATGGTTGTGGTCTTGGCTTTAGGTCATTAGACCTCTTGGTTATATTAAACCATAACTATTATATAGTAACTTTGGTATATAAAATAGCTGTTAAGAAACTGAAGAAAATCTCATTCGTTATTGGTTTTTTGGAAACGTGCTACTGAGTTTTTGAAGAAAACGTGATTTCGAACAACTTTCATGCTTTAACTTTTTGATGAAACGGACCAAAAAAGCCTCTTTTTGCGTGTTTAAGGTTCTGTCACAGAAACATTTGGCAGTTTTTGCCATAAAGTTTTGGTAATTTCAAATGGTCATAACTTTTTACTCGTATACTCGTTTTAGGTGATTCAAATTGATATGTTTTCCTTGTTAAGTCCTCTCTAAAAGTAGGTAAGTTTCAAATATCATAGTTATACTATTTTGGTCGTGGTTCTCCATAAAAGTCACTAGTTTACTTGTTTAAATAACATAAGTTAACATATATATACTATAACTTGTTTTACTAGTTTTTATACATCATGAACATAATACAAAGACCATATATAGCATGAAAGAAACATAATAAGCATGAAAATGATATTGAGAAAGAAAGTGTAATAGGGTTTCTTACAACTTTTGGCTTTCTAAAGAAAGGAAGTCAAGTATGAAACTAGGACACTAAACCTATGCTTGCAAACCCTTCACCACAACTCTTGTAAACCATTGCTATAACCTTTTTGAAAACCTTCTTAGCTAAGCCCTAGTACCCTTGTGTAGCTCCTAATTCATCCATGGAATCACCAAATAAACACTAGTTTCATGTAGAGAATAACTAGGCATTCAACTTTGTAGTGTAACTTGTAGTTTGAAGATCAAAGGATCATGGTGCTAGGGATTATAGGTGTGGCGTTTTTATGGAGATGAAAGGAAGGAATGAGCTTGCTTTTATAGCATGAAGGGGAGGTTAAGAAAGTAACTAGGAAATTCCCTAAACTTGGTGACCAAGTTTTACTTGGAGCCTAAGTTGTACACATGTATACATCTAATGAATCAATGGTCAAGATCAAGTCACACAAGGTGAATCCCCCCCCCCTAGAGGCGGTTTCACAAGGATAAGGAAGGGTGACTTGGTCTTGGATGATATTATCCTACTTATGTGACTAGTTTTGACTCCGTAAATTGCTAACCGTAAGTTGTTAAGTCACGAAACGTAAAACCGGGTATCCTAAAAATATGAAACTTGAAAGAATGACTAAACTTGTCAATATACTCCATAATAAAATATAAAATGAGTGGTAGGTTCTATTGGGTTGCTCAAACCCTGCTAAAACTAGAAACACGGGTCTAAAACGCGTAATACGTAAAACGTACGAAAGTTGCGTAAAATGGAGAAAAGAAAAATATAACTTTTCTAATAGAATAATAATGGATTAAAATGACCTATAATGTCTAGGCTGGGCTCAGTCTAGTGTCGGTTGGTATCTAATGTCTTTTAGACATAAAACCGTAAGCCTAAAAATCAAGGAATGATTTTTGGTCAAAGGAGGAGGGAAAAATATGTTGACTTATTCCAAAAATGTGAAAACTCAAATTGTCTTAGATACGCGGTGCAGGTATAGGCTAAGGTTATGGCTAAGTAAAAATGCTTAAAAAACGAAAATTCATGTTTCTCACGGCCGAGGTTTATTTGGTCACGTTTTTCTCAGTCATGATTAATTCTCAAATAAATCATGAGTGTATCAAATATTTTTCTGATGCGGGGAAAATTAACGCGGTCGAGTTTCGTTGTGCGTAGGATTTTTGAACGACGTTTTACCCTAAAACGTGTAGTTCCTTAATAACTTTCGCGAAAATGATCTGATGAGTGTCAAACTTTTATTTTGCCATGGAAATGATTTATCACACGAGAATATGAAATAAAAATCAAATTTCGGAAAATGAATAGTGAAAGTGAATAGTAAAAAATGAATAGTGAAATTTTCGTGAATAGAAGTTAACCTGAAAATGTGAATTGTTACAATATCCCTACACCTAATGTTACAACCCTTTAAAAGACCTCTTTGATAGTTTATCCTAGGTGCTTACGCCATGTGGTGGAGGTTTGATCCTTTCCCAAGCCTATGGTAATCTATTTTGCTATGACAGGTAGTGAGAGATGTTTTCCATTTCTATATTATGATATTACTTTATTACACCCGAGAGATGTGAGTATCTAAACACTATTTGTGAGGTGCTAGTGTATGACCTCCGTGCTTGTCTTTGGTCTTTAGTGGAACGATTATTTATTGTAATTACTTTTATATTAGTGTTAAATGACCCCTAACTTGTATTTTGACTAGAATAAAACCGCATTTGCTTGAGGACAAGCAAATCTCAATTGTAAGGGTATATGATGAGGTGAAAAATGAACCGTTTTTAAGGGGTCATTTAAGCCCGAAATTGAATTTATTTGATCAAATATTTCCCTAAATCGTTCCTTTTGTGATTTTAGGTACTTTGGGAGTGAATTCTGGAAAAGGAAGCATTTTGGACGTTTTCGGAGCATAAAAGTGAAGAAAACGGCAAAGACTTAATTTTTCATGCTGAGAACAGTACCTGACGGCATCAAGAAGGAAATTTTGACTGCGTCAAGAGTAAAATCCATGACGACCCAGAGAAAACCTGAAGGCGTCAAGAGAAGGGCGTCAAGAACAATTTTGGTGACGGCCTGCAAATGGAATACACATGACGGCGTCAAACCCAGATCTAGGCAGTCCGAGAATTTATTTGGCGGCGAGATGACGGCGTCAGAAATTTACTCTTGACGCCATCACCTCACAAAATCTATATATACTTTCTATTTTTCATTCATAGAGAGGAACTTGTGTGGAGAATACTAGGGTCGAACCTAATAAACCCTAGGTCGTTTGTAATAGTATTTTCAAGGGTTTTCACCCCTTGAAACCTTTCATGTTCAATTAAGATAAGTCCTCTTTCAATTCGTTCAATATGTCTGTGTGTTGTTTGAATATATCTTATGCTTGTCTTGATTTCAACATGCTAGGCTAGATCTATCATGTGTTTGCTTAGATGTAATGAAACCTAGATGTTGATTATAGGTTGATTGCTTGTTTATAGTAGTATTGGATGAATGATTTCAATGTTAGGCTTAACAAACTGGCAGATCTCCATTGTATAACATGCTTGAACGTCTTAAGAAACATGAACCGATGTGTACTAGGTTTTTATGATTGTATTTAATGCATGAGCGAATTCTAGTGATCCCATATTAGGAGATTCTTAGCCGGCTCGACATAGGAGTGAAGTAGGAAGTTATAGGATTGGGGAAGTAAGTACGCCACCCCATGAATGGTAATAAGGAATACAATCCGTCATCCACGCAACTGTAACAAGTAATTAACCTGTAAAAGATATCTAGGGAGTAGTGAAATCTAAGTAAACACAATTCTCCCGTATATTGCTCACACCTCTAGTTAATTTTATTTTCATTTTTAGTATTTTATTTTGATTGCATCTTAGTTATTGGGTTAGCTGAATAGCAACTAATTCTGCCCACTCCTTCAAAACCCAGATTTTTACTTGCTTTTATAAAAACCTAAAAATACAAACAGAATCACCCCTCATCTCTATACTTAGTCTTTAGGTTTTCTAATCCTAGCGACACTATTCCTAAGCTGAACGATCAATCCCCCGGTACTTGTCACTATACTATACTACAACGATTAGGTACACTGCCTGGTGGGGGTTGCAAGCTTCTCGAGATCCCTCGAGAGGTAAAGCCTGGTGCAATCCCTACGCATCAACGTCTATTTCCTAGGGTACAACGTCTAAAGCTGTTGTACAGCCAGACTTGACTTACTTGCCTGAAAGATCACGGAAAGTCTTGTGTGCTTCTGATCGAAGAGATTCCTGGAATTATGTAGTAAAGAGCTACGTTTTTCTATGTCTGAAACGAATGAGATATGGCTTATATTTATACTGAAAACCTTTTTAGCCATAATAAACGAAAACTGTTATAATAAAAACAGATTTTCGTATAATATATTACACAAACATAATTCTGTAAAAACTTGTCCAATAAGTTCAAATCTATTCCTAAAATATCTTGGAAAAAACTGACCCGAACTAGCAGCAAAAATTTTCGCACGTAGGTGATGTTTCGAAGCTGCATTCATGTCCGCGGGTCGCGCGGGCTCGCATGAGTTCAGAAGCTTCGAACTTCCTGCGCGCGCGCACGTAGGAGTGGGAGCATAGCTCACCTAAAGGAATTTGAAAGCTAATACTAAGATAACCTTATAAACTAGCTTTCACTTCTTGTTTTGGGCGATGTGGGATGCAACACTTTTCCCTTATATTGTGTTTCATGTGCCTCACTTTGAGACACGATTTCTCATTCATCTTAGCTCTATTTTGAACATACTTTAGCTCGTTTCGAAGCTCTTTTGGAGGAGAACAAAACGCCCCCAAGAAACATAAATATATGTAACATATATATACATTAAATTATGTCCAAAATTTGCAAAAACTCAATTGCAAATACCATTTTTCCAACAGGTTAGTCTTTTTAACTTAACAAAAACAATATAACATGAATAATTAACAAACTTTATTAGTCTATGCATCTTTTAACTTGTTGCAAGAGACATGGCGTATATATATATTTGTTTCATTCTTGTTACCTGCTTGCAAATTCCATTATCCAAAATAGCTAATAAAAATGGCTGGATTATTTGATAAACAAGCCGAGGCATATTTGGATGCACGACCAACTTATCCAACTAAATGGTATTCCATGTTTGCCGATCGAACGTCCTCTCACTCACTTGCAATAGTCAAGCCGCTATTGGTGTGAGCCTTCCTTCATGTTGACTCATTTTTTCATAAATCAGTTAAACATTCTTACAATGGTAACTTCTAGTTACCATTGTAAGAATGTTGAAGTTACCATTGTAAGAATGTTTAACTGTCTTACAATGGTAACTAGAAGTTACCATTGTAAGAATGTTTAACTGATTTAAGTTACCATTGTAAGAATGTTTAACTGATTTACGAAAAAATGAAGCAACAAGATGTTGTAACGTAAGTTTAGGCAAAAAAAAATGTTAACTAGAAGTTACTTTGCCGGGTATAAACCCTTTACCAAAAAAAAAATGGTAACTAGAAGTTTGCGCCATTGTGTGTTGGTATGTGAGTCAAGTTAACGGATAAAGGTTGATGCATTGTAGAGTTATTTGCTTTCTTGTGATTATTGCTATAAAATTAATTAAGAAATACAAATCCACAAGTTAACGCGCAAATTTATCACCCTCGTGATGAATAATTGGGAGAACAAACATATTGACGTTTGCAAAAGTATTTACCATTTTTTGAAGTACGCAAATATTCTTGGAACACTTGTCAAAAATTTGTTAAAGTCGCACAATACACCGGTCACAAGAGTACAGTAAAACCTCTATAAATTAATACTCGATAAATTAATAACCTCGATAAAATTAATAATTTGTTCAGTCCCAACTTGGGACCAGTACAAATTTTGACCCTAATCGATAAAATAATAAGATAATAATTTTTTTGAAACCCCAGTGTATATATATTGGTCCCAACAAAATTGTAAATTAATAATTACAAAAAAAATTCTTAATATACGTGTAATAATTTATATTTCATCTCTAATTAGTATACACTGTAATTTATTTTTCATATCTAACTAATATATACTGTAACTAATATACCCACTAGGGTTTTGTTTTATTATATAAAAGATTAAGCGATAATGTATTTCAATCTTTTATCTTCCATGTAAATTTTAAAAACAAAAGGTTAAATAATTTCTTTTAAAAAAAAGATGCCAACATGCTTATTTTTTTATTTATTTTTATTTTTATTATTTTTTTAACAGAAAAGCATAAAGTGTTAAATTAAAAAAAATTGCAAGCAAAATTGATTTTCTGTTTAAAAAAAACACAAAAGTGTGAAAAAGTAAGCAATGCCAAATACCTTTTAAGACACTTTTAAAGCCAAAGAATGACATTACCTTTTCTACTTTTATCGCTTGTTTTTACTCAACAATATATTCAAATGACGTGAACAATGAGGGATACGTTTAAATTTGGAAAATTATGAGTGTATGATAAGAAAAATGAGAATGACTTCTAGTCACATATTTAAAATAAAATAAATAATTTTAAAGAAAGATATATCCATTTACTTTCGTAGGTACATATAAAATATGTGATTGTGAAATGATAGTTCGAAGCATATTCGTGAAAGGGGAGAAAATGTCTATGATACGTTTCATTAATTGAATGAACTACATTGGTTTTGCTCACCTATGTCTTTTGGGCCTGTCAATGACAAATTTGTTTGGACATTTTATAGGCATAAATAGTTAAATCGATCGCTTCAAAACTTAGTGAACTCGGATCAATGTATTAGTTTGAGAAAAGTCCAAAATACATCCCTGTGGTTTGGCTTTAGCTCGTTTTACATCCTTTTTCTTTTTTTGACTCAAAAATCATCCATGTGATATTAAAGTTGGCACAAAACCATCCCTTCGTTAGTAATATCAGTTAATGAGGACTAACGATGCAAATTATTTTCTGTTATCTCCTAACAAGAGTTAAAATATTTGCATCATTAGTCCTCATTGAGTTAAAATATTTGCATCGTTAGTCCTCATTGACTATAGAGTTAAAATATTTGCATAGTTAGTCCTCATTGAGTTAAAATATTTACATCGTTAGTCCTCATTGACTATAGAGTTAAAATATTTGCATCGTTAGTCCTCATTGAGTTAAAATATTTGCATCGTTACCATCGCCACCACCCACCACCGCCACCACCACCCACCACCGCCCACCACCACCACCGCCACCCACCTCCACCCACCACCACCACCCACCACTGCTACCACCACCCACCGCCGCCACCACCACTACCCACCACCACCACCACCCACCAACGCCACCACCACCCACCGCCGCCACCACCACTACTACCCACCACCGCCACCTACCACCACCCACCCACGCCACCACCACCCACCACCGCCACCACCACCTACCACCTCCACCCACCACCACCCACCGTCGCCACCAACACCGCCGCCGCCATCACCCATCGCCACAACCACCCACCACCCATCCCCACCGCCACCAACCTCCAACCATCACCACCCACCACCGCCGCCCACCACCTCCACCCACCACCGCTACCAACACCCACGACCACCCGCTGCCGGTGGTGGGTAGTGGTGGTGGCGGAGGTGGGTGGTGATGGTGGTGGTGGCGTTGGTGGGTGGTGGTGGCGTTTGTGGGTGGTGGTGGGTGGCGGTGTTGGGTAGTGGTGGCGGCGGCGGCGGGTGGCAGTGGTGGTTAGTGGTGGGTGGGTGGCGGTGGTGGTGGTGGGTGGTGGTGGCGGTGGTCGGTGGTGGCGATGGTAACGATGCAAATATTTTAACTCAATGAGGACTAACGATGCAAATATTTTAACTCTATAGTCAATGAGGACTAACGATGTAAATATTTTAACTCAATGATGACTAACGATGTAAATATTTTAACTCTATAGTAAATGAGGACTAACGATGCAAATATTTTAACTCAATGAAGACTAACGATGCAAATATTTTAACTTTTGTTAGGAGATAACGGAAAATAATTTGAATCGTTAGTCCTCATTAACTGATATTACTAACGGATGAATCGTTTTGTGCCAACTTTAATATCACATTGATGATTTTTGAGTCAAAAAAAGAAAAAGGATGTAAAGCGAGCAAAAGTCAAACCACAGAGATGTATTTTGGACTTTTTTCTATTAGTTATATGTGTTTCCATAAATAAGTAAGATAACTAGATAAGATAAAATATCATAATTGGTTATATGGACTTTCCACTTGAATGTTGTTTTCATTTTATCTTATTATAGTACATGAAGCAATAAGTGATAACAAAACGACGAACGTTGTTGCATTATGAGGGAGCCGGCGGAGCTTAGTGAGGACCGGGGAAGGGTCCCGGCCCCATAGGCCTAAGCCCATTATTGTATTTTTTCGCGATTTCATGTGCTAAAATTTTATTTTTTACTTCTCGGCCCTCCCATATAATGTTTTTTCGGGAAAAAAAATTTTGTTTTGGCCCCCCCACAAAATTTTTTCTAGCTCCGCCGGGTAGGTTATGTAGGAAACGGTGTACACTTTTATATATATAAAAACAAATTATAATGAATAACAGAAATTAAATACAGATAGAAAGGTGTAGAAGCAGAAGACAGACTCTATATAACGATAAGTAAATAAAAGTAGTAAAAAGTCGGAACGAGGCTCGTGTTAAACACGATTCCCTTAAAATAGATTCGCCGTCTGTTTCCCAGGGTACAACGTCCAAAGCTGTTGTACAGCCGGACTTGACTTACTTGCCTGAAAGATCACGGAAAGTCTTGTGTGCTTCTGATCGTAGAGATTGCTGGAATTCTGTAGTAAAGAGCTACGTTTTTCTGTGTCTGAAACGAATGAGATATGGCTTATATTTATACTGAAAACCTTTTTAGCCATAATAAACGAAATCTGTTGTAATCAAAACAGATTTTCGTATAATATATTACACAAACATAATTCTGTAAAAACTTGTCCAATAAGTTCAAATCTATTCCTAAAATAGATTTACAGAATATCTTGGAAAAAACTGACCCGAACTAGCAGCAAAAATTTTCGCACGTAGGCGAGGTTTCGGAGCTGCATTCGTGTCCGCAGGTCGCGCGGGCTCGCATGAGTTCAGAAGCTTCGAACTCCCTGCGCGTGCGCATGTAGGAGTGAGAGCATAGCTCACCTAAAGGAATTTGAAAGCTAAATACTAAGATAACCTTATAAACTAGCTTTCACTTCTTGTTTTGGGCGATGTGGGATGCAACACTTTTCCCTTATATTGTGTTTCATGTGCCTCACTTTGAGACACGATATCTCATTCATCATAGCTCTATTTTGAACATACTTTAGCTCGTTTCGAAGCTCTTTTGGAGGAGAACAAAACGCCCCCAAGAAACATAAATATATGTAATATATACATACATTAAATTATGTCCAAAATTTGCAAAAACTCAATTGCAAATACCATTTTTCCAACAGGTTAGTCTTTTTAACTTAACAAAAACAATATAACATGAATAATTAACAAACTTTATTAGTCTATGCATCTTTTAAATTGTTGCAAGAGACATGGCTTATATATATATTTGTTTCATTCTTGTTACCTGCCTGCAAATTCCATTATCCAAAATAGCTAATAAAAATGGCTGGATTATTTGATAAACAAGCCGAGGCATATTTGGATGCAGGACCAACTTATCCAGCTGAATGGTATTCCATGTTTGCCGATCGAACCTCCTCTCACTAACTTGCAATGGTCAAGCCGCTATTGGTGTGAGCCTTCCTTCATGTATCTTTTATGTTTTTTTATTCATTTATATAAGAGAAATGATTAGTAGGCCAAAATATTTGCTTGATTTCGTGCCTAAACTTACGTTACAACATCTTGTTGACTCATTTTTTCATAAATCAGTTAAACATTCTTACAATGGTAACTAGAAGTTAAACATTCTTACAATGGTAACTTAATGTTTAACTGATTTACGAAAAAATGAGTCAACAAGATGTTGTAACGTAAGTTTAGGCAAAAAAAAATGTTAACTAGAAGTTACTTTGCCAGGTATAAACCCTTTACCAAAAAAAATGGTAACTAGAAGTTTGCGCCATTGTGTTTTGGTATGTGAGTCAAGTTAACGGATAAAGGTTGATGCATTGTAGAGTTATTTGCTTTCTTGTGATTATTGCTATAAAATTAATTAAGAAATACAAATCCACAAGTTAACGCGCAAATTTATTACCCTCGTGATGAATAATTGGGAGAACAAACATATTGACGTTTGCAAAAGTATTTACCATTTTTTGAAGCACACAAATATTCTTGGAACACTTGTCAAAAATTTGTTAAAGTCGCACAATACACCGATCACAAGAGTATAATTGAACTTTTAATTTTATTAGACCACAAAGAAGAAAAAAATTGACCAGTTTTGAAATATAGACTCTATTTGAAATTCTAAAGAATAAAGCAAATGAACTCGTGAGTCGTGACCCATTCATCCATCAGTGGCATATATAAAGCAAGGAAAAGACTCACTTTTCATTTCATTTCTTTATTCCATTTACTAGATGAGGACCGTGCATAACAACAAGATTTTATAGCGACAAATAGTTTATTAATAAAAAAAAGTTTATAGGTTATGAATGGTAAATAATAAAAGTTTAAAGATTTGAGAAATAAACATAATGTTTTGAAACCCGGTTTGGCCCGGGTGATTCAACCGGTTGAACCGTAATTGGTCGATTTAAACCGGGTCAACTTGCTAGGTCGGGTCGAAAATGGGTCAAATTAAACCGGTTCAAACCGTCGGGTTTTAAGCGTCCCAAGTCAACCCGGTTTGTGATTTGTATTAATTGGTTGTATTTAATTTGGTAGATATGTTTTTAATTGGTTGCACAACGTGAACAAATCATTCTACTTTTAAGTAATGAGGTGTTTTAATAAGAGTATTAATTACATTTCATAATTTCCTTTAATAAGATTTTTCAAGATTTCACATTACTTGACTTTTCAATTTTCCACTTTTCAAGATTGACAATTTTTCCTTTATATGTAGTATAGATAAAATACAAAAATGTTGACCGGTGACCTTGAAGACGACCTCTTCAAACTCACTGACCACAACAACAAAGATGACGTCATCCAAGTCTACGAAGAAGAAGACGACGAAGACGAGAGTTACGAAATGATGATCGGAGGAGGAGATGATGATGATGAAGCTTATCTCAACAACAACAATGATGACGTCATCGAATGCAGGTTTTGTTACGGCCACGGCGGCAGACGGTAAGTAAATATTAATTATCTAATATTTACATATAAACTGGCCTTTAAACATGAGACTAATCACTGTCATTATAGCTAAACGTTAGAAATAGATTGTCAACAGATAATCACTTCTTGATGAAATTAGGATTTAAAATTTCATACTAGATTATCAGTTGGAATAATATTAGTTCAATATTTTTTTTGTTTGGTCAATGACCCATTGATAATGGGTCTTTTCATAAACAAATCATCCATGTAGCCGGTATTAGTAAATCGATGTTAACATTGATAATGGGTCTTTTAATATTAGTTCATATACAAATCGATATTAATTTTTCTATGTATCGTCGGTTTTACCAGTATTAGTAAATCTGAAGTTTGAAGACGCTAAGCGTGAAAATATCTGGCCAAAGAGAAATCGGGTTATCAACCACAAATTAACTTTCGTGTTGTCTAACAATGGACCACATCCTCGGATAAAATGAGAAACTGTTGTCGACAGGAATAAAAGGTTAACTTTCGTTTGTTTTAACTTTGACTAGGTGCATACGGCTTTTTATGTCTAAAAACCGCAAACAAATGTGTCTAAGCAACGTGAAAAATGATTTTACCAACGGATACAAATCAAATCAAATTTGCAAATACACTTGATTAACCGTTTTTCAGATAAACAAGTAGTGATTAATGAAATAAAAAACTTAGAAACTGTGAAACTGGATTGTACATTTTGTCGACATCACAATCTAATACAGTATTTATAATATCTTCTTCAAGAATGGAAGAAAACTATATTCCGGATATACTGACAACATGGGTCCAAAAATTTCGAAGTTGCCCTCTTTTATGCGAAAATTACTGCAGAGGTGCCTGTTAAAACAGGTTGCCTCGCAGATGTTGGGTTTTTTTTTCATTCCCAAAAAGGCCTCTAATTTTCAGCAAACGTGCAGCGAAATAAATATGTACACGTGTAGCACTCTCGTTTATCCGAAAAAAAAAAAAAAAAAAAAAAAAAAAAAAAAAAAAAAAAGCATTCCACATAAAAGTTGCAGCGAATTACAAAAGTTTCGGGACCCACTTGAATAAAAAAAAAAGCACTTCTTTGCTTAGGTGCAGCGATGTATTACAAAATAAAAGCACACATCGCTTTCAACCATTACAACTTACTTTTTCAACCCTAAACTTTTTAATATTTACAAGTTTTTTATATAACAAACTTTATTCGTTAAATATTTAGCAAATATGTAGTGAATTTGTTAATAAAAAAATACCGTTGCGAAGAGCTCTAAATTTGTTAATACGGCTTTTTAATATTAACGAATTCGCTACATATTTGCTAAATATTTAACGAATAAAGTTTGTTATATAAAAATCTTGTAAATATTAAAAAGTTTAGGGTTGAAAAGGTAAGTTGTGATAGTTGAAAGCGATGTTTGCTTTTATTTTGTAATACATCGCTGCACCAAAGCAAAGAAGTTTTTTTTTTGTTTTTTTTTATTCAAGTGGGTCCCGGAACTATTGTAATTCGCTGCAACTTTTATCTGAAATGCTTTTTTATTTTTATTTTTTATTTTAGTTTTTGGATTAACGAGAGTGCGACACGTGTACATATTTATTTCGCTGCACTTTTGCAGCGAAATTGGAGGCCTTTTTGAGAATGAAAAAAAAACCCCACCCTCTGCAAGGCAACAGGCGCTTCTGCAGTAATTTTCGCCTCTTTTATTTGATTTGATGTAATATTTAATATTATGACTTTATACAACTTTACTACGTAGTACGACGAGGATGATGTCTGTCTTAAATTGTGAGTAATAAGCCCGTAAGCTCCTAAAATAAGCTAATCAAAACACCTACTTATATCTTTTCAAACACAAGGGACATGTCGTAGGTGTTCTTGTAACAGGCTACATAGGTGATTTGTTTATGAAAAGACCCATTATCAATGGGTCATTGACCAAACAAAAAAAAAAGATTGAACTAATATTATTCCAACTGATAATCTAGTATGAAATTTTAAAGCCTAATTTCATCAAGAAATGATTATCTGTTGACAATCTATTTCTAACGTTTAACTATAATGACAGTGATTAGTCTCATGTTTAAAGGCCAGTTTATATGTAAATATTAGATAATTAATACTTGTTTCTAAGGTTGATAAAAAGTAAAGTCGCAATAAAATTTTGTACAGTTCGCATAAAAGGTACAATTACTATTACAAATGTCAAATCGAAATAAATTGTACAAGTTGCATAAAAAAAATGTATATTTTATTTGCAAAAATTGTACAAGTTGCATAATAGTACACTTACACATAGTACTAGTTGCAAGAAAAACGACACTTACACAATGTACTTGTGTCTTACACACACTTAGAAAAGTATACTTGGTAGGAGGACATATGGCAACATGATATTGGTTTGTACGATTCGCTTAGGTTGCATAAGTCGCAATGGGGCAAATGCCAAATGAAAAGAAAAAAAAAAAAAGGGGCAAGGCTTAAAACATGGTGAATTTCATGGGGCTCATTTGCCCCAATTATTAATATCTATACAAGAAAATTCACCAACAGTTAACTATCTAACAATACATAAACTACATAAGATAAATTATGAACATAAAACTTATTATAACATATCATTATTAGTATATATATGTATGTATGGTGCATTGGTTATGTTTCAGATTTGAAGTTCTAATGTTTTTATACATACTGCAGAATGTATGAATATAGACCATGGGCCGATCTTCCCACGGATATACTCTCATGCATTGCCAATCGATTAGAGCTAATTAAGTTTTCGAGGAACATGCAAAGACTTCCGAGCTGCCTCATCAAGTGCTTCAGCTGAATTGACATCTACCAGAACACCATGGATACTATTTTACAATACCAATGATTCCAAGTGCCTAATCTACAACGACAAATCAGGTTTCTACAATCGAATTATCCCAGATTTTCAAGGCGCAATTTGTCTCGCATCATATCTAGGATGGCTCCTTCTTTATAAAAAAGGATCGATTTTCTTCTTTTCTCCCTTCTCTTTCGTCAAAATTATTCTCCCTGATTTCAAGTTTAAGCTTATCGTATTCCCTGCAGCCATGGCGGGCTCGTTCTCTGACCTACCAACCTCCCACTGTTGCATCGTCTCCATTATATTAATCAATATGATAATCATGATTTCAAAAGGTGAAAGTGCCTGGTCTCAGTATGAGGTACCAAAATCCGTTGGTTTTCGGCTCAATTGTGTTCGTAGTGCAACATTCGACCACAAGAGACAAACGTTTTACTACATGGACAGTTGGAACAATGTGGTCACATTTTCGGTGAAAAATAAGAAGTTTAGTCTGAACCCCATGAAAGCTAGCGACGGGTTGCCTTATTCATATGTGCAGGACACGGTTCAAAGCACGAGGTATAAGAGAAAATACTTTAATCTTAAAGATGATGAATATGTTGAAGTTTGCGGATTAACACTACACAAATCTGTGAATTCTCGTCAACTTGTTTTCCTAAACGAAGCCTTAGATGTTTTTCCTGCTAAAGAATGTGTGCAAAAGGCAGTTTGGATTCAACCACGCTTCTCTGAAGCTGATTTAAACCAGCATTGGTAGTCCATTTCACCTAAAACAATTGCATTTTTACACATGTACGAGTCTAGCTAGATATTGTTTCTCTTATATCTCACTCGATTAGATATCAAGGAAATTACTTTTGTTTGTTTGGATCTTCTTTGTTTTTACTAAAACTAGACGAGTATGTACCTGTGTATATGTTATATCTTTTTTGTCATTTGTATAAAAGTTAATATGTTCGGCACAAGGTACCTATACTTGTAATACATATGAATATGATACTTGTCATATGACAATCAAGGTAAGTTTTGTAGTATACACATACAATGTCTGATTGTTAATAATAAGTTATTCTATGTGCAGAGTTTGACTTATTTGAGTTTGACCATTATCTGTAATCTTGACGACTTAGGGTAAAAACACCCGTGATGCATCTTAGCAAAGTGATAGAGAATCACACGCTATAGGGAGAAAAGTAACATATTTCATATTATCGTTCTAGACATATATGATGTGAAGGTCTTTTTTTATACTGTTTACATTTACAGTATATGGTAGTTTCAACCAAAAGTCCAAACACCAAAAATATGTCTCAACCTATTGATGTTCCCGAATTGATCCCCTTTCATAATGAAAAGGTTCTGGATTAATAATGAGGTCGAGTCATACAATATGGAGAGATGGTCAAATATATGAATTGGTTTAAGAACTACATATTTCGTATTTTAGACGAGTTAGGTAAATGCATCACCTTCGTCCTTCATTCTCTTAAGCTACTTTGTTAGATGCGGCATTTTCGACTCATTTATGAATGGTCAATCCTGGTTATGCTTTAAACAGGTCGAATTAAATAAAATGTAGGTAACAGAAAAATGAGTCGATCTGGGCTACACTTTTTTCAAACGGGTCAATTTAATAAACATTGATATCTGAACTTCTTCTGGCAGACAGATGATGGCACCATTGTGATTCAAGAAAATCTGATGTCAGCCAAACAGATGAGAACACGATTAGTATTTGGCCTAGCTTGCAGCCTTGAAAACCATTTAGAATTGTAGACCATAAGCTCTGTGGGTTGATCTGCATGGCTATTTACCGTTTTGCTATTTTGTATTCTTCAAGATGCTTCACTTTGTGCATGAGGATAGGTTGAGGCAGATTTGAATGAGCAGCAAGGGAGATCTCGTCAGAGAGACACGCCATATGGATCCTATGGAAGTTTCGAAATGAGTTCGTATTTACAGCCAAAAGACCAAGAAAGAAGCTCATTCTTTGATGTAAAAATGCTTTCTTATAATTGGATTTCAAATTGGGTTGAGTGGTTTTCTAGCCCTCTAAAAGCCATTTCTTCCTCTTTGTAATCCCTTTTCCTTAGCGTCTTGCTAGGTACGTTAACACTATTTCCATTCAGAAAAAACTTATGCATAATGAGAGTTTTTATATCCAAATAGTTCAATACATCTAATTATATGAAATTCATCATCATTAGTACTCATTAATGTAATAAACTACTACTCGTAACAAATAACACATACATACTGATAAGACATTTATCTTGTAGTAACATAAACTAAACTGACTAATAAAGATTTGAATGTGATAACTACAGTTTAATCCCGAGACCTTGCAACATAATATCGCTATCAATGAATGATAGAATTAGACTCATGAAGCAAAAGCAGCGTTTCCATATACGACCACATGGGGGACGTAGCATGCTTTCCATCAATTTCAACACCAGTCATATGTCCTGACGAGGGTTCATAAACTTCAATTGTAGACTCTTTATAATCATCACCCTCCATCCCCAATAAAACTTCACCCTTGTTTCTAAACCCCAATACATTATAATACACCGACTTACCCTCAACCTTAACGGTATATATCTTTGTAAACGGTTTATTAACACCATCTTGCCTCGTCCACACACCACAAACCGATATCTCACCTTCATTATAATACTCAAGCAAACAAAGCGACTCATCCACCTTCGCCACCACCAAATCATGTGCACGTGCTAATCTGTCCGAAAGACACACTTCACCAAACTTCTCCCTCTTCAAATTAAATGAAATGATATAATTAGACCTATAAATTAATACTCGATAAATTAATAACCTCGATAAAATTAATAATTTGTCCAGTCCCAACTTGGGACCAGTACAAATTTTGACCCTAATCGATAAAATAATAAGATAATAATTTTTTTGAAACCCCAGTGTATATATATTGGTCCCAACAAAATTATAAATTAATATTTACTAAAAAATTTAATAATATACGTGTAATAATTTATATTTCATCTCTAATTAGTATACACTGTAATTTATTTTTCATATCTAACTAATATATACTCTAACTAATATACCCACTAGGGTTTTGTTTTATTATATAAAAGATTAAGCGATAATGTATTTCAATCTTTTATCTTCCATGTAAATTTTAAAAACAAAAGGTTAAATAATTTCCTTTAAAAAAAAGATGTCAACATGCTTATTTTTTTATTTATTTTTATTTTTATTATTTTTTTAACAGAAAAGCATAAAGTGTTAAATTAAAAAAAATTGCAAGCAAAATTGATTTTCTGTTTAAAAAAAACACAAAAGTATGAAAAAGTAAGCAATGCCAAATACCTTTTAAGACACTTTTAAAGCCAAAGAGTGACATTACCTTTTCTACTTTTATCGCTTGTTTTTACTCAACAATATATTCAAATGACGTGAACAATGAGGGATACGTTTAAATTTGGAAAATTATGAGTGTATGATAAGAAAAATGAGAATGACTTCTAGTCACATATTTAAAATAAAATAAATAATTTTAAAGAAAGATATATCCATTTACTTTCGTAGGTACATATGAAATATGTGATTGTGAAATGATAATTCGATGCATATTCGTGAAAGGGGAGAAAATGTCTATGATACGTTTCATTAATTGAATGAACTACATTGGTTTTGCTCACCTATGTCTTTTGGGCCTGTCAATGACAAATTTGTTTGGACATTTTATAGGCATAAATAGTTAAATCGATCGCTTCAAAACTTAGTGAACTCGGATCAATGTATTAGTTTAAGAAAAGTCCAAAATACATCCCTGTGGTTTGGCTTTAGCTCGTTTTACATCCTTTTTATTTTTTTGAATCAAAAATCATCCCTGTGATATTAAAGTTGGCACAAAACCATCCTTTCGTTAGTAATATCAGTTAATGAGGACTAACGATGCAAATTATTTTCTGTTATCCCCTAACAAGAGTTAAAATATTTGCATCATTAGTCCTCATTGAGTTAAAATATTTGCATCGTTAGTCCTCATTGACTATAGAGTTAAAATATTTGCATAGTTAGTCCTCATTGAGTTAAAATATTTACATCGTTAGTCCTCATTGACTATAGAGTTAAAATATTTGCATCGTTAGTCCTCATTGAGTTAAAATATTTGCATCGTTACCATCGCCACCACCCACCACCGCCACCACCACCCACCACCACCCACCACCACCACCGCCACCCACCACCACCACCCACCACTGCTACCACCACCCACCGCCGCCACCACCACTACCCACCACCACCACCACCACCCACCAACGCCACCACCACCCACCGTCGCCACCACCACTACTACCCACCACCGCCACCCACCACCACCCACCAACGCCACCACCACCCACCACCGCTACCACCACCTACCACCTCCACCCACCACCACCCACCGTTGCCACCAACACCGCCGCCGCCATCACCCATCGCCACAACCAACCACCACCCATTGCCACCACCACCAACCTCCAACCATCACCACCCACCACCGCCGCCCACCACCTTCACCCACCACCGCTACCAACACCCACGACCACCCGCCGCCGGTGGTGGGTAGTGGTGGTGGCGGAGGTGGGTGGTGATGGTGGTGGTGGCGTTGGTGGGTGGTGGTGGCGTTTGTGGGTGGCGGTGTTGGGTAGTGGTGGCGGCGGCGGTGGGTGGCAGTGGTGGTTAGTGGTGGGTGGGTGGCGGTGGTGGTGGTGGGTGGTGGTGGGTGGGAGTGGCGGTGGTCGGTGGTGACGATGGTAACGATGCAAATATTTTAACTCAATGAGGACTAACGATGCAAATATTTTAACTCTATAGTCAATGAGGACTAACGATGTAAATATTTTAACTTAATGATGACTAACGATGCAAATATTTTAACTCTATAGTAAACGAGGACTAACGATGCAAATATTTTAACTCAATGAAGACTAACGATGCAAATATTTTAACTTTTGTTAGGAGATAACGGAAAATAATTTGCATCGTTAGTCCTCATTAACTGATATTACTAACGGATGGATGGTTTTGTGCCAACTTTAATACCTCATGGATGATTTTTTAGTCAAAAAAAGAAAAAGGATGTAAAGCGAGCAAAAGTCAAACCACAGAGATGTATTTTGGACTTTTCTCTATTAGTTATATGTGTTTCCATAGATAAGTAAGATAACTAGATAAGATAAAATATCATAATTGGTTATATGGACTTTCCACTAGAATGTTGTTTTCATTTTATCTTATTATAGTACATGAAGCAATAAGTGATAACAAAACGACGAACGTTGTTGCATTATGAGGGAGCCGGCGGAGCTTAGTGAGGACCGGGGAAGGGTCCCGGCCCCATAGGCCTAAGCCCATTATTGTATTTTTTCGCGATTTCATGTGCTAAAATTTTATTTTTTACTTCTCGGCCCTCTCATATAATGTTTTTTCGGAAAAAAAAAAAATTTTGTTTCGGCCCCCCCACAAAATTTTTTCTAGCTCCGCCGGGTAGGTTATGTAGGAAACGGTGTACACTTTTATATATATAAAAACAAATTATAATAAATAACAGAAATTAAATACAGATAGAAAGGTGTAGAAGCAGAAGACAGACTCTATATAACGATAAGTAAATAAAAGCAGTAAAAAGTCGGAACGAGGCTCGTGTTAAACACGATTCCCTTAAAATAGATTCGCCGTCTGTTTCCCAGGGTACAATGTCCAAAGCTGTTGTACAGCCGGACTTGACTTACTTGCCTGAAAGATCACGGAAAGTCTTGTGTGCTTCTGATCGTAGAGATTGCTGGAATTCTATAGTAAAGAGCTACGTTTTTCTGTGTCTGAAACGAATGAGATATGGCTTATATTTATACTGAAAACCTTTTTAGCCATAATAAACGAAATCTGTTATAATCAAAATAGATTTTCGTATAATATATTACACTAACATAATTCTGTAAAAACTTGTCCAATAAGTTCAAATCTATTCCTAAAATAGATTTACAGAATATCTTGGAAAAAACTGACCCGAACTAGCAGCAAAAATTTACGCACGTAGGCGAGGTTTCGGAGCTGCATTCGTGTCCGCAGGTCGCGCGGGCTCGCATGAGTTCAGAAGCTTCGAACTCCCTGCGCGTGCGCACGTAGGAGTGAGAGCATAGCTCACCTAAAGGAATTTGAAAGCTAAATACTAAGATAACCTTATAAACTAGCTTTCACTTCTTGTTTTGAGCGATGTGGGATGCAACACTTTTCCCTTATATTGTATTTCATGTGCCTCACTTTGAGACACGATATCTCATTCATCATAGCTCTATTTTGAACATACTTTAGCTCGTTTCGAAGCTCTTTTGGAGGAGAACAAAACACCCCCAAGAAACATAAATATATGTAATATATACATACATTAAATTATGTCCAAAATTTGCAAAAACTCAATTGCAAATACCATTTTTCCAACAGGTTAGTCTTTTTAACTTAACAAAAACAATATAACATGAATAATTAACAAACTTTATTAGTCTATGCATCTTTTAAATTGTTGCAAGAGACATGGCTTATATATATATTTGTTTCATTCTTGTTACCTGCCTGCAAATTCCATTATCCAAAATAGCTAATAAAAATGGCTCGATTATTTGATAAACAAGCCGAGGCATATTTGGATGCACGACCAACTTATCCAGCTGAATGGTATTCCATGTTTGCCGATCGAACCTCCTCTCACTAACTTGCAATGGTCAAGCCGCTATTCGTGTGAGCCTTCCTTCATGTATCTTTTATGTTTTTTTATTCATTTATATAAGAGAAATGATTGGTAGGCCAAAATATTTGCTTGATTTCGTGCCTAAACTTACGTTACAACATCTTGTTGACTCATTTTTTCGTAAATCAGTTAAACATTCTTACAATGGTAACTTAAATCAGTTAAACATTCTTACAATGGTAACTTCTAGTTACCATTGTAAGACTGTTAAACATTCTTACTTACCATTGTAAGAATGTTTAACTGATTTACGAAAAAATGAGTCAACAAGATGTTGTAACGTAAGTTTAGGCAAAAAAAATGTTAACTAGAAGTTACTTTGCCGGGTATAAACCCTTTACCAAAAAAAAATGGTAACTAGTAGTTTGCGCCATTGTGTTTTGGTATGTGAGTCAAGTTAACGGATAAAGGTTGATGCATTGTAGAGTTATTTGCTTTCTTGTGATTATTGCTATAAAATTAATTAAGAAATACAAATCCACAAGTTAACGCGCAAATTTATCACCCCCGTGATGAATAATTGGGAGAACAAACATATTGACGTTTGCAAAAGTATTTACCATTTTTTGAAGTACACAAATATTCTTGGAACACTTGTCAAAAATTTGTTAAAGTCGCACAATACACCGATCACAAGAGTATAATTGAACTTTTAATTTTATTAGACCACAAAGAAGAAAAAAATTGACCAGTTTTGAAATATAGACTCTATTTGAAATTCTAAAGAATAAAGCAAATGAACTCGTGAGTCGTGACCCATTCATCCATCAGTGGCATATATAAAGCAAGGAAAAGACTCACTTTTCATTTCATTTCTTTATTCCATTTACTAGATGAGTAACGTGCATAACAACAAGATTTTATAGCGACAAATAGTTTATTAATAAAAAAAAAGTTTATAGGTTATGAATGGTAAATAATAAAAGTTTAAAGATTTGAGAAATAAACATAATGTTTTGAAACCCGGTTTGACCCGGGTGATTCAACCGGTTGAACCGTTTCGGTCAAAAAATTGGTCGATTTAAACCGGGTCAACTTGCTAGGTCGGGTCGAAAATGGGTCAAATTAAACCGGTTCAAACCGTCGGGTTTTAAGCGTCCCAAGTCAACCCGGTTTGTGATTTGTATTAATTGGTTGTATTTAATTTGGTAGATATGTTTTTAATTGGTTGCACAACGTGAATAAATCATTCTATTTTTAAGTAATGAGGTGTTTTAATAAGAGTATTAATTACATTTCATAATTTCCTTTAATAAGATTTTTCAAGATTTCACATTACTTGACTTTTCAATTTTCCACTTTTCAAGATTGACAATTTTTCCTTTATATGTAGTATAGATAAAATACAAAAATGTTGACCGGTGACCTTGAAGACGACCTCTTCAAACTCACTGACCACAACAACAAAGATGACATCATCCAAGTCTACGAAGAAGAAGACGACGAAGACGAGAGTTACGAAATGATGATCGGAGGAGGAGATGATGATGATGAAGCTTATCTCAACAACAACAATGATGACGTCATCGAATGCAGGTTTCGTTACGGCCACGGCGGCAGACGGTAAGTAAATATTAATTATCTAATATTTACATATAAACTGGCCTTTAAACATGAGACTAATCACTGTCATTATAGCTAAACGTTAGAAATAGATTGTCAACAGATAATCACTTCTTGATGAAATTAGGATTTAAAATTTCATACTAGATTATCAGTTGGAATAATATTAGTTCAATATTTTTTTTGTTTGGTCAATGACCCATTGATAATGGGTCTTTTCATAAACAAATCATCCATGTAGCCAGTATTAGTAAATCGATGTTAACATTGATAATGGGTCTTTTAATATTAGTTCATATACAAATCGACGTTAATTTTTCTATGTATCGTCGGTTTTACCAGTATTAGTAAATCTGAAGTTTGAAGACGCTAAGCGTGAAAATATCTGGCCAAAGAGAAATCGGGTTATCAACCACAAATTAACTTTCGTGTTGTCTAACAATGGACCACATCCTCGGATAAAATGAGAAACTGTTGTCAACTGGAATAAAAGGTTAACTTTCGTTTGTTTTAACTTTGACTAGGTGCATACGGCTTTTTATGTCTAAAAACCGCAAACAAATGTGTCTAAGCAACGTGAAAAATGATTTTACCAACGGATATAAATCAAATCAAATTTGCAAATACACTTGATTAACCGTTTTTCAGATAAACAAGTAGTGATTAATGAAATAAAAAACTTAGAAACTGTGAAACTGGATTGTACATTTTGTCGACATCACAATCTAATACAATATTTATAATATCTTCTTCAAGAATGGAAGAAAACTATATTCCGGATATACTGACAACATGGGTCCAAATTTCAAAGTTGCCCTCTTTTATGCGAAAATTACTGCAGGGGTGCCTGTTAAAATAGGTTGCCTCGCAGATGTTGGGTTTTTTTTTCATTCCCAAAAAGGCTTCTAATTTTCTGCAAACGTGCAGCGAAATAAATAAATACACGTGTAGCACTCTCGTTTATCCCCAAAAAAAAAAAAAAAAAAAAAAAAAAAAAGCATTTCACATAAAAGTTGCAGCGAATTACAATAGTTTCGGGACCCACTTGAATAAAAAAAAAAGCACTTCTTTGCTTAGGTGCAGCGATGTATTACAAAATAAAAGCGCACATCGCTTTCAACCATTACAACTTACTTTTTCAACCCTTAACTTTTTTAATATTTACAAGTTTTTTATATAACAAACTTTATTCGTTAAATATTTAGCAAATATGTAGCGAATTTGTTAATAAAAAAATACCGTTGCGAAGAGCTCTAAATTTGTTAATACGGCTTTTTAATATTAACGAATTCGCTACATATTTGCTAAATATTTAACGAATAAAGTTTGTTATATAAAAAACTTGTAAATATTAAAAAGTTTAGGGTTGAAAAGGTAAGTTGTGATAGTTGAAAACGATGTTTGCTTTTATTTTGTAATACATCGCTGCACCAAAGCAAAGAAGTTTTTTTTGGTTTTTTTTTATTCAAGTGGGTCCCGGAACTATTGTAATTCGCTGCAACTTTTATCTGAAATGTTTTTTTTTTTTTTTTTTTTAATTTTAGTTTTTGGATTAACGAGAGTGCGACACGTGTACATATTTATTTCGCTGCACTTTTGCAGCGAAAGTGGAGGCCTTTTTGAGAATGAAAAAAAAACCCCACCATCTGCAAGGCAACAGGCGCCTCTGCAATAATTTTCGCCTCTTTTATTTGATTTGATGTAATATTTAATATTAGGACTTTATACAACTTTACTACGTAGTACGACGAGGATGATGTTTGTCTTAAATTGTGAGTAATAAGCCCGTAAGCTCCTAAAATAAGCTAATCAAAACACCTACTTATATCTTTTCAAACACAAGGGACATGTCGTAGGTGTTCTTGTAACAGGCTACATAGGTGATTTGTTTATGAAAAGACCCATTATCAATGGGTCATTGACCAAACAAAAAAAAAATTAAACTAATATTATTCCAACTGATAATCTAGTATGAAATTTTAAAGCCTAATTTCATCAAGAAGTGATTATCTGTTGACAATCTATTTCTAACGTTTAGCTATAATGACAGTGATTAGTCTCATGTTTAAAGGCCAGTTTATATGTAAATATTAGATAATTAATACTTGTTTCTAAGGTTGATAAAAAGTAAAGTCGCAATAAAATTTTGTACAGTTCGCATAAAATGTACAATTACTATTACAAATGTCAAATCGAAATAAATTGTACAAGTTGCATAAAAAAATATATATTTTATTTGCAAAAATTGTACAAGTTGCATAATAGTACACTTACACATAGTACTAGTTGCAAGAAAAACGACACTTACACAATGTACTTGTGTCTTACACACACTTAGAAAAGTGTACTTGGTAGGAGGACATGTGGCAACATGATATTGGTTTGTACGATTCGCTTAGGTTGCATAAGTCGCAATGGGGCAAATGCGAAATGAAAAAAAAAAAAAAGAAAGGGCAAGGCTTAAAACATGGTGAATTTCATGGGGCTCATTTGCCCCAATTATTAATATCTATACAAGAAAATTCACCAACAGTTAACTATCTAACAATACCTAAACTACATAAGATAAATTATGAACATAAAACTTATTATAACATATCATTATTAGTATATGTATGTATGGTGCATTGGTTATGTTTTAGATTTGAAGTTCTAATGTTTTTATACATACTGCAGAATGTATCAATATAGACCATGGGCCGATCTTCCCACGGATATACTCTCATGCATTGCCAATCGATTAGAGCTAATTAAGTTTTCGAGGAACATGCAAAGACTTCCGAGCTGCCTCATCAAGTGCTTCAGCTGAATTGACATCTACCAGAACACCATGGATACTATTTTACAATACCAATGATTCCAAGTGCCTAATCTACAACGACAAATCAGGTTTCTACAATCGAATTATCCCAGATTTTCAAGGCGCAATTTGTCTCGCATCATATCTAGGATGGCTCCTTCTTTATAAAAAAGGATCGATTTTCTTCTTTTCTCCCTTCTCTTTCGCCAAAATTATTCTCCCTGATTTCAAGTTTAAACTTATCGTATTCCCTGCAGCCATGGCGGGCTCGTTCTCTGACCTACCAACCTCCCACTGTTGCATCGTCTCCATTATATTAATCAATATGATAATCATGATTTCAAAAGGTGAAAGTGCCTGGTCTCAGTATGAGGTACCAAAATCCGTTGGTTTTCGGCTCAATTGTGTTCGTAGTGCAACATTCGACCACAAGAGACAAACGTTTTACTACATGGACAGTCGGAACAATGTGGTCACATTTTCGGTGAAAAATAAGAAGTTTAGTCTGAACCCCATGAAAGCTAGCGACGGGTTGCCTTATTCATATGTGCAGGACACGGTTCAAAGCACGAGGTATAAGAGAAAATACTTTAATCTTAAAGATGATGAATATGTTGAAGTTTGCGGATTAACACTACACAAACCTGTGAATTCTGTTAGTAAATTTAGTGCACTTGAGGGATCAATTCACACCTGGTAATGGGTTTGGAGGTATGGAGTATACACCCATTTGGTCACTGAATCCCCTGACTCAATAGTGGTTATGTATTGAATCTGCTGATAGTGTAATTCCACTGAAGTGTGATTCTACTAATAGTAGATTCAGCTGCTAGTGTGTTTCCACTGATGTGTTAACGTTACCACTGCAAGGGTTATTGTTTCCACTGCAAGGGTTGTTGTTACCACTGCTAGTGTTAACATTACCACTGCTAGTGATAATGTTTCCACTGATAACCACTGATCCCTATTATTATGGAAATTATTATGTTATCATTAATGGGCCGTTAATTATACATAATACCATGGGCTAGGGTTTTGAGTATTCTCTATTATAAATAGAGATCACATCATTCTGCATGGAAGTAAGTTATCATACGATATACTAAACACAAAACCCTAAACACTTCTATACGCATCTGGTTCTTGGTTTGTGCCTAAAACAAGAACTTCACTTGGTCTTATCCCATAGAGATATTCGTGTAACCCAGGCATAGGGTCGAATAGTTTCTATTGGAAAGTGATACCACGATTTCAAGTGAATATCCGGTACCTTTATTGATTATCTTAACCCTAATCTAGGAACCGTTATACAAATAACAACCAACAACCAATAGAAACTATCAGTGATAATCAATGGCTGCTGCTATGAGACAAATGGCTGCTAACTTTTCCAAGTTGGAAAAGTTTGAAGGTGTTGATTTCAGAAGGTGGCAAAAGAAGATGCACTTCTTATTGTCAAGTATGAATGTGGTGTATGTTCTCACGACTGAGATTCCAGAAGATCATGGAGATGATGCTACTATGGATCAGATGAGGGCAAGGAGCAAGTGGGAGAATGATGACTACATATGTAGAGGTTTAATTCTCAATGGTATGTCTGATTCTCTATTTGATATTTATCAGAATGTTGAAACTTCTCAAGAACTATGGGATTCCTTGGAAGCCAAATATATGGCTGAGGATGCATCAAGTAAGAAGTTCCTTGTAAGTAATTTTAACAATTACAAAATGGTTGATTCAAGACCTGTTATGGAACAATACAATGAACTTCTTAGTATACTTGGTCGATTCACACAACACAAGATGAACATGGATGAGGCTATTTCAGTCTCTTGTATCATCGATAAACTACCTCCCTCTTGGAAAGATTTTAAGCATATGCTTAAGCATAAGAAGGAGGAGTTAACTCATGTTGAGTTGGGCAGTCACTTGCGAATTGAGGATTCACTCAAAGCTCAAGACATTGACAAGCCAAAGAGTAGCACAGCTACTGGTCCATCAGTTGTCAATATGGTGGAGCATAACAACTCGACCAAGTACAATGACAACAAGGGCAAGCGTAAGCATCAAGATAACACCAAATCTGATCTTAACAAGAAACCTAAGGTGACTTGTTGGAAGTGTGGGAAACCTGGACACTTCAGGAAAGATTGCAAGGGTGGTAAAGTTGGAAACAAATCCAATGGATCAGGCACAAGTGGAGGGAATGGTAACACCAATTCTCTGAAAGGTCAGAATGTGTTTAATAAGTCTTTTAAGATTTATTATGTTACATATATATCTGACATTTACTTTGTGCAGGATGATGATGTTGCGTGGTGGGTTGACTCTGGAGCAACAATTCATGTGTGTAAAGATAGAAGCTGGTTCAAGACCTACAAGTCAATGAATGATGGTTCTATTCTTCACATGGGAAACGAGTCAACTGCCCTGGTGCATGGAAAAGGATGTGTTGAGTTGAAGTTTAGTTCTGGAAAGATTGTTTCTTTATTTAATGTTTTACATGTTCCTGATATTAGAAAGAATTTGGTTTCTAGTAGTGTTTTAAATAATTGTGGTTATAAACAGGTTATTGAATCTGATAAGTTTATTTTATCTAAAAATGGTGTGTTTATTGGTTTTGGTTATTTATGTAATCAAATGTTCAGACTTAATATTGTTCATGATAATATTGATTCTGCTTTTATATCTACATCTAAACTTAATGATTCAAACCTATGGCATGCAAGACTTGGCCATGTACATTTTAAAAGAATGCAAGATATGTCCAAGGATGGGTTAATACCAGCTTTTGATATGAACACTGAAAAGTGTAAAATTTGTATGTTGAACAAGATAACTAAGAAACCTTTTCAAGGAGTAAAACGTAAAACTAAAGTTTTGGAGTTAATTCACAGTGACCTTTGTGATTTACATGCTACTCCCTCTTTGGGGAATAAGAAATACTTTGTGACTTTTATTGATGATGCTTCTAGGTTTTGTCATGTTTATTTATTACATTTAAAGATGAAGCATTAGATAAATTTAAAGTATTTAAAACTGAAGTTGAATTGCAACAAAGTTCCCTAATCAAAAGATTAAGGACTGATAGGGGAGGTGAGTACATGGATACTCTGTATTTTCAGTCTGTTGGTATTATCCATGAAACGACTGCCCCTTATACTCCTCAGCAAAATGGTATTTCTGAAAGGAAAAACAGGGTGCTGAAGGAGATGGTTAATTCCATGTTGTCCTATTCAGGGCTGAGTCAAGGATTCTGGGGTGAAGCTATGTTAACAGCTTGCTATTTATTAAATAGGGTTCCCAACAAAAGGAACAAAGTTACCCCTTATGAACTTTGGACTAAAAAGAAACCTAACCTTAATTATCTTAGGATATGGGGTTGTAGGGCTGTTGTAAGACTCCCTGATCCAAAGCAGAAAACTTTGGGTGAAAGAGGCATTGAATGCATCTTTGTTGGATATGCTGAGCATTCCAAGGCATATAGGTTTTATGTTAGAGAACCTAATGAGTCTGTTTCAATTAACTCGATAATTGAATCAAGGGATGCACTCTTTGATGAGAACAGATTCTCATCTATCCCTAGACAAGGTCAAAGGATTCCAAATGGAACCAATGACAATAGTGTTTTAGAGGTTCCTACTGATGAGGTTCCTGCTGATGAGGTTCCTGCTGAGGTTGTGGAACAACAACCTGAACCTGAGCTCAGAAGGAGCAATAGGGTGAGGACTCCAAAGTCATTTGGACCTGAGTTTCAATTATACTTAATTGAAGGTACAAGGAGTGAGGTCTCTGACCAATACTCCTATTGCTTCATTGTGGAGGATGATCCCAAAACATTTGAAGAAGCAATGAAGTCCCAGGATGTTGCTTTCTGGAAAGAAGCAATTAATGATGAGATGGACTCTATCATGGGCAATAACACTTATGTGTTGACTGATCTACCACCTGGTTGCAAACCTTTAGGTAGCAAATGGATTTTCAAAAAGAAAATGAAGGTAGATGGAACTGTTGAAAAGTTCAAGGCAAGATTAGTTATTCAAGGCTTTAAACAAAAGTCAGGAATAGACTACTTTGATACTTATGCTCCAGTGGCACGTATCAGTACCATAAGATTGCTAATTGCTTTGGCATCAATTCACAATCTGATTATTCATCAGATGGATGTGAAGACAGCTTTCTTGAATGGTGATTTAGATGAGGAGGTTTACATGAACCAACCTCAGGGCTTCATCATGCCTGGCAATGAAAACAAGGTGTGTAAACTGATTAAGTCTCTTTATGGACTAAAACAGGCACCTAAACAATGGCATCAAAAGTTTGATGAAGTGGTTTTGTCTAGTGGTTATTTACTTAATCAAGCTGACAAATGTGTATATAGCAAATTTGATGAATCTGTTAAAGGAGTCATCATTTGTCTATATGTTGATGACATGTTGATCTTTGGCACTGACCAAAATCAAGTTGATCTTACAAAAGAATTTTTGTCATCAAAGTTCTCCATGAAGGATATGGGGGAGGCAGATGTTATCCTTGGCATAAGGATTAAACATGAAAGTAACAAAATTTCTATTTCACAGTCTCATTACATTGAGAAGGTGTTAAGGAAATTTAATTACTTTGATTGTACTCAAGTGAGTACTCCTATGGATACAAGTGAGAAGCTAATGCCTAATACTGGCAAAGCTGTATCTCAACTTGAGTATTCTAGGGTGATTGGCTGCTTGATGTATGCCATGACTTGTACAAGGCCTGATATTGCTTTTGCTATGGGCAAACTGAGCAGGTATACTAGTAATCCTAGTGCTCATCATTGGCAAGCAATTCAGAGGGTCTTTAAGTATTTGAAGAGAACTATGGATTATAGTCTCTCATATACTGGTTATCCTTCAGTATTAGAAGGATATACTGATGCAAGTTGGATCAGTAACACTGAAGACAATTCGTCTACTAGAGGCTGGGTGTTCCTACTTGGTGGAGGTGCAATTTCTTGGGCATCCAAGAAACAAACTTGCATTACCAGTTCAAACATGGAATCTGAATTTGTGGCTTTAGCTGCTGCTGGCAAAGAAGCTGAATGGTTGAAAAACTTGCTTCTTGAGATTCCATTGTGGTCTAAACCTATAGCACCTATTTCTATCCGTTGTGATAGTGCTGCTACATTGGCAAAGGCTTATAGCCAGATGTACAATGGGAAGTCTAGACACTTAGGTGTTAGGCATAGCATGATTCGTGAGCTTATCATGAATGGGGTGGTATCTATAGTGTTTGTTAAATCTGAACAAAACTTAGCTGATCACTTGACGAAGGGTTTGGCTAGAGACTTGGTTTTGAAGTCTGCTAAAGGGATGGGTTTAAGTCCTACTTAGTCACTGAATGCAAGGATACCCAACTCCCTTCTAAGGAAACTTGGAAGCTGAGTTCAATGTGGAAAGCTGATCATTTAGTGGACTGAAGCACATGTATCACAAACATCCCAAGGTTGTGCTTGTTACCTGCTGAAAGGAGGATGAAGTCTTCACTTCTTAATGGTTAATTTTCTTTGAAAAAGTGCTAAGCAGGAGCATGAATTAAAGATGAACCACCTATGTGAATGTTGAAGTTTTGCCGCTTCAGGAAGCTTTGGACTTTTAGCTTTTACAACATTTATGAATTGGATATGGACACATGGCTTGTATAGTGTCAGGAGTATTTAAGTGTTTGAAAACTTGTGTGTATTTATCTTCAGGTATTCAAATGGGTTGAAGGGTTCAATTCTTAGAACACCCTGATTCTCGAATATTTGAAAGTATATGTACTAATGTGGAAATTCAATCCTCAGGATATTTTCATTTATGCACTTGTTTTGGTTTTGTGTTTGAATTTTCATGCAAAGGAAGTGAACTAAATTTGGGGAGGATTGTTAGTAAATTTAGTGCACTTGAGGGATCAATTCACACCTGGTAATGGGTTTGGAGGTATGGAGTATACACCCATTTGGTCACTGAATCCCCTGACTCAATAGTGGTTATGTATTGAATCTGCTGATAGTGTAATTCCACTGAAGTGTGATTCTACTGATAGTAGATTCAGCTGCTAGTGTGTTTCCACTGATGTGTTAACGTTACCACTGCAAGGGTTATTGTTTCCACTGCAAGGGTTGTTGTTACCACTGCTAGTGTTAACATTACCACTGCTAGTGATAATGTTTCCACTGATAACCACTGATCCCTATTATTATGGAAATTATTATGTTATCATTAATGGGCCGTTAATTATACATAATACCATGGGCTAGGGTTTTGAGTATTCTCTATTATAAATAGAGATCACATCATTCTGCATGGAAGTAAGTTATCATACGATACACTAAACACAAAACCCTAAACACTTTTATACGCATCTGGTTCTTGGTTTGTGCCTAAAACAAGAACTTCACTTGGTCTTATCCCATAGAGATATTCGTGTAACCCAGGCATAGGGTCGAATAGTTTCTATTGGAAAGTGATACCACGATTTCAAGTGAATATCCGGTACCTTTATTGATTATCTTAACCCTAATCTGGGAACCGTTATACAAATAACAACCAACAAATTCTCGTCAACTTGTTTTCCTAAACGAAGCCTTAGATGTTTTTCCTGCGAAAGAATGTGTGCAAAAGGCAGTTTGGATTCAACCACGCTTCTCTGAAGCTGATTTAAACCAGCATTGGTAGTCCATTTCACCTAAAACAATTGCATTTTTACACATGTACGAGTCTAGCTAGATATTGTTTCTCTTATATCTCACTCGATTAGATATCAAGGAAATTACTTTTGTTTGTTTGGATCTTCTTTGTTTTTACTAAAACTAGACGAGTATGTACCTGTGTATATGTTATATCTTTTTTGTCATTTGTATAAAAGTTAATATGTTCGGCACAAGGTACCTATACTTGTAATACATATGAATATGATACTTGTCATATGACAATCAAGGTAAGTTTTGTAGTATACACATACAATGTCTGATTGTTAATAATAAGTTATTCTATGTGCAGAGTTTGACCTATTTGAGTTTGACCATTATCTGTAATCTTGACGACTTAGGGTAAAAACACCCGTGATGCATCTTAGCAAAGTGATAGAGAATCACACGCTATAGGGAGAAAAGTAACATATTTCATATTATCGTTCTAGACATATATGATGTGAAGGTCTTTTTTTATACTGTTTACATTTACAGTATATGGTAGTTTCAACCAAAAGTCCAAACACCAAAAATATGTCTCAACCTATTGATGTTCCCGAATTGATCCCCTTTCATAATGAAAAGGTTCTGGATTAATAATGAGGTCGAGTCATACAATATGGAGAGATGGTCAAATATATGAATTGGTTTAAGAACTACATATTTCATATTTTAGACGAGTTAGGTAAATGCATCACCTTCGTCCTTCATTCTCTTAAGCTACTTTGTTAGATGCGGCATTTTCGACTCATTTATGAATGGTCAATCCTGGTTATGCTTTAAACAGGTCGAATTAAATAAAATGTAGGTAACAGAAAAATGAGTCGATCTGGGCTACACTTTTTTCAAACGGGTCAATTTAATAAACATTGATATCTGAACTTCTTCTGGCAGACAGATGATGGCACCATTGTGATTCAAGAAAATCTGATGTCAGCCAAACAGATGAGAACACGATTAGTATTTGGCCTAGCTTGCAGCCTTGAAAACCATTTAGAATTGTAGACCATAAGCTCTGTGGGTTGATCTGCATGGCTGTTTACCGTTTTGCTATTTTGTATTCTTCAAGATGCTTCACTTTGTGCATGAGGATAGGTTGAGGCAGATTTGAATGAGCAGCAAGGGAGATCTCGTCCGAGAGACACGCCATATGGATCCTATGGAAGTTTCGAAATGAGTTCGTATTTACAGCCAAAAGACCAAGAAAGAAGCTCATTCTTTGATGTAAAAATGCTTTCTTATAATTGGATTTCAAATTGGGTTGAGTGGTTTTCTAGCCCTCTAAAAGCCATTTCTTCCTCTTTGTAATCCCTTTTCCTTAGCGTCTTGCTAGGTACGTTAACACTATTTCCGTTCAGAAAAAACTTATGCATAATGAGAGTTTTTATATCCAAATAGTTCAATACATCTAATTATATGAAATTCATCATCATTAGTACTCATTAATGTAATAAACTACTACTCGTAACAAATAACACATACATACTGATAAGACATTTATCTTGTAGTAACATAAACTAAACTGAATAATAAAGATTTGAATGTGATAACTACAGTTTAATCCCGAGACCTTGCAACATAATATCGCTATCAATGAATGATAGAATTAGACTCATGAAGCAAAAGCAGCGTTTCCATATACGACCACATGGGGGACGTAGCATGCTTTCCATCAATTTCAACACCAGTCATATGTCCTGACGAGGGTTCATAAACTTCAATTGTAGACTCTTTATAATCATCACCCTCCATCCCCAATAAAACTTCACCCTTGTTTCTAAACCCCAATACATTATAATACACCACTTACCCTCAACCTTAACGGTATATATCTTTGTAAACGGTTTATTAACACCATCTTGCCTCGTCCACACACCACAAACCGATATCTCACCTTCATTATAATACTCAAGCAAACAAAGCGACTCATCCACCTTCGACACCACCAAATCATGTGCACGTGCTAATCTGTCCGAAAGACACACTTCACCAAACTTCTCCCTCTTCAAATTAAATGAAATGATATAATTTGACCTATATCCTTCATCCAAACCAACAGAATGCCAATAAATAATCCCATCTATGAAAACCTGATATGGTGTGAAATCACACGATTTAAATTGCGTACCCATATATACAGTTTTCCAAACACGTGTACTTAATGTAAAAACTTCAACCACCCATGTATTAGGTATTTTAGCTTTATCGACAATAATCTTAACAAGCTTAGGGTCACTCGTATCAGGACAAACCCCAAAACCAATACGAGTACATCTATCTTTTGAATTCAATACATTAGGGATAACAATACCAACATATTTCCTAACACTAGGATTCCAAATAATAACCATCTTAGTTTCTACATCTTGGTAAAAGCCGTAGAAACATAACTACCCGTTAACACAACCGAGTGATATTGTGTGTCTTAGTAAGTTAAGGGGTTCGGGAGCGGTTAGGGGAAAGTATTGTCATCGATAATTGAGGTATATATTCGGACAAAACCTAACTTGTACTGTACAAGTAAACGATGCTGAGGGTTATTAAGGTGGTAGTTTTTTATAAATTTTGGGCCGTCGATAAGAGACTTCCATTGTTTTGAAACAGTTCGAAATCGGAGTAGTGATTTGATAGGAAATTTTTTAATGATTTCTGATTGGATTTCGAAAGGTATGTGATCGGACATACTTTTTAGTTTTAGGATAAGTGGCGTGTTTTTTGGGTGTTTGATTTTAGGTATGTGTGTTTTTTTCTTTTTTGGTATTTTGTTTGTCTGGTTGTCGCATGATATCTTCACGCAGATAAGAGTTGACATTTGGGCAGAACCACTAGGCTTCACAAAATTATGAGATTGTTAAATCACAAAATAAATCAAACGTTTTTCATAAAATGCTCAAAAGATTCCAGTTTTACAAAAGCACCCATTTTCAAAGTTTTATTATTATTATTATTATTATTATTATTATTATTATTATTATTTTAGATTATCTCAAACTTTCCAAGATTTGAAGAAAATAGTTGTTGGCTCAGTATTTAAACAATAAAATAGCTCGAGTTAAATTTACTCACCGATAAAAAGTGAGTGCTGTATAAAGCTGTAACAGGTTAAAATTTTGTAATAAGTTGCAACATAGATCACAAAATTAATATCTATACTTGCCTAAGTTTTGCTTATAGCTGACTTGGTCAAACACTAGAGGTAATTAAAAGGTGATAGTTATTTTCTACGAAAATACATTTGAATAGATGACTTGGTCAAACACCAGAGGTAGGTGATAGTTATTTTCTACGAAAATACATTTGAATAAAGTTTGTTATAGATGACTTGGTCAAACACTAGATGTCATTAAAAGGTGATAGTTATATACACATTTGATTAAATATACACGTAAGAGTAGGGATTCAGTTGGAAGAAAATTCAAAATAAATATAATGAGAAATAACTAAACCATATAAAGAATAGGTGTGTATGTTGGTGAGAAGAAAAACACAATGAATAGGTTTGTATTGCACTACTTTATAAATGTGATACTTGTCATGTTGTTTCTTACTGTTATCGTTTCTAACTGTTAAATTAGATTACTTAAATAAATAATAACTATAAGCTCATCATTTCCCCTCACGTAATTAAAATAATTATGTAATGAGCAAAGGAAGCTTATATTCAGAATTTTATTTAATAATTTAGACATAAATAGCTATTAATAATTTAATTTAATTTAATAGCCCAAACTATTGAAACAAAAAGGTAAGAAGGTAAGATTAGTCGATCACATTATGTATGTCCTAACTGTAATGGAAGCTTGCCCCCCTTTATTTATAAGAAGCCTTCTATAACTTTGAAGGATTGGGTGATGTGGGACAACTGCAGTGGCGAAGCTAAAAATTTTCAGTGGGGGGTCGGGATCTAAATTTTTTTTTCTTAACTCTATTTTTCGGGTAATATGTTCGGGTCGGTGATTCGATTCGGGTCGGGTCAAAAATTAAATACTATTATTATAAAAAAAAAAACTTTCAATCACTAAAAAACTAAACATTTGTCCAAGACAACTAAATTGCAAAGAACTTATATCAAGACAACTAAATTGCAAAGAACTTATATTAGTGGTACACGATTGACGATTCCAGGCTGCCATATTGAACTTTCAACCCCAATTTCTAATTTCTACTTAAATCCCTAATTTTTACTAAATCCCTAAATAAAAGACAAGTAGATTTAAAGACAACAAACCAGAAGGGCCGCTGCAGGCGGCGGAGGCTGGTCGGCCGTTGGCTGTGGTCGGCGGGACTGCAGGAGCAGGAAGGTGGGAGGAGATGAGGGTCGAAGGGGAAGGGTTTGGGATTTGGTTAATTGGTTTGTTAATTGTTAATGTTCCGTTTTTTTTTTTTTTTTTTTTTTTTTTTTTTTTTTTTTTTTTTTTAATGGGCTAAGTAATGGATTTTAGTTTGAGATTTGGTTTGTTAATGGATTTTAGTTTGGGTAGATGAACTTATGTAAAATGTAATGGATCAATTTTATTGTTTAATGTATAAAAAAAATTCACAATTAAAATGGGGGGTCGAAACAGAATATACCGAAATTTTTCTACACGAAAACTATATACCCCCTACATCGCAAAAAAATTTCAGGGGGCCGGGCGCCCCCTCCCGCCCCTATATAGCTGCGCCTATGGGGACAAGCATCCTCTTTTGTTTGATTATTTATTGGCGTACCATTGGTTTGGATAAGAGTTTAAGTCTGATTATATTATTCTGTTTGATTTGAAGAGGAAAAAGATAACTAAGTGTTTCTTTTGGAGAGATTAGCACATACACTTTATTTGGTTGCGGCGAAAGTGAATGAGTCACTTAGTTTGCTAGAGTATTATAATGAGGGTGAGACGTCGTTATTTAGTCCCACATCAGTTAAAGAAACCAACTTTTTGTTGTTTATATATTTCGGTGTACATGTGCTACATAAGTTGATTGTTTGGATCATGTTGTCCTAGTTGATGTTGTTGGCTAGTATATGGAAATTCATAAATTTACAATACTAGCGGCCACCATTAACCAGGTTAATTTATACAAATTGTTGACTTTTTAGGTTTTTTAAATTGAATCTCATTCATTAAAATCGGTTTTCAAACGATTCTCGTATTTTTTGGTTTTGACCAACTGGTTACCGGTTCAACCAAATGAAAATATACCTTATTAACGGACGTTTGAGGGTACTCTCTGATGTTGTTGAAAACCTCAAAAGATATAACTAATGGATTATCTTGTAGTAAAATATACCCCAATCCAACTGGTATTGACAGCCTAACAAAGGTCCACGACTATGATTAACTCAAGTGTACTTGTTTCACATGTTTCTATCACACATAATATTGCCTTCTTTTTGTGTTTGTAATTTGGATTAGTAATTGGTGGTCACCAAAGATCCTGCTAAGAAAGACAATCTTGACATGTTTTATCTTCTTTTTCATTTGTGTAGAAGTTAATCACACTCGGCACAAGGTACCTATACATGTTGGGTTAGATCGCTTGAGACACAACACTACATGATCCGACCTTACAATTGTAATGCATATGAGAGTGATGCTTGCCGTGTCATAGTTTATAGTCGATGTTAATGTGATCCAAATAGAGGATGACAATAGTTTCATATTATTTGAGAAATTATGTGTGCCGTAAAAGCATTCATTTACCTTTGTATCAATCTTTTTTAGCACCAAATATTGTATATCGCGTTATCTATTAATAAACGAGTCATAAACCCGTAATTTTGGGGTTGAAAGACTTGGGTAATTGGCATTTTCTTGGAAATAGTTGTAGACTTGTAGTCTTTTGAAAATTCTTTGGGGTCTTATGTTTTCCTTGTAAGTCCATACTTTTTCGTATGAAATGTTGTTATCTTTATCTTCAATCTATTCTTTTTCTTTCTAATATGGTTTTATTGAAACCTTTGGTTCATGCTAAAGTTGTTTAGTTTATCCGCTATAACACCGTTAGCAGCTTGCCCGTTGCTTGTACAAACATCCCAACCGAGTGAGCGTGAGGAGGTATCAATTCATATAGTTACGAAATTTATATAGCATTTTACAAAAGTTGCACAAGTGATAGAGTACATCCGATTGTATTGTCCCTAAACAACTGCATTCAAGTAATCAAGTTCGGTATCAATTTTATTCGCAGCTTTAAAATAAAAAAGCAATGTATAAAAAATATAAATATTACTCATGTTTGATTACAGTTAAAGACTTTAGTATAAAGTATTTAGTCCCACATCAGCTAAAGAAAGAAACTCTTTCTTGTTTATATGTTTCAGTGTACATCGTTACTTAAGTTGATGGTTTGGATCATGTTGTCCTCGAAGATGTGTTCTGCGTGTATATTCAAATTCATAAACTTACAATTACAAATACATGCATTCACATCTTTCTGGCCAATTTATACAAATTGTTGACTTTTTTGGGTAAAGTTTGGAAATTTGAATCTTATACATCAAATCGGATTTTTAAATAATTTTCCTTTTTTTTATTGTTATTTTTTTTTTTTCCGGTTTCTGATAAACTTGACCAACTGGTTACCGGTTGAACTAATTGAAAATATACCTTATTAATGGACGTTTGAGGGTACTCTCTGATGTTATTGAAAACATTAAAACTTAAAACTAGACGTTTTTTTGTTTGTTAAATCGAGTATGCTAAGGAAAATATTGATTTGGTGTTTGATTCCAAGCAATACCAATATTTAATCAACGTCCACTTGGATAATGTAACACCCCAAAATTTAAGTTTATCGTAGCGGAAAATAATTTGAGTGTTACGGGAAGGATCGAAGTTTTAATCTCATAAAACGGTTTAAAAGAAGCGTTTTGAAAGTTATTTGTCATTCAAATAATGTTTTTGATAAAAGATAAACCATTTGATTTAAAATCTTATGAAAAAGATATAAAGACTTGAAAGAATGACATATTTGATTTTTACACCATTTTAATTTATCAGAGTAATAAATGCACACTCCGTGTCTTGTCCTGCTCCGTTAAATTACCTGAGATACACATGCTTAAAAGTGTCAACACAAAGGTTGGTGGGTTCATAGAGTTTTATGGAAAACCCTTTATTTTGATAGATTTCAGGAATATTTGGTATTGATAAAATACAAACAGTAATGAAACAAGTATTGAATATATTGACTATAATCACAAATAAATCATATAAGTATTCAATCACATTCAAATAAGGGATCAATAATCCTAACATGAGCTGGAAACTCATGATGCTAATTTAATAACATATACAATTCAAGTATGGTCAAAATCCTATACAACTGTATCTAAATATATGTTGAAAACATACATTTCCTTTATAGATATTGCCCCAAGCCTCATGACACACAAGCTTAACCAAAAGAGGTGTTTTATCAAGTCAATGATAAATTTTGCCCTCTTATAATAGGTGATTTGCCAATTCCTATTTGTCTACGAATATAGTGTATCACGACTAATACGACTAACCATTTGCAAATGGCATTCCGTCAAGTATTAGTGGGACAGGAGGTCAGTCCTTAACAGGTTTCGAAGCTGTTCACTATATTCGCGCTCACTTAACAGTGATTAATGGCTCATGATTAAGGGACTTTATGGCGATAAGGTAACTTAGGCAATATCAAGGTAATAATGGGATCATTCAAAATAACATCATGTAATCAAGTATCATACCACAGTAATCAGTTTGGGAATATTATCGTCTGAGTATCAGTAATTCAGTTTAAGTATTTCGCCAGTAACACATGTATATCACATACTACAATAATCGAATTGAAAACATTATCATATGAGTATCAGTATTTCAGTCAAGTAATTCATCAGTAAAATATATATATCACATACCACAATAATCAAATGGGAAGCATTATCATATGAGTATCAGTATTTCAATTAAGTATTTTGTCAAGTATTGTATATATCACATTTTAAATTATAAACCATATCAAATAAATATCAATTAGAAAATTGATTTGAATCATGTATTTTATTCACATACTTATCAACTTATCAAAGTATATATGTAAGCATGTATCTCCCCCAATGAGTTAAAAACAATTATTGGAAATGGGGCTATGACTCACCTGGATTGATACGGAAATGATGAAAAGTAAAGTAGGATGAGATTTATGGGAATGATTATGGAAACGTCTTTGATACGGAACCTGCTAAATAAATTTATCTGAGAATATAACCAAATACTATTTGGTAAATACGAACGAATAACGAATAAATATTATTCGTTAGGACGAATAGATGATGTGCAGTGTAATTGTTATGTCATGCATGATATAATAAAATACCTTATTTAAAATTATCCATCGGAGTTTTACCTTTTTAAACGTAAGTAAAAATATTAATTTTTGAAATCTCGTTATATATATTATTAACGTAAAAATAAATAATATATAAATAAAACGTAGTAAAAATGCATATGACGTGGTGGGGTGATGAAAAATAGAAAATAAAATAAGAATGTCAAATATAATATGTTGGTCCTTGTCCTTTTCTAGTTTTTACACTTTTTATACTAACGGCGTTAGCGTTACACCGTTAGTCCTTTTCGTATCTAATTTGCAATTATAGTCCACTACTTGTCCAAAATTACAATCTAAGCTTGGAACATCATATAATATCTATTTTTATCCTAAACTTTCTGTTTTGACAGTTTTAGTCCAAGTTTTTAATGTTTGGCAGTTTTAGTCCTTTTAGGTGTCGTCGCGTTACATTTTTAGTCCAAAATCACAAAAATGATTATAAAAATTTTCTAAAAATTTCCGTAGCTTATTACGTCAATAATAAGCTTATTTTAACTGCTTATTTTATGAAAAGCTTATTTTTTAACTTATGGGCCTTAATCGAACCAAACAAAAGCCCATTTAGATTTTTAGAGGCGAGGGCATGAAAAATATTTTGGGCCTGGACTTGGGCTACTTTTGTGATTCTAAAAATGTTTCATATGGGCCCAGTGGGCTTACGGTTCTTAATTTCTTGTTGGGCCTTGAATAAGCCCACTCGAACATAATTAGTTTTATTAACTAACTAAGTTTTGAAAAATTCTTGTTTTTGTCGATTCAAAATGAACTGATTTGGGTGTCGAGACGTGATTATTTTTACATGTTATATAAATGAAATTGGTATTTTCCTAGGTGGTCTATTAGGTCGAGTAAAAATATTGGGTGCTCGTTAAGTAATATTTCAATTTATTCGTGTGTTTCTTGGGTCACATGGAACGTTTATATATTTGTGAAAAACTTGAAATTATTTCTAAGTATTTAAGTAAAATTTCATACGATGGACATGGTTCAAAAATGGATTCGTGTAATGCATGTAACGTGAAACCAACATGAAATTTGTGTGCTACGTGACTCCTAGGCCTTCCAAGATAGAGGCTAGCCACTCGTTGTGTACTATATATAAATATGTATACGTAAAATATATATGAAAGTATATACGATTTCTAAAATATACACATAATGCATGAGAATCGTTTAACGTGTGAAATGAATTTGAATGAGTTGTAAAGGACTTACAACGCTTCCAGGATGCTAGAGGGTCGAAAGAAATGGAATGAAACACAAGAAACGATCACGTTTGATTATACCCAACTATATCACGTATAGTTTTTGAACCCGATAACCTTTTCTTGCATCCAAACGATATAGCAATCGACTTATGGTTCTTAGAAGTAGTTTTTAGGAAGAAAGAAGATTTGAGAGAGTATGAGAATGGTGAGAAGCAAGTGCATGCATGAAACGTACATATATATCATTTGGATGATTCATATGATGCGAAATAACTCAAGGAAACATAGGAACTATTCTTTGTTAGTAACTTAGACTCCTAGTATGAGATTTTAACATATTAAATTGAAATGTGAGAGCTTGAATTGAGGGGAAGGTTTGGTGACTCATGTATGCATGTCGACAACCAATTTGACCCATACACGATTTGTGAAATCATGTATAACTTGAATGTAACTGATCATCTTTGACATTTGGACATGAAATCATCTTATGATTATTATTTGGAACTCGTAGGAACAAACAGGAATCAAAACGGTTAAGATTTGAGTGATTTATGAATCGATTGGGTTGATTATGGTTCGATCACTTTGCCTTTTAAAAACGTATCAAACGTCGTCCAATGAACTTGGGATTTGACACACTAATATTTGGCTAGGTGGTGAACGAGATGGTGAAAAAATATATAGGTGTCGTGTGTAAAAATTTGGAATACGCGAGGCGTTTTGGAGCTAGTTTGGTCGACTTATATGAAATATTTATAATGAAAATGGGTTTAGTTTTTGGGCCGATTGGGCTTAGGAAAGAACAAAGGCCCGTTTGGTTTTTGTAATTAGTTTGTTAATTAGGATTAATGAATTGTAAATATTTTGTTAATTGTGTCGAGAACTTGTTTTGTCGTTTGGTGAAGTTTGCAATATCATAATCGTGACCATTTTAATATACTAAGAAAACTTTAAATTTTCCCGTAAAAATGGTGATTAAAATAATGACAGAGATTCTTTATTTAATTAACCGAAGTTATTTATATGAATTTTTACGAGGTTATACAGATAATATCATAGGCGCAGCTATATAGGGGCGGGAGGGGGGCACCCGACCCCCCGAAATGTTTTTGCGATGTAGGGGGTATATAGTTTTCGTGTAGAAAAATTTCGGTATATTGATGCGTGGGAATTGCACAAGGCTTTACCTCTCGAGGGATCTCGAGAAGCTTACAACCCCCACCAGGCAGTGTACCTGATCGTTGTAGTATAGTATAGTGACACGTACCGGGGGATTGATCGTTCAACTCAGGAATAGTGTCGCTAGGATTAGAAAGCCTAAAAACTAGGTCTAGAGGTGAGGGATGATTCTTTTTGTATTTTTATGTTTTTATGAAAGCAATTAAAATCTCGGGTTTTTGGAAGAGTTGGCGGAGTTAGTTGCTAGTCAAGTAACCCAATAGCTACAGATGCAAACAAAATAAAATAACAGAAATGTAAATAAAGCTAATTACTAATGTGGTGTGAACAATAAATGGGAGAATTGTGTTTACTTAGATTTCACTACTCCCTAGATATCTTTTACAGGTTAATTGTTTGTTACAGTTGCGTGGATGACGGGTTATATTCCTTAATACCAGTTGTGGGGTGGCGCACTTACTTCCCCAACTCTATAAGCTCCTACTTCACTCCTATGTCGAGCCTGCAAGAAGCTCCTAACATGGGATCACTAGAATTCGCTCATGCATTAAATACAACCATAAAAACCTAGTACGCATTGGTTCATGTTTCTTAAGACGTTCAAGCATGTTACACAATGGAAGTCTGTCAGTTTTCTTAAGCCTAACATTGAAATCATTCATCCATTACAACTATAAACAAGAAATCAACCTATAATCAACATCTAGGTTTCATTACATCTAAGCAAACACACAAGAGATCTAGCCTAGCATGTTAAAATTAAGACAAGTGTAAGATATATTCAAACAACACATAGACATATTGAATGAATTGAAAGGATACTTATCTCAATTGAACATGAAGGGTTTCAAGGGGTGAAAACCCTTGAAAATACTGTAAAAGTCATGTTAAGGTTTATTAAGTTCGACCCTAAAATTCTCCTCTCTTTAGAATGAAAATTACAAAAACTATATATAGATTTCCTAAGGTGACAGCGTCAAGAAGAAACTTCAGACGCCGTCAACCCACCGCCCATAAAATTCTCGGACTGCCTAGATCCAGATCTGACGCCGTCATGTGTAATCATGTTCTAGGCCGTCACCACTTTTACTCTTGACGGCCATGTCTTGACGCCGTCACGTTTTCTCTGGGCCGTCATCATTTTTGCTCCTGACGCCGTCATAAAATTGCTCTTGACGTCGTCAGGTACTGTTCCCAGCAAGGAAAATTAAGACTTTGTCATTTTCTTTACTTTTATGCTCCAAAAACGTCCAAAATGCTTCCTTTTCCAGAATTCACTCCCAAAGTACCTAAAATCACAAAAGGAACAATTTAGGGCAATATTTGATCAAATAAATTCCAATTTCGGCTTAAATGACCCCCTAAAAACGGATCATTTTTCGCCTCATCATATACCCTAACATTTGAGATTTGCTTGTCCTCAAGCAAATACGCTTTTATTCTAATCAAAATACAAGTTAGGGGTCATTTAACGCTAATATAAAAGTAATTACAACAAATAATCGTTCCACTAAAGACCAAAGACAAGCACGGAGGTCATACACTAGCACCTCACAAATAGTGTTTAGATACTCACATCTCTCGGGTGTAATAAAATAGATTACCATAGGCTTGGGAAAGGATCAAACCTCCACCAGATGGCGTAAGCACCTAGGATAAACTATCAAAGAGGTCTTTTAAAGGGTTTTAATGTTAGGTGTGGGGATATGAAATACACTGTTTTGTTGGATATAGGCAATTTTTACTGGTGGCGAGTTAATCATCTTGGTTAATTACATGTACAACATGGCGTTGCTAAGCCCAGACTAGACTCGACTTAAGCTAATAAATCAAAAATAACAAAAACATAAAATAATCATAGAATGAAACGGGATGGTAATCCGTAATTTTTTTTCTTTTTTTTTTCTTGCATACACTCTTGCCCTACCATCCAAAATAATACATCATAGGGAATGAACATTCTCCTTACACTTGAATTTTTACATACTTTACAATAAACTAATCTAATGACTCGAATCAAGATAATCAAAACACTTGGAGTACTTTTAAAATTAACGCACATATGGGGGTAATAAAATGATGTTCTTCCCCATTACTCCATTACAATAGTACTTTACCCATGAGTCCCAATCGTCCCAAAACAATATGTACAAGGATATGACTCGACTTAGCAACCATGTAATCAATTAGATAATTAACTAAGGGTTTAAACGTGTAACAATAATGCACTAAAGATGAGTGCATACGCGGAAGGCTAAGGCGATTTGGTTGTACATTTAAGTGGGTTGTAACAAATTCTTCCTTTAAGTAAGATGCTTAAGTTAGAAACGAAAAGATAGGCTCGGAGGGGTGTACTAGGGGTTTCGTGTACTAAAAATGAGTACAACACTAAGGTGTGGGAAAAATTAGTTGACTTTACTAGCCAAGTAATATGACTTAAATGGTCAAGTAATTATGATACGGGCTTAACACAAGGGTGATCCTAATGCCTCTTATCATCTAGTAAATCCTACTACACGAATGTAGTCTCACTAGCGGTTTCGGGATGCATCACTAACGCAAGTTCTAGAATCTAAATGCTACCAGTACACTCATAAGCACTAATAATGAATGCTTTTCCTATCAAATCTAAAGGCGAACCTCACATATTTGGGTGGAAAATTTCTCGGAATGGTACGGTTTTGTGCTAGTCATACGACTCCTATCCACGAGACGCTTGTTAAGGCTAAAGTTTCACTCCTAAATGTTGTAAAAAATTTTAAATTTGGCGCTAAAATTAAACTAACAAGTATTTCTCTTAGTTTTATTACACACCTACCATCAAACAAACAAACTCAAGTGCAATTGTATCCTATAAGGTATCATCATTTACCCTCCCCTTACACTTAGGATGAACATTGTCCCCAATGTTCAATTAAAGAATGTAAAAGTGAAATAGGTAAAAGAATGAAATCAAATACTCCCCTGATTCGTTCGGTGTGGATAGTGTGGTAACAAGGTTAGATCTTCCTCCAAGAAAATGAGCAATCAAAGCTTCCCTTCCAGAAAAATAAATCATCTTCTTGTCATACATAACCTGTTAAACCTGAGAAAACAATCACAAAAACCCAAAGCATCAATCCGAACAAAGAAAACTCACAACTAGATGTAATTCCAGACTTAGGAATAAAAACAAAATAATTAAAGATATAATGCTTGTGGAATGAATGTTTGCGGATTTCCTGGAGTTTATAAAACTAAAGAATCAACAAAAACTTTAAGTGTCCGGTATAAACAAAATTCGCAAAATTTCTAGAATTTTACACATGACGCCGTCAGGAATTAATTCCTGTCGCCGTCAGAAGTGACCTACAGAAATCTTTACGTTAAGTTTCCGGAAAATTTCTGGAAAAACTTATGTCCTACTTCCTGGAAAATCCTGCAAAACATCATTATGACTCGATACAAGCATTTGACTCAAACAATTACTAATGGGAATTGATTTGCACACTCAAACTTTTGATTGGGACACTCCATTGTGTGCATTGGATACTTGTTCAAGGTTTACAGTGTGCTTTAACTGTCTGTACAGTTGAGTGTCCCAATCACAAATTTGAGTGTACAAATCACCTCCCATTACTAATATACATGTTCATTTAATATTGTTGTGGATCATGCTCAATTTCGTTCTTATAAACAAATTTGGGTCTCCCATTAGACTTAGCTTTTGCAAAATACCTTTATATGCAATTAAGACGAAGTTAAAAACAAAATAAAGCATTTTCACAATTTACTTTGAAACATGAGCCACAAACAATAAAAATAAAACATGCATATGGAAACAAATAAACAAACAAACAAACAAATAAATAAATAAAGCTTGGGTTTCCTCCCAATAAGCGCTTGTTTTTGTTCGAGCCTCGAGCCTGACTCTACCCTTATTTAACGTAAATAGGGGAAGTTTTCCCTACACTTTGAATTAAGTGCGGGTGGAAGTAGCGATACACACCCTTAGGGTGGAAATATGCCACGTGAGGTGAAGGGGGTGAGTGAATGGTTTCCTTCATCCTAAAACTACCCGGATAATATTGGTTGATGGGTGGGTCGGTTCCTCTTTTGTCTCCTAGAAATATATCTAAGGATGGAAAATTATGTAAAGATTGAGGTTCCGGTTCATCAACACTAGGAAATTCCCTAGAACTAGGAGTAAGGTTATCACTACAAGTATTCAAACCTATATCCTCAAGTGGTGCCTGGTCCAAGGGTTCTACTTCTATTGGGGTTTATATAGTCTCTTCTACTTCTTCCGGGTAAGTCACGGGCGGTGTGTATGCCTCAAATGATGGTAGGACTTGTGGGGTACTTAGTGGGCTTGGGTTTTCTACTATGTCTTCCATCACATCAATATCACCTATGTGTTCATCTTGTATTATGGTAGTGCCTAACCATGACATGCAACTAGGTGGTTCAACTCTAACCTCATGTTTGTCGTATGTTTTGGTGAAATCTATCCCGCTCATGTAACTAGGTAGTTCAACACTAACCATCTCATAATCTTGGTTTGATTCTAAGTTCATGTTCTTAGAAACTAGGTCATCTTGCTCATACGAATCCACCAATTCGTCGAGCTTATGGGTCATGATTAGGAAGCTTTTCTCAAAATTCATTCAACGGGTCTGACTAAAAGGAATTGATCCTGATAATGATCGTCTAATAGAAATCACACATGCATATAATTCATCAAACCCATCTGACTTTACCCCCAAATCCTCTTGGATGTCATAAAGATCACACAAAAATTCATTGGAATGATAGGAAGCAAATCTATTAGTGAAATATAGTTGTTCCTCTATTGTCAGTGATCTAAATGGAATTTCATCTGCCATAGTGACAAGTGAAAATGCTTTTACAAACAACGGGCATAACGAAAAAGATAGACTACAAGAAAGCTAATAAAAAGAAAATAAAAATCTCACTAAAAAGGAATCTAATGAGTAGACCTAATCAAAATAAATTCCAACCTAATCAATAACTATTTCGCGGGCTGCGGCGCCAAAAACTTGATGCGTTGGAATTACACCAGGCTTTACCTCTCGAGGGATCTCGAGAAGCTTACAACCCCCACCAGGCAGTGTACCTGATCGTTGTAGTATAGTATAGTGACAAGTACCGGGGGATTGATCGTTCAACTCAGGAATAGTGTCGCTAGGATTAGAAAGCCTAAAAACTAGGTCTAGAGGTGAGGGATGATTCTTTTTGTATTTTTATGTTTTTATGAAAGCAAGTAAAATCTCGGGTTTGGAAGAGTGGGCGGAATTAGTTGCTAGTCAACTAACCCAATAACTACAGATGCAAACAAAATAAAATAACAGAAATGTAAATAAAGCTAATTACTAATGTGGTGTGAACAATAGATGGGAGAATTGTGTTTCCTTAGATTTCACTACTCCCTAGATATCTTTTACAGGTTAATTGTTTGTTACAGTTGCGTGGATGACGGGTTATATTCCTAATACCAGTTGTGGGTGGCTTACTTACTTCCCCAACTCTATAAGCTCCTACTTCACTCCTATGTCGAGCCTGCAAGAAGCTCCTAACATGGGATCACTAGAATTCGCTCATGCATTAAATACAACCATAAAAACCTAGTACGCATTGGTTCATGTTCCTTAAGACGTTCAAGCATGTTACACAATGGAAGTCTGCCAGTTTTCTTAAGCCTAACATTGAAATCATTCATCCATTACAACTATAAACAAGCAATCAACCTATAATCAACATCTAGGTTTCATTACATCTAAGCAAACACACAAGAGATCTAGCCTAGCATGTTAAAATTAAGACAAGCGTAAGATATATTCAAACAACACATAGACATATTGAACGAATTGAAAGGATACTTATCTCAATTGAACATGAAGGGTTTCAAGGGGTGAAAACCCTTGAAAATATTGTAAAAGTCGTGTTAGGGTTTATTAAGTTCGACCCTAAAATTCTCCTCTCTTTAGAATGAAAATTACAAAAACTATATATAGATTTCCTAAGGTGACGGCGTCAAGAAGAAACTTCTGACGCCGTCAACCCGCCGCCCATAAAATTCTCGGACTGCTTAGATCTAGATCTGACGCCGTCATGTGTAATCATGTTCTGGGCCGTCACCACTTTTACTCTTGACGGCCATGTCTTGACGCCGTCACGTTTTCTCTGGGCCGTCATCATTTTTGCTCCTGACGCCGTCATAAAATTGCTCTTGACGTCATCAGGTACTGTTCCCAGCAAGGAAAATTAAGACTTTGCCGTTTTCTTCACTTTTATGCTCCAAAAACGTCCGAAATGCTTCTTTTTCCAGAATTCACTCCCAAAGTACCTAAAATCACAAAAGAAACGATTTAGGTCAATATTTGATCAAATAAATTCCAATTCCGGCTTAAATAACCCCCTAAAAACGGATCATTTTTCGCTTCATCATATATTCTGTTTCGACCCCTCATTTTAATTGTGAATTTTTTTTATGCATTAAGCAATAAAATTGATCCATTACATTTTACATAAGTTCATCTACCCAAACTAAAATCCATTAACAAACCAAATCCCAAACTAAAATCCATCACTAAGCCCATTAAAAAAAAAACAGAACAATAACAATTAACAAACCAATTAACCAAATCCCAAACCCTTCCCCTTCGACCCTCATCTCCTCCCACCTTCCAGGCTCCTGCAGTCCCGCCGACCACCGCTGACGGCCTACCAGCCTCCGCCACGCCTGCCGCCGCCTGCAGCGACCCTTCTGATTTGTTGTCTTTAAATCTACTTCTTTTATTTAGGGATTTAGTAGAAATTAGGGATTTAAGTAGAAATTAGAAATTGGGGTTGAAAGTTCAATATGGCAGCCTGGCAGGAATCGTCAATCGTGTACCACTAATATAAGTTCTCTGCAATTTAGTTGTCTTGATATAAGTTCTTTGCAATTTAGTTGTCTTGGACAAATATTTAGTTTTTAGTGATTGAAACTTTTTTTTTATAATAATAGTATTTAATTTTTGACCCGACCCGAATCGAATCACCGACCCGAACATATTACCCGAAAAATAGCGTTAAGAAAAAAAAATTAAATCCCGACCCCCCACTGATAATTTTCTAGCTTCGCCACTGGATAATATCATCTTCCACAAAATCCCATCAGATAGGTGAAACATGTACACATGTGTGTTTAACAAGGAACACTAGTAAAGTGTTGACTACTTGATTATGGTCTCTATATGCTGATCAAGCAATAATTATTTTTTTTTTATTTTATTTTTTTTTTTTTTTGCAACGTTTTAAACAAAGTTTGTTTCTTTGAATAAAGACTAAAGAGCATGGTGTAATCGCTAAGTTAATTCGTGAGAATTGCACCAGGCTTTACCTCTCGAGGGATCTCGAGAAGCTTACAACCCTCACCAGGCAGTGTACCTGATCGTTGTAGTATAGTATAGTGACAAGTACCGGGGTATTGATCGTTCAACTCAGGAAAAGTGTCGCTAGGATTAGAAAGCCTAAAAACTAGGTCTAGAGGTGAGGGATGATTTTTTTGTATTTTTATATTTTTATAAAAGCAATTAAAATCTCGGGGTTTGAAAGAGTGGGCGGAATTAGTTGCTAGTCAACTAACCCAATAACTAAGATGCAATCAAAATAAAATAACTAAAATGTAAATAAAGCTAATTAAACTAGTGGTGTGAACAATAAATGAGAAAATTGTGTTTACTTAGATTTCATTACTCCCTAGATATCTTTTACAGGTTGATAGTTTGTTACAGTTGCGTGGATGACGGGTTATATTCCTTAATACCAATCGTGGGGTGGCGTACGTACTTCCCGTACTCTATAAGCTCCTACTTCACTCCTATGTCGAGCCTCCAAGAAGCTCTTAACATGGGATCACTAGAATTCGCTCATGCATTAAATACAACCATAAAAACCTAGTACGCATTGGTTCATATTTCTTAAGACGTTCAAGCAAGTTACACTATGGAATTCTGCCAGTTTTCTTAAGCCTAACATCGAAATCATTCATCCGTAACAACTATAAACAAGCAATCAACCCATAATCAACATCTAAGTTTCACTACATCTAAGCAAACACACAAGAGATCTAGCCTAGCATGTTAAAATCAAGACAAGCGTAAGATATATTCAAACAACACATAGACATATTGAATGAATTGAAAGGATACTTATCTTAATTGAACATGAAAGGTTTCAAGGGGTGAAAACCCTTGAAAATACTGATAAAATCGTGCTAGGGTTTCTCCAAGTCGTCCCTAAAATTGTCCTCTCTTAATGAATGAAAATTACCAAACTATATATTGATTTTCTAATGTGACGGCGTCAAGAAGAGAATTCTGACGCCGTCAACCCGCCACCCATAATAAAATCGGATTGCCTAGATCCAGATCTGACGCCATTAAGAGTAATTTTCCTCTGGGCCGTCACGTGTAAAGGGACCATGATGGCCTATGGTGACGCCGTCATGCCTTAGTGTAAAAACATTCTGGATTGTCATGGACTCTACCCTCTTCACTTCTTGTTTTCCTCTTGACGCCGTCATTAAGAATTTGGTGACGCCGTCAGGTACTGTTCTCAGCAAGGAAAATTAAGACTTTGCCGTTTTCTTCACTTTTATGCTCCAAAAATGTCCAAAATACTTCCTTTTCCAGAATTCACTCCAAAAGTACCTAAAATCACAAAAGGAACGATTTAGGGCAATATTTGATCAAATAAATTTAATTCTGGGCTTAAATGACCCCCTAAAAACGGATCATTTTTCGCCTCATCATATACCCTTACACTTGAGATTTGCTTGTCCTCAAGCAAATGCGCTTTTATTCTAATCAAAATACAAGTTAGGGGTCATTTAACACTAATATAAAAGTAATTACAACAAATAATCGTTCCACTAAAGATCAAAGACAAGCACGGAGGTCATATACTAGCACCTCACAAATAGTGTTTAGATACTCACATCTCTCGGGTGTAATAAACTATATATCACAATATGGAAATGGAAAACATCTCTCACTACCTGTCATAGCAAAATAGATTACCATAGGCTTGGGAAAGGATCAAACCTCCACCACATGGCGTAAGCACCTAGGATAAACTATCAAAGAGGTCTTTCAAAGGGTTATAACGTTAGGTGTAGGGATATGGAATACACGGTTTTGTTAGATATAGGCAATCTTTACTGGTGGTGAGTTAATCATCTTGGTTAATTACATGTACAATATGGCGTTGCTAAGCCAAGACTAGACTTGACTTAAGCTAATAAATGAAAAATAACAAAAAACATAAAACAAACATAGAATGAAACTGGATGGTAGTCCGTATGTTTTTTTTTCTTTTCCTATTTTTTTTTTTTTTTTTTTTTTTTTTTTTTTTTTTTTTTTTGCATACACTCTTACAATACCATCCAAAACAATACATCATAGAGAATGAATATTCCCCTTACACTTGAATTTTTATATACTTTACAATAAACTAATCTAATGACTCGAATCAAGATAATCAAAATACTTGGAGTACTTTTAAGATTAACGCACGTATGGGGGGTAATAATATGGTGTTCTTCCCCATTACTCCATAACATAAGTACTTTACCCATGAGTCCCAATTGTCCCAAAACAATATGTACAAGGATATGACTCGACTTAGCAATCATGTAATCAATTAGATAATTAACTAAGGGTTTAAACAAATAATAATAATGCACTAAAGATGAGTGCATACACGGAAGGCTAAGGCGATTTGGGTGTACATTTAAGTGGGGTGTAACAAATTCTCCTTTTAAGTAAGATGCTTAAAGTTAGAAATGAAAAGATAGGCTCGGAGGGGTGTACTAGGGGTTTCGTGTACTAAAAATGAGTACAACGCTAAGGTGTTGGAAAAATTAGTTGACTTAACTAGCCAAATAATATGACTTAAATGGTCAAGTAATTATGATACGGGTTTAACACAAGGGTGATCCTAATGCCTCTTATCATGTAGTAAATCCTACTACACGCATGTAGTCTCACTAGCGGTCTCGGGATGCATCACTAACGCAAGTTCTAGAATCTAAATGCTACCGGTACACTCATAAGCACTAATAGTAAATGCTTTTCCTATCAAATCTAAAGGCGAACCTCACATATTTGGGTGGAAAATTTTTCTGAATGGTACAGTTTTGTGCTAGTCATACAATTCCTATCCATGAGACGCTTGCTAAGGCTAAAGTTTCACTCCTAAATGTTGTAAAAAAATTTAAATTTGGCGCTAAAATTACACTAATAAGTATTTCTCATAGTTTTATTACACACCTACCATCAAACAAACAAACACAAGTGAACGTGTATCCTATAAGGTATCATCATTTACCTTCCCCTTACACTTAGGATGAACATTGTCCCCTATGTTCAATTAAAGAATGTGAAAGTAAAACAGGTAAAAGAATGAAATCAAATACTCCCCTGATTTGCTTGGTGTGGATAGTGTGGTAACAAGGTTAGATCTTCCTCCAAGAAAATGAACAATCAAAGCTTCCCTTCCATAATATAAATCATCTTCTTGTCATATATAACCTGTTAAACCTGAGAAAACAAACAAGGCAACCTCGCGTAAAATCGGCGACAATCTATATATACTAACAAATCCTAGAAAGCAAATTAAGATATAATGCTTGTGGAATAAATGTTTGCAGATTTCCTGGAGTTTATAAAACTAAAGAATTAACAAAAACTTTAAGACTCCGTTAGAAAAACAAAACTAGCAAAATTTCCAGAATTTTACACATGACGCCGTCAGGAATTAATTCCTGACGCCGTCAGAAGTGACCTGCAGAAATCTTTACGTTAAGTTTCCAGAAAATTTCTGGAAAAACTTATGTCCTACTTCCTGGAAAATCCTGCAAAACATTATTATGACTCGATACAAGCATTTGACTCTCACAAATATGAATATACATGTTCATTTAGTATTGTAGGGAATCATGATCGATTTTGTTTCTTAAAAACATATTTGGGGTTTCCCCTTACACTTATCTTTTTCGAAATACCTTTGGATGAAGTTAACACTAAGCCAAACGACAAAATAAAGTATTTTCACCATTTTAGTTTGAATCATGATCTACCAACAATAAAAATAAAGCATGCATACGGAAACAAATAACAATCAAACAAATAAAAATCACACAAAGCATGGGTTGCCTCCTAAGAAGCGCTTTTCTTTATTTACGAATCTGGTAGCTAGACTCAAGGTCATGGGCTATTACGTGACCTCATCCTTGGTCTCACTTTCTAGGTCATCTCCTATATTAGTTTTGTATTCCGAACCTAGCTGCAAGCATTCTTTGTATAAACCAAGTATTCTATTCATAACATACTCTACTCCTCTACGTCTATCCTCATCATTCCTATAGTAAACCGCTTGTTTGTGTTCCTTCTCTATGTTCGATAGGAGGCGGTATTGTTCAATCTTATAGGGCATTTGGTAGGCAATCTCATCATTCTCTTCCTTGAATCTAACTATCCCTAGAGTCGGATCATAACTCATCTTAGAGGCCTCAACGAACGGTTTTCTGAACACTACTTGATTTAGGCAATCATTTATCACCGGACAAGTATCCTCCACTATCACAAAGTCGGTCTGATAAGTGAAGTTTCCAACAATCACATGCAATCCTTTCACTCTTCCTACAAAATTGCTTATCAAATTCTTACTGGGCATCATCCTATAACCAAGTTGCTTCTTTTTTACCCAATTATAATAAGTCCTAGTCATGATATTTATAGGAGACCTAGGATCGATATAAGCTTTCCATACATGCATATGCCCAATGTTGCATGGTATGTTGATGTTAGAGGGATCACCTACTTTAATAAGGGGAGAACCAAGGATATATGGTGTCTCGGGATCATTGAATAAATCCTTGTGATATTCCCGTTCTTCCTTGGTGGGCAACTTATCAAAGTACTCTTCTACATTTTCTACTTCCTCTAACTTTTCTCCCTTATTAACCTCAACTTCCTTAATTTCATCCCTAGTCTCGGTTTCTACTCCACCTTCATCCTTGTCACTTTCTTCTATATCCTTATCTATTGGCTTAATGGTGACAACATTGAAAAAGTGGACGTGTTTGGATGACGAGGGGTCCTTAATTTGGATTCCGCTATTGGCGTCCCTAGTGTCCTTCCTAGGTATAGTTAACGCTTGGTTGTTGAGGGCTTTCAACAAGTTGTCAATCTTATTGGTCATCTCCGTTTGTTGTTGATTGAATTCGGTTTCAAACTTAGATTTGCGAGCTTCTTGAGATGCCATAAACTTGGACATCAAACCTTCAAGATTGTTGGTACTACCATAGTTATTAGAAGGATTGTTGTTGAAAGTACGGTTGGAGGGTGGACCGTTTGGTTGGTAACGATTAGGCGGATTGGAAGAATTGTTTTGGTTTTGTTTCCACCTAAGGTTTGGGTGATTTTTCCAAGAAGGGTTGTAGGAATCACCGTAAGGGTTTGGCTCGGGTTTGAAAGTGTACCACTTATCTCCCGCTTCATCGGTACGCGAGGATGCATAGTCCGCAAAAGCTGTTCCGGGGAGTTCCACGCAACCACGAGTGTCATGGGGACCACTACATAATTCGCATGAAGAAGTGATTTTATTCATTTGGCTTGAAGGATTAGGAGCTTCGTAAGATTTCTTGAGAAACTTGACTTGGTCCTCAAGTTCCATGATCCTACGGTCGGGAGTGCTAGAATTGTTCGAAGGCAAAGATATTGCCTTGACCGTTTTGTTCAAATCACGGGGATCATTCCAACTTTCGTTGTCATAGAGAGCAAGATCTTCTATGAGTTCCCATGATTCTTCCGCACTTAGATCACGTAGCATGCCACCGGCCGATTGGTCAATGGTTCGCCTTGTGGAGAGATCGATATGGTCATAGAAGATTTGGATTTGGAGCCAAAGATCTATGCCATGATGAGGGACTTTTTGGAGTAAGTCCTTGAAACGAGTCCATGCTTCATATAGAGTTTCACCTTGACGTTGTTGGAACATCAAGATATCATTTCTAAGCTTGGTAGTTCTCCCCGGTGGGAAAAATTGAGCAAGGAAACGAGTGGTGAGATCATCCCATGAGGTGATGAATCCCGCGGATAAACGTTCAAGCCATTGACTAGCTTGATCACGTAGAGAGAATTGGAATAGGCGTAATTGGGTCGACTCTCTAGTTGTAACATCAAGGTCTATAGAATATATGATTTTAAGGAAGTCCTTGAGATGTTGATTAGGATCTTAGGAACGAAGTCCATGGAATGCACATCCGCTTTGCACCAACCGGATGGTGTCAGATCGCAAGGGAGACACATTGGCTCCTTGGGTGAGCTCAATAGTGTTTCGATAGCCTTGGTGGCTAGGTCAGGAATACTCTCCTAGGGTTCGGGGCCTAAGAGGTTGGTTTGCTAGTGGTGGGTTTTGTTGGTGGTTTTGTTGTGGTGGGTTGATGGGTGATGTTACCACCTTCCATGATGTCGGATGGTAAAAGTTACGAACAAAGACACGAAGAAATAGATAGACTGAAGAAAACCTAAAAGTAAAAATAAAATGTTACTAGAAAGGAATCTAGCAAGTAGACCTAATAAAAAAAATTCTAACCTTGACAATAACTATTCCCCGGGCTGCGGCGCCAAAAACTTGATGCGTGGGAATTGCACCAGCCTTTACCTCTCGAGGGATCTTGAGAAGCTTACAACCCTCACTAGGCAGTGTACCTGATCGTTGTAGTATAGTATAGTGACAAGTACCAGAGGATTGATCGTTCAACTCATGAATAGTGTCGCTAGGATTAGAAAGCCTAAAAACTAGGTCTAGAGGTGAGGGATGATTTTTTTTGTATTTTTATATTTTTATAAAAGCAATTAAAATCTCGGGTTTTGAAAGAGTGGGCGGAATTAGTTGTTAGTCAACTAACCCAATAACTAAGATGCAATCAAAATAAAATAACAAAAATGTAAATAAAGCTAATTAAACTAGTGGTGTGAACAATAAATGGGAAAATTGTGTTTACTTAGATTTCATTACACCCTAGATATCTTTTACAGGTTAATTATTTGTTACAGTTGCGTGGATGACGGGTTATATTCCTTAATACCAATCGTGGGGTGGCGTACGTACTTCCCCAACTCTATAAGCTCCTACTTCACTCCTATGTCGAGCCTGCAAGAAGCTCCTAACATGGGATCACTAGAATTCGCTCATGCATTAAATACAACCATAAAAACCTAGTACGCATTGGTTCATGTTTCTTAAGACGTTCAAGCAAGTTACACTATGGAAGTCTGCCAGTTTTCTTAAGCCTAACATCGAAATTATTCATCCGTAACAACTATAAACAAGCAATCAACCCATAATCAACATCTAGGTTTCACTACATCTAAGCAAACACACAAGAGATCTAGCCTAGCATGTTAAAATCAAGACAAGCGTAAGATATACTCAAACAACACATAGACATATTGAATGAATTGAAAGGATACTTATCTTAATTGAACATGAAAGGTTTCAAGGGGTGAAAACCCTTGAAAATACTGATAAAATCATGCTAGTCCTTCTCAACTCCCTCAGTCTGCTGTTATCACACCCGAAGTTCACACTCACTCTCTAATCATAGGGGATGAGCATCTTAGCACTGTTCCTAATAAGGAATCGGACGAATTAATAAAGTCTAGTGCTGAGATCCTTGTCCCAATCCCAAGAGAGTCACAGGGAACTTTTGATCATGTGTGTGATCTACCTGCTCACCCTGAAAATCCAAAAGATCAATTTGAGACTTTTTCCGATTTTAATGATGATTGTACATCTTATGGAGAAGTTGAGTATGAAGAGGCACGATTGCCTCATTCGGATGTTGACCCTCTTATTGAGGAGTTCACAAATGAACTTACTCACATCAATCCACTTCCTTTGGGAAATGATGATGGTCTCCTTGATCTTGAAGCCGATGTGGGAGTAACTGAAAATCTTTTAAACTCTAATCCCAACATCGAGCTTAGTACTTCACATGCTGATGAAAATTCTTTATCTTCTGGAGACATCAGTCATGTGGAAGGATTACCTTCTGAGCTAGTTAGCTTAGAAGAAGAGAATGATGAGATTGACAATGAAATCAAAGATGAACCACTTCGTGCAACATTATTGAAAGTCAATCTCCTCATTTCTAAAATCGAGACTTTCAAAGAGAAACCTATTTCATCTCCTATCCCCATAAAGGATAGTGACATTCTCTCCGATGACCCTATACCGGAATTTGAAGCCTTTACTTTTGATCCTATGGGAGAGAAGATTAGTGGCAGTACCATTTCTCATTCTCATAATTCTCTCCCCGATTATGAATCATTTACCTTCGATGAGTTCTCCTGTGAACTCACGCACATCAATCCAGAATAGATTCATTCACATTTGATGAGTTCTCCAGTGAACTCACTCATATCATGACTCCTCCGGAGTATGATGACCCGGGGAGAGATGCACTCAATCATGAGAATTTGCAAATTCCCACCCACCCTCCCGGGATGTTTTCGAGCTTAACTTTTGAAATCCAAAATCAGGCTAATGCGCCTTCCTTCGAGGAAGACGATCTAATCATGATTTTCATCATGGTTTTCTTCCTTTTCTTCACCTACAGGGTGACTTCTCCTGTTCTTCACTCCTTCGAGAGTGAGGACATTATTTTTGACCCTGGCATCACCGCTTATAGTTTATACTAGCTTAAGCCTGGGTCTACTTATCTCATCGGTGTGGAACTTTCACGTGCTTCAAATGTTTATTCAAACATCTTGAATGAAAGTCCGATGGAGATTGTTTCTTCCACATCATGCTTCCCCAAGGACTAATGAATTCGGGGTCAAGTCAAGCTAGCGACTCGGTAAACAAAAACAGTAGCATGCTTATAGGGTTTTCACCCTAAGTGTGGGGGAGTCCCCCATGCTATGATTACAAAAGTGAAAAACAAAATTGTGTTTCCACATTTAGCTTGTATGTTCTCCTTTTACGTTCCAAGAGTCGGCATAATAGCCGGGACTTTGAATATTGAGGACAATATTCATGCTTAGTGTGGGGGGGTATTCGCTATTCTAGCGAATTTTATCACATTTTACTATCTTATACCCCCGTTTTTAACCAAAATTTTTCAAAAATTTTTCACTAAAGTTCAAAATTTTTTGTGGTAATCAGTCCGCCAAAGTCTAAATGACAAAGGGATTGGCTAGTCCAGGAGCAAACGGCTCTTGGTAAAGACATCTCAAATCCATTGACGGCTTGCAATTTGCCCAAAATTGTATGGTTCCACAACTCCCCGAAAACAAATGAGTTGGCTAGCCCGCAAGATTATGGCTTGTGGTAAAAGCCGTGGAAAATCCATAATTGGTAATCAGCACACCAAGATGTTGACTTAGTCCATCAAGATGCTGGCTAGTCCAGAAGCAAACGACTTTTGGTAAAGACTAATCAAATCCGTTGACAGCTGGTGGTTTGCTCAAAATCACACGGTTATCAGGTGTGCCACAGTTCTTACACCTGGCTACTCCAGGAGTGATGGCTTTTGGTAAAGAGTTTTTTTTTTAAATCCATCAAGTTTTTCTCAAAAGATTGCTAGGGACTAGCAATGTTTTAGTGTGGGAGATTGATGAGTGTGTAAATACTCATCATTTTATACCAATCTGAACTGCCAAAACATCCAAAAACACTCAATATTGCATCAAAATACTGAAATTATCTCAAAAATGTGTTTTATATGTTTTAGATGCAAAATGTTTAAAAACAAATGAAAAACGTACAAAGTTTGCATAATTGGCAGTTTCAGTCCCTCAAGTTTCATAAATTGTTAAAACTAGTCCCTGAAGGTTTTAAATGAATAAAAAGTCAACTTTAGTCCATGGGAAACCAAATTTATTCACAAATAGTCCCTGGATAAAAGTTTACACATATTGGCAACTTTTACCCCTCAAATATCAAAACTGGCAAAAATAGTCCCTGGGTATTCAAAAAGTGAAATTTAACAAATATTACCCTTGTACTATTCATAACTTACAAATTGGAACATTTTGATAACTTTTGGGTATTTACATGTTTAACCCTTCTAAAATCAGAAAATGACAATAATGGTCCTTGGTTTTGTAAAAAAGAAAAAAAAATATGCAAATATGGTCCTTGTGTCATCTAATATTGCAGGTTTAGTCCTTTTGACAACTTTGGAAAGTTACATTCCAGGCCCCTCAAGTTTCTACAGTTTACACTTTTGGTCCCTATGGTTTTTAAAAATACAAACGGATCCTTAATGTTATTAAAACCAAAAATAACCAATTACAAAACCAAACACCACCCTTGTAAAAGCCTGGTCCAACAAAGCATCCCCCAAGCCCAAAGTAATCTAGCCCACCCCGTCCCTTTGGTCAACCCAGTCAAACCAAACCATCCCCTTCCCCTTTTACCTCCAAAACCAGAAACCACCTGTTATTTCCCCCCCCCCCCCCCATCACCACTTGCACCTCTGTCTCACCCACCATCCCTTATCCCTGCCATTTCCACACCCCAAGACACCCATCACATCCCACCACCCCCCAATTTGCAACCTCAGTCCCAATATTGCTTAAAAAGGATTTCCCGCCAAGATTGGAGAAGGAGCAAAAGTGATCCAAATTGCTATTTTATTACTGGGATTTGACCCTGTGGGTCCCACAAGACTCTGGGATGCTATAAAGGGCAAGAGGAGCAGAAGTGAGAAGCAATTAGTGTAGTTGTAGTGTAACTTTAGGATACGTATTAGTGTAATTTGTTCTATCAGTTATAATTTTCAATTAAAAAGTATTGTAATCAGTTTTATTCATGTAATTCAAACTTTCTGTAATCCCAATTCCAAGTTCTCTAGTTAAATTCACAAATTTGCAATTTTAACTTGAAAATCTCAATTTATCTTGTTTGTTGTAAAGGTTGTTGTTTAATGTTCTTTTGGTCTCATCTAAGTTACTAAATAGTTTTTGGAAGCTATCTAATCAATTCAACTTGTTTTAAGTTAGTTTACTAAAAATACTCAAAAATAGGAATAAAATCTATGAAAAATAAAAAAAATCAGTTGAGAAGAAAGAAGGAGCAAAGAAATAAGGTTGAACTTGGATGACAGTGGTGTAGTAGCCTATTGGGAGGCTTTAGGTGACATGTTTGGTTCTTGGTTCATCACTCCTAATCCTGGACAGTTGTAAGTCATTGTCCATATTATATTTTTTTTTATATAATCTGTAGTAGTAGAGTATAGTTAATTATTGTTCCATCTTTTTTATTAATGTTCATTAGTGGTTAGTTCAAGCTTCACAGTCAAGTTCCATGGTTTAGTTTGTGATTTTGCTTCATAAAATTCTCAAAACAGTCCCATAAGGGGTGTTTGGATTAATGGATTCCACCAACATGCTTTGTGTCTTTGCTAGTATAAATAACTTCAACACAATTCTTATGGTCACAGTAGGATGGGTTAGCCTAAAAATCCAATGTGTGTTTGTAAAAAAAAGTCAAACTCTCCCTCTTGGTTCCATTTTGCTTAACTGTTAAGATTTCGAGTTCCATCCCTTGTCACATTGTTGCATAAGTTTGTTTTACAACTTAATGTAGGTCAATTATAGCTTATAACTTCAAAATAAGTCAGTTGTGATCACTCAAAACTCACAAAAGTCAACATATGTGGTTTTTGCAAAAAGTCAAAGTTTTCATAGGCTAAAAATCTCAAAACTTCAAGCAATTTAATAGAATTTTGTATTTGCTCCCAAGATGTGAAACTTATTTCCATAGATAGTCTATCAGCTTAATTTCAAGTTTCCATAGTCCTTTTATTTTTGATAATTTTTCCCTGGGCCCCACATAGCCCCAAAGTAGGTTGCAGGGTTGTCTGCTACCCTGCTGTGCAGACCACAGTCCCACCACCACCACTTGGTGGTGGTTTTCCAGCCTCCACAGTGGTTCTCAGGCCTCCCCATTTGTTCCTACCAACCCCCCTCCTACCAGGGAACAATCATTGACCATTAGTCTGACCTAGGATCAAGTAGACCCCACTTGGATTTGTCTCAAAAGTTTGTCCCCTATCTGTGTTCAACTTAGTTTTCAAAAGTGCTTATTTCATAATTTTAGCTTAATCAGTGGTTGTTTATAGATGTTTTCAGCTTAACTAAGTTTGAGTAGCTTGTTGGTACCCATTTTTACCATTGTGGACCCCACCATCAGTCATTTGACCTCATTTGACCACACAGTCAACCAAAGTCAACTGTATAAGTTTAGGGGGTGCAAACAACTTATTTATAAGCTATTTGAAAAGTGTTTTCACAAAAGTTCTTTATTTTCAGTAGTAAAACAAGTTTGTAAAAGAAAAATCCAAAAAAGCCAAAGTTAAAATAAGTGATAGTTTCTATTTAATTCAACTTAATTTTAATTTTCATTTTTAGATTTTAAGTAAGTACTTAGTGTTTTTATATTTTTATTAATTACCTTATATAGTAAAGTAATTTTGATAATTTTTTCAGATTTTTATTTTGTCATTTAGTGTTAATTAGATTTAATTTTAGTTTTCTTTATTATTAATTAATATTAAGTATTAAATCTCATATTTAGTTTTTAGAAAGTTAAACTTAGTTTTTATATTTTTCCTATCTCTAATATAGTATAATAGATTTTTATAAAATATAATTTTTAATTCTACTGTTCATTTTCCATTTTTCTTATTTAATTTGTTTAAATTAGAATTAAAGTAATTAAAAGGCAAATAATTAGTGGATTAATCTTAAAACTTAATTTTTAGAGTTTTTATAATTTTGTAGGATTCCAGTGATGGTTAAGTAATTTTATAAATTTTATCTTAATTTTCTAAGTTAATTTAGTATTAATATTAATTAAAAGTAGTTTAATTAGTTAAATTAAGTTAAATAGTTTTTAATTAATAACAAAACCACAAAAAGACAAAAATATTTATTTTTATTTTTTATACTTTCTTCAAGTTCTAATTTAGGTTTAGAAAATATTTTTGCTAATTTTTAGTTTAATTTAAATCATTTATAATTATTAGTTAATTTAAATTAGTTTTTTTTTAAATAGTTTAATTAATTAAATAATATTTAAATAGTATTTTAATCATTTTCATAATTTCATTTTCATTTTTAATTTTAAAGTTTGAAAAAGTGTCAAAAGCACCCCCTGTAGTTGTTAAATACCAAAATCCCACTTTTTCAGTCCGATTGCGTAAATCTGAATTGTGAATACGTGCATATATCTGTTATCTGATTTTTGTGAATATTATATTTGTGTACAAATACCAAAATAACAGTAGCAATATCATTCTCACATCATCTGGCTACTGTCCTCAGTGCCACTTTCTCATAAACGATTTCCAAAAACACCATTTCGATCTCGCTGGGACTTTAACGACCCAGGAAAACACTATACTATCACCGGAGTATTGGGACGAGGCTGTCTTTGACTTGTTGACCTTGGTCAATAATATCTGACGGTTTAGACCCAATCAAAATTTGGCGCCGCTGCCGGGGAGGTTGTTGCGTGTTTTATAAAATCGTTTTAAGTTTAGTGGTTTTCAAAACCCTCCCTGTACAAATTTCACAAAAATTTGTAAAAAGTTTTTGTAAAAACTTATTCATATCAAAAACGTTCATTAACACTTCTCCTGAAGTGTTGAAAACACCAAAAAAATTAAAAACAATCAAAAACAAACTGTGAAGTTAAATTACTTCGTGTTCTTTAAGATTACAACCTAAAACAGTTGGTTTAAGGTAAGTTCTGACATTAAATTGCGAACTGAAGAGGAAACCTATTTACTTCCTCCCGCCAGCCTGCGAGTAATCTTAAAGGGACGATTTCGGTTAACGAATCAGTTCCAAAAATATTTCCCAAGTTTTCTGCACACACACCCATAAGCCTAAAGCAGTTTTTCAAATTAATTAATAAACCCATAATAAGTTCCCAAACTTAAGATTAAAACTTGCCTTTATATCCCTGTGAGTGGTGTACCTTTTTCAAAAAAGCCATTCACTTGTGATTTTTGGTTTAAGTTCACTGTGGTTTTGCCTCAATCTTGTGTTGAAAAATTGTTTTTTTTTTTTTTTTTTTGTGCATGTGCACTAAACATGTTTCTCGAAAATACCAAAAATATTCACCTTTACCCTCTCACCTTTTTGATTCTTCATCCCTTTACTCTCTATCCTTTTGATTCTAACTTCTTTCACTTGTCCCGTAATTAATGGCATCTCTCGATGACGATTTCTTTGAACAAAGGGCCTATGAGAGCAACATTGAAAAACTTATGGCCTTGTCAAAGATATCGAGATGTCGAGTTGATTATGATGAACCTTCGATTCCTATTCCCTCTCCAATGAGGGAAATGGAACGAGAAACCGGGGTGACAAAGGACCCTGTACTTTCCTCTGACTATGAAAGTGCTATATACGTCCAACCTTCGGTTTTCCAAAAATCTAAGCTCACAATTGCTCCCAACCTTTCACGATATACGGTTATACATAAAAACCAAGAGCTTAGAGCTGTGACTGAAAATAACGGCTTACCTAATCTTCACATTCAAAAACCCGAGACCATAACGGAAGTGGTGGATATTGCTAGCTCTAAGAGCACACCACTTGTCCCACCTCCGGCTTTTGTTCCTTGTGTAGGTTGTGGTGAGCCACTTTTCGGTTTTCCATGTCGTTGGTGTACATGTGTACAATGTGGTAACGATATTCGTAACGGGAGTTGTTTGTTTTGTGGTTCGAGGAATTCATTTGCTTATGATCCTAACCAGAACTCATTCAACAACTCCTCAAATTTTTCCAACTACCCATCACATTCATACGAGCAAGATTCATATTATCCAAATCTCAATAATGCTTCGTATCAAATTACACCAAGTCAGACTCAACAGTTTTACTGTTGTGAGTATTGTGGTGGCCCTCACTACAGCTCTGATTGTCAAATTAGGGATCAGTTTGTCTATGAACAGGTTCCTTGTAACAATCATGAATTTGGTTTTAACCAGCCTTCACAATACACAAACCCTCAACCACCGCCTCTGGACGAGTTAGCTAGAGCTGAATTGATTACTAAATTAATTATGAATCAAACTCAATTCAACAAGACCATTCAAGATAGTATAAACTGTCTTAAGGATTTGATTCTTAGAAAACAAAAGCCTCCTATTAACTCATTTTATTTTGAGGATGAAAGTGATGAGGATGAGCCATTTCAAGAGGTAAAACCTAAGAAAACTTCAGATATCTTGCCAATGGGGGACAAGGAAGTCAAAAGCAATCCTCTTGAGGAGATTGATGACCTTGTTCCAATCCCAAAGGTATCTGAGAAACCTCTTGAAACTGCTTCAGTAGAAATACAGGGAGAAAAGATTATGATTGAATCACTAGCAGTAGAAATCATGGAACTTGTAGAAACCTTGACTGCTAGTCCTTCTCAACTCCCTCAGTCTGCTGTTATCACACCCGAAGTTCACACTCACTCTCTAATCATGGGGGATGAGCATCTTAGCACTGTTCCTAATAAGGAATCGGACGAATTAATAAAGTTTAGTGCTGAGATCCTTGTCCCAATCCCAAGAGAGTCACAGGGAACTTTTGATCATGTGTGTGATCTACCTGCTCACCCTGAAAATCCAAAAGATCAATTTGAGACTTTTTCCGATTTTAATGATGATTGTACATCTTATGGAGAAGTTGAGTATGAAGAGGCACGATTGCCTCATTCGGATGTTGACCCTCTTATTGAGGAGTTCACAAATGAACTTACTCACATCAATCCACTTCCTTTGGGAAATGATGATGGTCTCCTTGATCTTGAAGCCGATGTGGGAGTAACTGAAAATCTTTTAAACTCTAATCCCAACATCGAGCTTAGTACTTCACATGCTGATGAAAATTCTTTATCTTCTGGAGACATCAGTCATGTGGAAGGATTACCTTCTGAGCTAGTTAGCTTAGAAGAAGAGAATGATGAGATTGACAATGAAATCAAAGATGAACCACTTCGTGCAACATTATTGAAAGTCAATCTCCTCATTTCTAAAATCGAGACTTTCAAAGAGAAACCTATTTCATCTCCTATCCCCATAAAGGATAGTGACATTCTCTCCGATGACCCTATACCGGAATTTGAAGCCTTTACTTTTGATCCTATGGGAGAGAAGATTAGTGGCAGTACCATTTCTCATTCTCATAATTCTCTCCCCGATTATGAATCATTTACCTTCGATGAGTTCTCCTGTGAACTCACGCACATCAATCCAGAATAGATTCATTCACATTTGATGAGTTCTCCAGTGAACTCACTCATATCATGACTCCTCCGGAGTATGATGACCCGGGGAGAGATGCACTCAATCATGAGAATTTGCAAATTCCCACCCACCCTCCCGGGATGTTTTCGAGCTTAACTTTTGAAATCCAAAATCAGGCTAATGCGCCTTCCTTCGAGGAAGACGATCTAATCATGATTTTCATCATGGTTTTCTTCCTTTTCTTCACCTACAGGGTGACTTCTCCTGTTCTTCACTCCTTCGAGAGTGAGGACATTATTTTTGACCCCGGCATCACCGCTTATAGTTTATACTAGCTTAAGCCTGGGTCTACTTATCTCATCGGTGTGGAACTTTCACGTGCTTCAAATGTTTATTCAAACATCTTGAATGAAAGTCCGATGGAGATTGTTTCTTCCACATCATGCTTCCCCAAGGACTAATGAATTCGGGGTCAAGTCAAGCTAGCGACTCGGTAAACAAAAACAGTAGCATGCTTATAGGGTTTTCACCCTAAGTGTGGGGGAGTCCCCCATGCTATGATTACAAAAGTGAAAAACAAAATTGTGTTTCCACATTTAGTTTGTATGTTCTCCTTTTACGTTCCAAGAGTCGGCATAATAGCCGGGACTTTGAATATTGAGGACAATATTCATGCTTAGTGTGGGGGGGTATTCGCTATTCTAGCGAATTTTATCACATTTTACTATCTTATACCCCCGTTTTTGACCAAAATTTTTCAAAAATTTTTCACTAAAGTTCAAAATTTTTTGTGGTAATCAGTCCGCCAAAGTCTAAATGACAAAGGGATTGGCTAGTCCAGGAGCAAACGGCTCTTGGCAAAGACATCTCAAATCCATTGACGGCTTGCAATTTGCCCAAAATTGTATGGTTCCTCAACTCCCCGAAAACAAATAAGTTGGCTAGCCCGCAAGATTATGGCTTGTGGTAAAGGCCGTGGAAAATCCATAATTGGTAATCAGCACACCAAGATGTTGACTTAGTCCATCAAGATGCTGGCTAGTCCAGAAGCAAACGGCTTTTGGTAAAGACTAATCAAATCCGTTGACAGCTGGTGGTTTGCTCAAAATCACACGGTTATTAGGTGTGCCACAGTTCTTACACCTGGCTACTCCAGGAGTGATGGCTTTTGGTAAAGAGTTTTTTTTTAAAATCCATCAAGTTTTTCTCAAAAGATTGCTAGGGACTAGCAATGTTTTAGTGCGGGAGATTGATGAGTGTGTAAATACTCATCATTTTATACCAATCTGAACTGCCAAAACATCCAAAAACACTCAATATTGCATCAAAATACTGAAATTATCTCAAAAATGTGTTTTATATGTTTTAGATGCAAAATGTTTAAAAACAAATGAAAAACGTACAAAGTTTGCATAATTGGCAGTTTCAGTCCCTCAAGTTTCATAAATTGGCAAAACTAGTCCCTGAAGGTTTTAAATGAATAAAAAGTCAACTTTAGTCCATGGGAAATCAAATTTATTCACAAATAGTCCCTGGATAAAAGTTTACACATATTGGCAACTTTTACCCCTCAAATATCAAAACTGGCAAAAATAGTCCCTGGGTATTCAAAAAGTGAAATTTAACAAATATTACCCTTGTACTATTCATAACTTACAAATTGGAACATTTTGATAACTTTTGGGTATTTACATGTTTAACCCTTCTAAAATCAGAAAATGACAATAATGGTCCTTGGTTTTGTAAAAAAGAAAAAAAAATATGCAAATATGGTCCTTGTGTCATCTAATATTGCAGGTTTAGTCCTTTTGACAACTTTGGAAAGTTACATTCCAGGCCCCTCAAGTTTCTACAGTTTACACTTTTGGTCCCTATGGTTTTTAAAAATACAAACGGATCCTTAATGTTATTAAAACCAAAAATAACCAAATACAAAACCAAACACCACCCTTGTAAAAGCCTGATCCAACAAAGCATCCCCCAAGCCCAAAGTAATCTAGCCCACCCCGTCCCTTTGGTCAACCCAGTCAAACCAAACCATCCCCTTCCCCTTTTACCTCCAAAACCAGAAACCACCTGGTATTTCCCCCCCCCCCCCCATCACCTCTTGCACCTCTGTCTCACCCACCATCCCTTATCCCTGCCATTTCCACACCCCAAGACACCCATCACATCCCACCACCCCCCAATTTGCAACCTCAGTCCCAATATTGCTTAAAAAGGATTTCCCGCCAAGATTGGAGAAGGAGCAAAAGTGATCCAAATTGCTATTTTATTACTGGGATTTGACCCTGTGGGTCCCACAAGACTCTGGGATGCTATAAAGGGCAAGAGGAGCAGAAGTGAGAAGCAATTAGTGTAGTTGTAGTGTAACTTTAGGATACGTATTAGTGTAATTTGTTCTATCAGTTATAATTTTCAATTAAAAAGTATTGTAATCAGTTTTATTCATGTAATTCAAACTTTCTGTAATCCCAATTCCAAGTTCTCTAGTTAAATTCACAAATTTGCAATTTTAACTTGAAAATCTCAATTTATCTTGTTTGTTGTAAAGGTTGTTGTTTAATGTTCTTTTGGTCTCATCTAAGTTACTAAATAGTTTTTGGAAGCTATCTAATCAATTCAACTTGTTTTAAGTTAGTTTACTAAAAATACTCAAAAATAGGAATAAAATCTATGAAAAATAAAAAAAATCAGTTGAGAAGAAAGAAGGAGCAAAGAAATAAGGTTGAACTTGGATGACAGTGGTGTAGTAGCCTATTGGGAGGCTTTAGGTGACATGTTTGGTTCTTGGTTCATCAATCCTAATCCTGGACAGTTGTAAGTCATTGTCCATATTATATTTTTTTTTTTATATAATCTGTAGTAGTAGAGTATAGTTAATTATTGTTCCATCTTGTTTATTAATGTTCATTAGTGGTTAGTTCAAGCTTCACAGTCAAGTTCCATGGTTTAGTTTGTGATTTTACTTCATAAAATTCTCAAAACAGTCCCATAAGGGGTGTTTGGATTAATGGATTCCACCAACATGCTTTGTGTCTTTGCTAGTATAAATAACTTCAACACAATTCTTATGGTCACAGTAGGATGGGTTAGCCTAAAAATCCAATGTGTGTTTGTAAAAAAAAGTCAAACTCTCCCTCTTGGTTCCATCTTGCTTAACTGTTAAGATTTCGAGTTCCATCCCTTGTCACATTGTTGCATAAGTTTATTTTACAACTTAATGTAGGTCAATTATAGCTTATAACTTCAAAATAAGTCAGTTGTGATCACTCAAAACTCACAAAAGTCAACATATGTGGTTTTTGCAAAAAGTCAAAGTTTTCATAGGCTAAAAATCTCAAAACTTCAAGCAATTTAATAGAATTTTGTATTTGCTCCCAAGATGTGAAACTTATTTCCATAGATAGTCTATCAGCTTAATTTCAAGTTTCCATAGTCCTTTTATTTTTGATAATTTTTCCCTGGGCCCCACACAGCCCCAAAGTAGGTTGCAGGGTTGTCTGCTACCCTGCTGTGCAGACCACAGTCCCACCACCACCACTTGGTGGTGGTTTTCCAGCCTCCACAGTGGTTCTCAGGCCTCCCCATTTGTTCCTACCAACCCCCCTCCTACCAGGGAACAATCATTGACCATTAGTCTGACCTAGGATCAAGTGGACCCCACTTGGATTTGTCTCAAAAGTTTGTCCCCTATCTGTGTTCAACTTAGTTTTCAAAAGTGCTTATTTCATAATTTTAGCTTAATCAGTGGTTGTTTATAGATGTTTTTAGCTTAACTAAGTTTGAGTAGCTTGTTGGTACCCATTTTTACCATTGTGGACCCCACCATCAGTCATTTGACCTCATTTGACCACACAGTCAACCAAAGTCAACTGTATAAGTTTAGGGGGTGCAAACAGCTTATTTATAAGCTATTTGAAAAGTGTTTTCACAAAAGTTCTTTATTTTCAGTAGTAAAACAAGTTTGTAAAAGAAAAATCCAAAAAAGCCAAAGTTAAAATAAGTGATAGTTTCTATTTAATTCAACTTAATTTTAATTTTCATTTTTAGATTTTAATTAAGTACTTAGTGTTTTTATATTTTTATTAATTACCTTATATAGTAAAGTAATTTTGATAATTTTTTCAGATTTTTATTTTGTCATTTAGTGTTAATTAGATTTAATTTTAGTTTTCTTTATTATTAATTAATATTAAGTATTAAATCTCATATTTAGTTTTTAGAAAGTTAAACTTAGTTTTTATATTTTTCCTAGCTCTAATATAGTATAATATATTTTTATAAAATATAATTTTGAATTCTACTATTCATTTTCCATTTTTCTTATTTAATTTTTTTAAATTAGAATTAAAGTAATTAAAAGGCAAATAATTAGTGGATTAATCTTAAAACTTAATTTTTAGAGTTTTTATAATTTTGTAGGATTCCAGTGATGGTTAAGTAATTTTATAAATTTTATCTTAATTTTCTAAGTTAATTTCGTATTAATATTAATTAAAAGTAGTTTAATTAGTTAAATTAAGTTAAATAGTTTTTAATTAATAACAAAACCACAAAAAGACAAAAATATTTATTTTTATTTTTTATACTTTCTTCAAGTTCTAATTTAGGTTTAGAAAATATTTTTGCTAATTTTTAGTTTAATTTAAATCATTTATAATTATTAGTTAATTTAAATTAGATTTAAATTAGTTTTTTTTAAATAGTTTAATTAATTAAATAATATTTAAATAGTATTTTAATCATTTTCATAATTTCATTTTCATTTTTAATTTTAAAGTTTGAAAAAGTGTCAAAAGCACCCCCTGTAGTTGTTAAATACCAAAATCCCACTTTTTCAGTCCGATTGCGTAAATCTGAATTGTGAATACGTGCATATATCTGTTATCTGATTTTTGTGAATATTATATCTGTGTACAAATACCAAAATAACAGTAGCAATATCATTCTCACATCATCTGGCTACTGTCCTCAGTGCCACTTTCTCATAAACGATTTCCAAAAACACCATTTCGATCTCGCTGGGACTTTAACGACCTGGGAAAACACTATACTATCACCGGAGTATTGGGACGAGGCTGTCTTTGACTTGTTGACCTTGGTCAATAATATCTGACGGTTTAGACCCAATCAGCCGTCAACCCGCCGCCTATAATAAAATCGGATTGCCTAGATCCAGATTTGACGCCGTCAAGAGTAATTTTCCTCTGGGCCATCACGTGTAAAGGGACCATGACGGCCTATGGTGACGCCGTCATGCCCTAGTGTAAAAACATTTTGGATCGTCATGGACTCTACCCTCTTCACCTCTTGTTTTCCTCTTGACGCCGTCATTAAGAATTTGGTGACGCCGTCAGGTACTGTTCCCAGCAAGGAAAATTAAGACTTTGCCGTTTTCTTCACTTTTATGCTCCAAAAACGTCCAAAATGCTTTCTTTTCCAGAATTCACTCCAAAAGTACCTAAAATCACAAAAGGAACGATTTAGGGCAATATTCGATCAAATAAATTCAATTCCGGGCTTAAATGACCCCCTAAAAACGGATCATTTTTCGCCTCATCATAAGTAATGTGTGATTGGCTTGGTTTCGAGCCGCTTGAGTCCTCCCGTTTGGTATGTGGTAACATGGGGTTTGATTTGAATCATCAACATCTGATTTATGAAATTTGTGAAAGTCATATACTTCATGCGTCTCAAATTTATAGTTCACATTTTATTTTCGGGTTATCTCAAATCAAACGTCAGTCTGAGATTTCAGTATTTTTTTAACCGTGTATTTTTTTTTTTTTTTTTTTTTTTTTTTTTTTTTTTTTTTGTCAGTGGACAACTATTTAATTGATCTACTGCACATCGAAATACAAGAAAACAAGCTAACTAATTAAACATCCTATATGGAATAAGTGAAGGGCAGAGCAACCAATATTCCAAAGCAATATCTAGACGTGTTGGACATATAGCGAATTGCCAATGGTGGTTAAAGGCAAAAATCAGGGCCTAAAATCGTTCTTTCAGTACTTAAAATTTTAGCAAAGCTTGTTCTTGTAAGGTTTTCATTTTTACTTTTTCCTATCTTAAAAGTTTAGCAAATCTTGTATTTATAACAATTTGAGTGATAATTTCTTTCTTTTTTTAAATAAAAATTAGTAATTTGAGTGATAAAAGTTTTTATTTATTTATTTATTTTTTTTCTAACTAAAAATTATGTTAAGTGCGTGTACGGCCGTACGGGCCTTATCACTAGTTATATACTAAAGTTGTTTTAGTTTTTCCGCTATAACACCAACAACACCTTGTCCATTGCCTGTACCAAAGTTCGGCATCAATTTCATTCGTAGCATTTTACCAAAGTTGCACAAATGATTACAGGTTTTGCGTATCATGGGCAACTCTTTTGAATACTTTGGTATGAAATATTTAGTCCCACATCAGCTAAAGAAAACAACTCTTTCTTGTTTATAAATTTCGGTGTACATCAGTAACTTAAGTTGATGTTTTGCATTATGTTGTCCTAGATGTTGTTGTTGGCTAGTATATGTAAATCAATAAATTTACAATACTAGATATCAACCTCGTCTAGGTCAAATTTATACAAATTGTTGACTTTTTGAGTAACTAAACATAATTTGTAAATTTGAATCTTATACATCAAATCGGTTTTTCAAACCATTTTAGGTAAACATAGTTTGTAAAATTGAATCTCATCCATCGAATCGTTTTTTCAAATGGTTCTCGTTTTTCCCTTGTTCTCAACTGGTTAACGGCTCAACCAATTGAAAAGATACTTTATTAATGGACGTTTGAGGGTACTCTCTGATGTTGAAAACATCAAAACTTATAACTAGACCGGCTTTTGTTGAATCGAGTATGATAAGCAAAATATTGATTTGTTGTTTGATTCCAAGCAATACCAATGTTCAATCAACTTCCACTTGCATAATATCATCACAAAATCCCATCAGATACGTTAAATGATCATGTGGTAAAATTGTAAATATCATCATATATGTATGTCTATGCTTCAAAATTGTAAATATCATCATAATAATAGTAAGTCCATAGGCCGTAAGTTTTAATTGGTGTATTATTATTATTAAATAAAAAGCTTAGTTCATGCTAGAGTTGTTTAACTTATTTAGTTATCTGATATATGCTATAGGAATAAACAAGTATGTATGATCTAGTTGTGTACCAACTAGGCTACACATGGACTCATTCACTAATTTGACCAAGAAAAATTGGCGTAGCTACCCAAATTCTCATCTTCAAATATTATTTGATAGCGAGCATCATATCCATGTTTAAGATTAGGAGCGCGGTTTGCCTGCAAGCATAAAACCCTTGTAAACAACGCGCCTAACCAGCTTGGAACCACCCCACACATTCTCAAGTTCTTGAACCACATTCTCAGACAACAAGTTAACACCTTTCTCCTTAGCAGTCACAACCGCAGACCAAGACCTCAGCATACCCAAAACGCCCTCAAACAGTAGTTCTTTAGGTATATCAAGTTTCAAAGGACTCCCTTCAGACCCCAGCCCAACACTTTCAAAAGGGAAAGGCAATGTTTGGTAGCCATCAAATAGATACTTTATATCTTTATTCCAATAAGGAAGCGTGGTGTCATGAAACCTCTTAAGCGCCGCATCAATTTCAGGTGTGATATCAAAGTCAATGTACCCCCAAACGGCAAAAACACCGTTTGGTTGTAAAACACGGTTGATCACTGAGTAGAATCTTGGTAAATCAAACCAATGTACGGCTTCGGCAACAGTCACAAGATCCACGCTATTTTCACCACCGATCAAGTCAATAAGGTCATCGTCTGATAGAGACACTGGTGTATGAAGGTATCGAACACAAGGATGAGGCTTAGCAAGTTTTAGTTGAGGTTCGCTTATGTCCGTCCCTATAACTTGCTTGTAATGCTCTGCCACCTGGATCACAATCATTAAACGAACCATAACTTAATAAACTATAAATTTTGCATAAACTGCATGTTAGCAAAAGTTTGATAATCGACAACGTTGACCTCTCATGACCCGCTCTAAGGACAATATGTGGGATCCCAATATACTTCTAGGTACGATTGGTAGACCTACAAGTGTAACTAAATCCATGCATAGACCTGTGTCTGAATTTTTAACTGATTTATGGAGTGGTAACGCAAGTTTAGACACGAAATTAAGCAAATATATCGGCCTACCAATCATTTCTCTTATAATGAATGAAATAATAATAATAATAATAAATAAAATAAAAATAAATTAAAAAACCATAAAAGATACAGGAAGGAAGGCTAACACTGATAGCGGCTTGACCGTTGCCAGTACCAACATCCCAAGCGAGTGAGTGAGAGGAGGTTCGATCGGCTAACATGGAATACCATTCAGCTGGATAAGTTGGTCGTGCATCCAAATATGCCTCAGCTTGTTTGTCGAATAAACCGGCCATTTTTATTTGTTTATCTTAAGATGATGGAATTTGCAGGCTTGAAACAAGAAGGAATCAAATATATAGAGAAGCCATGCCACCTGCAACAAGTTAAATATTAATAAAAGTTTGTTGAACAAGTGGTAAATAATTTTATATTCATGTTATTTTGTTTTTGTTAAGCTGAAAGAGACTAACCTACGTCACAATGCACACACCAACTAAGACACGGATCCGAATTCACTCAGTTTTGAAGTGATCGATTTAACTATTTAAGAATTGCATATACAGAATGTCCAAACAAATTTGTAATTGACTGGCCTAAATGACATAGACGAGCAAAATCAACGTAGTTCATTTAATTAATGACATGTAACGTATACACTTTCTCTCCTTTCAAATTTTTCATACACTCATCTTTAGGTCCAATTGGTTGGTTATGAATCATTTTCCAATTTTATACGTATCCCTCATTGAGTAAAAACAAACATAAAAGTAGAAAGGTAACCACTCTCCTTGGCTTTAAAGTGTTTTAGAGGGTGTTTGTAATTTTCTTTATTTATTATTTATTTATTTATTTTGCTTTTTCTGCTTTTTTTAAACAAAAAATCACTTTTGCCTTCTTTTTTTTATCATATTTCATATATAGACTTTTCAAAAAGTGTTATATATAATTGGTGGCCATGTTAAGGAATACAAATTCGATTCGTTGATGTTGATATTTTTTTATAGCAATCAAAGGGTAAAAGGCCCATGAATCTGATTAGTAATTGGTGGCCATGTTAAGGAATACAAATTCGATTTGTTAGACCAATGCTAATGGGCGTTGGTTTCACCAAGCAACCCCAAAAGCAACGCGCCACTTCCCTCTAGCACACCCCAAACCAACGCGTCGCCCTCCAACTTTTTCCAAAACTCGGTTGCATCACCAACCGAAACAATTACACATGCAACCCCATTTTTTACATGACAAAAAGAAAAACTTACCCATTTGATTGTTTGGTTTGGAATGGAGGCTGTGCCTGAAAAAGATGGTGTATAAAAATGGAGGAAATTAGGTTGGGTTTATTAAAAGTAATTAGAGTATAAGAAGAAGACTTACCGTTTATGAATTGGATGAAAGTTTTTGAGAGTGAGTGAAGTTTAGGTGAATGGTGGAAGATGAAATGAAGTTACAAAGAGTAAAGGTAAAATGATTGTTGGAAGGTGAAGTTTAGGTGAATGTTTAACTGTGGTTGACTCCAAAGTCAAGTTATTTGCATTTTTGGTCCTTCGGTTTTAGATAATATGCAATCTATTGGATTAAGCTACAATGTCAAATTTCAAAAACAATACTACAACGCAAATATATATTTTGTGGAAAATAGCACCTGATAACATTAAGGCTAAAATTAAGACAATAATAAGCAGATATGTGAACAATTTAGTTTTGGGAAATTGGCAAAAAAAGGCATCATACTTGCCACCTTTTGTCATTGTATGTATCATACTTTTTTTTTTTTTTTTTTGATTATAGCACTAACCTTTTTAAATTGTGTCATTGTGTGTACTTTGTGAGCATTTTACCCCTACTTTTTTCAAATTTTGAAGGGTAAAATGGTCATTTCACATGGCCAAAGTACACACAATGACACGATTTAAAAAGGTTAGTGCTATAATAAAAAAAAAAGTATGATACATACAATGACAAAAGGTGGCAAGTATGATGCCTTTTTTTGCCAATTTCCCATTAGTTTTGGGGTTGCTTTTATGGTCACCACTAGCTAGTTATGGTTGGGGTGGAGTTGTGAAGAGAGAAAGTTGAGGTGGCGCTGAGGTGGCGGGGTTGCTTGGGTGAAGTTATGGTCACCATTAGCATTACTCTTATATCTTTTTTTGTCATTTGTGTAAAAGGCAATCTGTTAGGCTCAATGTACCTATACTTGTAAAACATATAAATATGATACTTGTCATGTCGTTTCTTAGTGCCAATGTTAATGTGATCCAACTAGAGGATGGCAACTGTTATATGTTTTTATTGCGCTACTTTATATTTTTAGAAGCATTGATTGACACGTGCAACCAATAAGCTGAATGTCATTTGAAACGAAAAATCAGAGGCAAATTTATCCGTCAACCTTTGATTATCACGGCCCGAATTACCAACAGGTAATGAACGGGAGATTGAACTACATGAGATTGAACTACCCGCATTACCAAGGCATGTAAATTGGTACACCATGGAGATTGAACTACATGATTTTAAAGCACTCTATGCTTCAGAAAGGTCCATTTAGCTTAAACCACATTCTTTGACATCTAGTATATATTAATGGTTGGTTGTTTTAACTTTGTACAGCATATCAGTGTAATGCATATCAGTGTGATGTTTGTTGTGTCGTACTTTATAGTTGATGTTAATGTGGTCCAAATAGAGGATGACAATTGTTTCATATTATTTAATAAACAAGTCATAAACCCGTAATTTTGGGGTTGAAAGACTTGGGTAATTTGCATTTTCTTAGGATAGTTGTAGACTTGTAGTCTTATAAAAATTCTTTGGGGGTCTTATGTTTACCTTTTTCAATATTAAGTACATACATTTTGGTATCAAATGTTGTTATCTTTATGTTCAATCTATTTTCTTTTCTTTTTTTCTATTATTGAAACCCTTGGTTCATGCTAAAGTTGTTTGAGTTTCTCCGCTATAACACCAACAACACCTTGTCCATTGCCTGTACCAACATCCCAAGCGAGTGAGTGTGAGGAGGTATTAATTAATATAGTTACGAAATTCATATAGCATTTTACCAAAGTTGCACAAGTGATAGAGTACTTCCAATTGTATTGTCCCTAAATTACTGCATTCAAGTTCGGCATCAATTTCATTCGTAGCATTTTACCTAAGTTGCACAAGTGATTACAGGTTTTGCGTATCATGGTTAACTCTTTTGAATATTTCAGTATGAAATATTTAGTCCCACATCAGCTAAAGAAAACAACTCTTTCTTGTTTATATATTTCGGTGTACATCAGTAACTTAAGTTGATGTTTTGCATTATGTTGTCCTAGATGTTGTTGTTGGCTAGTATATGCAAATCCATAAATTTACAATACTAGATAACAGTCTAAGTCAAATTAATACAAATTGTTGACTTTTTGAGTAACTAAACATAGTTTGTATGATCTAGTTGTGTACCAGCTAGGCTATACATGGACTCATTCACTAATTTGACCAAGAAAAATTGGCGTAGCTACCCAAATTCTCATTTTCAAATATTATTTGATAGCGAGCATCACATCCAAGTTTAAGATTAGGAGCACGGTTTGCCTGCAAGCATAAAACCCTTGTAAACAACGCGCCTAACCAGCTTGGAACCACCCCACACATTCTCAAGTTCTTGAACCACATTCTCAGACAACAAGTTAACACCTTTCTCTTTAGCCGTCACAACCGCAGACCAAGACCTCAACATACCCAAAACGCCTTCAAACAATAGTTCTTTAGGTATATCGAGTTTCAAAGGACTCCCTTCACACCCCAGCCCGACACTTTCAAAGGGGAAAGGCAATGTTTGGTAGCCATCAAATAGATACTTTATATCTTTATTCCAATAAGGAAGCGTAGTATCATGAAACCGCTTAAGGGCTGCATCAATCTCAGGTGTGATATCAAAGTCATTGTACCCCCAAACAGCAAACACACCATTTTGTTTCAAAACGCGGTTAATCACTGAGTAGAATCTTGGTAGATCAAACCAATGTACGGCTTGGGCAACAGTCACAAGATCAACGCTATTTTCACCACCAATCAAGTCAATAAGGTCATCGTCTGATAGAGACAGTGGTGTATGAAGGTACCGAACACGAGGATGAGGCTTAGCAAGTTTTAGTTGAGGTTCGCTTATGTCTGTCCCTATAACTTGCTTGTAATGCTCTGCCACCTGGATCACAATCATTAAAAGAATCAAAACTCAAGATTATCAATCATTCAAAGGACAATATGTGGGATCCCAATTAACTATATAATTACAATTGGTAGACCCACAAGTGTAACTAAATCCATGCATAGACCTGTGTGTGAATGATTTACTGATTTTGAAAAAACGGGTCAACAAGATGATGTAACGCAAGTTTAGGTACGAAATTAAGAAATATTTCGGCCTACCAATCATTTCTCTTATATAAATGTATAAAAAAAACGTAAAAGATACATGAAGGAAGGCTCACAGCGATAGCGGCTTGACCATTGCCAGTACCAACATCCCAGGCGAGTGAGTGAGAGGAGGTTCGATCGGCTAACATGGAGTACCATTCAACTGGATAAGTTGGTCGTGCATCCAGATATGCCTCGGCTTGTTTATCGAATAATCCGGCCATTTTTATTAGCTATTTTGGCTAATGGAATTTGCAGGCAGGAAACAAGAAGGAATCAAATAAATAGAGAATCCATGCCTCTTGAAACAAGCTAAAAGATGCATAGATTAATAAAGTTTGTTGAACAAGTGGTAAATAATTATTCAGGTTATTTTGTTTTTGTTAAGCTAAAAAAGACAAACCTACCTCAGAATGCAACAACTTTCGTCGTTTTGTTATCACTTATTGCTTCATGTAATAAGATAAAATGAAAACCACATTCTAGTAATAAAAAGCTTGCGACTTTCATCACTAAGTACCAAAATGGGTAAAAACGGTGTAATGCCAAACACTCCTTTAACATACATACATATCAAAAGTTCTGAACTTTAACATACTAGTTCTGCGTTTTTCCATAAATCAACTTAAAAGACACAAAGGGCGTTCTAGTAGTACCGAGAGAGGGTTAGACAATTGCTCATTACTTCCGAGCACCACCGATAGCTAACCCGCTAAATCCTTGCACTTTAACTTAGCCTCCCTTAGCTCACCTATTCAAAACATGAAATGCAGCATCGTAAGCTTATAGCTTAGTGAGATAACGTAATATAAACTGAATTCATATATGCGTTGCACACGTATAATCGTGAGTGCCATATACGCACTAGTCATCCACATAGGAGGTCTAAGTTCGGTGTTCAGAACCCAAATGCCATATACACACTAATCGTCCACTTAGGACGTCTAGTTCCATTTTCGGAACATAAGGCTATATAAGTGCACTAATCATCCACATAGATTGTCTACTTCAATTTTCGGAACATAAACCTATAAAAGTGAGCTAATCATCCAAGTAGGACGTCTAAGTTCCGTTTCGGAAGTCGGAACATATTACGATGTATGCACTAATTATCCACGTAGGATGTCTAGGTTCTGTTTCCGGAGCATAAGTGCCATTTATGCACTTGTCGTCCATTTAGGATGTCTAAGCATGTAATACATCTTCATGTCTACTTGAAACATAATACTAAGACCGCACAGGTCATCATGGGCTGAAGTTGGACCACTCGGGTCAGTCAATACGTACATAAAGCTTATGACTTGTAAAACGATTAACGCATATCGTACATATGAACATAAACATGAATTACGCACAACATGAACTCATAACACGAGTTATAACACTAATTACTTAACGTAATATAAACATGAGTACCACAAAGTAAGTCGCTTATCTTACGGGCACATAAAGACCCGTATTTACTCTTAAATTACCTAGTAACACATGATAATCATTTGAAGTTCACTTAGAACATGACTAGGCTTTCATAAGCTAGTGTTTGGAACTAGGTAGAACACAAAAAGGCGATATATCATCATACTAGGATACCCATAGCTTCATATATCATTAAAACATGAATTCTAGGCATAACCCCATGATGGGTACAAGCTTAACCTGAAATTAGAGACTTAAGAATGATTCATACCTCAAATTAGAATTCGATATGATGATAATTCTTTAGCTTGAACTTGAAAAAATCAAAGCCCTGATTGATTGTTCTTTATGAGGTTTCCTGGAGGAGTTTAAGGAAGGATGTTTGGTGGCAATTCGGGTGGGTTGCGCTCGGCGGGTTGGGGGTTATAAACAATCCATCAAAATAACTTACACATGACTAAAACATAACCCATTTAATCCGCACATAACCCATATAAACAATCCATCTAAATAACTTTAAGGTCGTGTCTGGTTCACATATATTTGAGCAATTTGGGAGAATTTGAATTTTAAAACCCATGTGTAGCGTGTTTGGTTGGCGTTAATGAGGAAATTAAATAAGTACAAATTGCGTAAAAAGGGATAATTTAATAGCCCCATGTGAGTGGAGAATTTATAATCTCTGGTACATATTGACAAAAGAGTCAAGTGAAAGGTTACACTATCTATTAAATTTAATAATATTTTATTGTTTACTGGTACATATCGACAAAATATACAAGTGAATGGTCCCACTATATATTAAATAGAGTAATTCGTTATCTTTTGCTCTCCAAATTCTTTAGCCAACCAAACAGACAAATATTTTCAAATGGCTGAATTTTAAATATCTTAAAATTTAAAATTTCAAATTTCATTAATTGAAGTTCATGAACCAAACGCCCCCTAACTTGTTTACACATGACTAGAACATAACCCATTTAATCCGCACATATATTTGGTGACAAGTAGAGCTGGCAATTTCGACACGAAACACGAAAACACGACACGACACGACACGAAGTTAACAGGTTTCGTGTTTGGCTTATCGTGTTTCGTGTCGTGTTCGTGTTTGTGTAAGATGACACGATAAGATAACGTGTCGTGTTCGTGTCAAGACCTCGTGTAACCTGTTAAGACACGATAAGACACGATAAGACCTGTTAAGACCCGTTAAAGACCTGTTAAGACCTGTTAAAGACCTGTTAAAGACCTCTTATCGTGTCTTATCGTGTCGTGTTCGTGTGACCTGTTAATTTTCGTGTTCGTGTTCGTGTTTTAAGATCTGACACGATTAGCTTATCGTGTCGTGTTCGTGTTAGGGTTTAACAGATCCGTGTCTTATCGTGTTCGTGTCGTGTCGTGTCGTGTCGGACCTGTTATGCCAGCTCTAGTGACAAGCGATCCCTTGCAAAGTACTCAAACTTTGCAAAGTCTAAAAAGAAATTTGGTGCTGTCACGTGTCCCTCATTTATTTTATTTAAAATATCTGGATAGGGGCAAAATAGTAAAATTACTTGTTTTTTCTTTTTCCACTTCAAATTTCAAACGCACATATCTCTTAAACGACAAACTTTTAGAAAAAACCGATTTCACCATAATTTTTAAAATTTAATCCTCTTTAATTTGGTATAAATTTTGTTAAAAATTTCGAAACTTTTTTTTACACACAAAATGAGTGTTAATTTTCTTGATTTTTTGAGCATTTTCGACCTTATTTTGTACCATCATAAATGCCGAATCGTGAAAAATTTAAAACACGAAAGTTGTAGCTTCTTGGCCATTCTTTACCCAGAAATTTGAATCACTCAAATCTAATAACATATGAGTGAGATATCGTATGTTAAAGATGACGTTTTACTCATATTTGTTGCACACAACGTGTTTAATGAAATGTTTATCTTAGATTTTTAGTCTTAAAATCAAGTTAAATGCACTAATTTTTGTACAACAATGCACCTTTAGTCATTTTATTAATGTAAGATTCAAAAAGTTTTGTTTTTTTTAACTGATGAACCTTATTAACTGATTTTTAAAAAAGACATTTTGTTCATCAGTTACTTTGGTTCATCAATTTTTTCAAATTCATCAATTTCAGGTTCATCAAATTTGATCAAATGGTTGGGTTCATCAATTTTTTCAGGTTCATTAAATTTCAGGTTCATCAATTTCAGGTTCATCAAATTTGATCAAATGTTTGGGTTCATCAAATTGATCACAGTTCTTTTCAGTTTCATCAATTTTTTCAGGTTCATCAATTTGATCAAAAGTTTGGGTTCATCAAATTGATCACGGTTCTTTCAGGTTCATCAAATTTGATCAAATGTTTGGGTTCATCAAATTGATTACAGTTCTTTTCAGGTTCATCAAATTTCAGGTTCATCAATTTGATCAAATGTTTGGGTTCATCAAATTGATCACAGTTCTTTTCAGGTTCATCAATTTCAGGTTCATCAAATTTGATCAAATGTTTGGGTTCATCAAATTGATAACAGTTCTTTTCAGGTTCATCAATTTTTTTAGGTTCATCAATTTGATCAAATGTTTGATCACAGTTCTTTTCAGGTTCATCAAATTTGAACAAATGTTTGGGTTCATCAAATTGATCACAGTTCTTTTCAGGTTCATCAAATTTCAGGTTCATCAATTTTTTCAGGATCATCAATTTGATCAAATGTTTAGGTTCATCAATTCTATTTAACAAAACAAACTGATAGTTTTGTTAAATTGAAAATAACTTGACCAATTAGTACATTTAAATGTGCTTTTATATGAAAAATCTCTTTTAGTCATTTTATCAAACACTTTATGTGCACTAAATATGACTAAGACGTCATCTTTAACGCGCGATATGTCTTTTTTAAAAATCAGTTAATATAGTTCAACCAAAGTAACTGATAAACAAAATGTCTTTTTTAAAAATCAGTTAATAAGATTCAACAGTTAATATGGTTCGTCAGTTAAAAAAAATAACAAAAAAAAAAAGGAAAAACAAAACTTTTTGAATCTTACCTTAATAAAATGACTAAAGGTGCATTGTTCTATAAAAATTAGTGCATTTAACTCGATTTTAAGACTAAAAATCTAAGCTAAACATTTCATCAAACACGTTGTGTGCAACAAATATGAGTAAAACGTCATCTTTAACATACGATATCTCACTCATATCATATTGGATTTGAGTGATTCAAATTTCTGGGTAAAGAATGGCCAAGAAGCTACAACTTTCGTGTTTTAAGTTTTGCAAAATTCGGCCTTTAAACTAGACAAAATTAGAGCCGAAAATGCTAAAATTTTCAAGAAAATCATGACCCAATGAATATGTAAAAAAAAATCGAAAGAATTAAAAAGATTTATACCAAATAAAAGATGATTAAATTTTAAAAATTATGGTGAAATCTGTTTTTTGTAAAAGTTTGTCGTTTGAAAGTTATTTCCATTTGAAATTTAAGGTGGAATTAAAAAAATGGGTCAAATGACCAAAATGCCCTCTAACCGAAAATATTAAAGAAAAAAAGGGAGAGAGTGGGTGGGGGACACATGGCACTAGCTTAGTGGCTAGAAACACTTTTTAGCCATTTAAATTTTTGATCATTTCTAGGGGATCGCAATTCTATATTTGGTTGGCGGGCTAAATAGGTTACGCGAGTTGAATAGGTTAAACGGGTTTCGAGTTGACCCATTTAACCCGTTCTATAAACAAACCTTGATACATGACACGAGTTAAACGGGTTTGCGGGTCGACCCGTTTAACCCATTTAACCCGTTTAATAAAATATACTTAATAATTTTTAATTTAAGAACAAAATCTGAAACAGGTTGAATAGGTTAAACGGGTTTCGAATTGACCCATTTAACCCGTTTTATAAACAAACCTTGACACATTACACGAGTTAAACGAGTTTGCGGGTTGACCCGTTTAACCAATTTAACCCGTTTAATAAAATATACTTAATAATTTTTAATTTAAGAACAAAATCTGAAACGGCCGGGTTGGCGGGTCAACCCGCTTAATTTATTCCCAACCCAAACCTCGAACCTGACCTGTTTAATAAACAGGTTAGATGGGTTGACCAAAACCCGACCCAAAATCTATTTAAACTCAACACGAACCTGTCACAACTCGTAATTTCATGTCCTGTTTCAAACGTCGAAATTCCAATTTTTATCTCGGGAAGTTACTATTCACTTTTACTATTCACAAAACACTATTCATGTCCGAAATTTTTATTTCATATTCTCGTAAGTTGAACTATTTTAACGGAAATCCGAGAGTTTGGCGCTCGTCGGATCATTTCTGCAAAAATCACGAAGCCGTGTCCGAGATTTACATTCAGGTTTAAACGTCCTTCCGGCATTCCGATATGTCTATAAATCATTATAAACAATAAAAATATGATTTTCTTTCATTTTACGACAATTCTAAAAGTTTTGGAATTTTACGTTTTTCAGTTCAGCGTTTTACGCGAATTACGCGTTTTAGACCCGCGTTTCCAGTTTTAACAACGTTCAAGCAACCCGATGGAACTTACCATTCATTTTTATTTTATTATGGAGTATTTTGACAAGTTTAGTCATTCTTTCAAGTTTCATATTTTTACGATACCCGAATTTACGTTTCGCGGTTTAAGATTTTACGTTTAGCGATTAACGGAACCAAAACCGACTCCGTGAACCAGATATCACCAAGCTTCCTACATACTCATCCATACATGTGCAGCCCCCCTCCCCATGTTACTTGAACTTCACCACTTATTTACCATAATGCCATTAAAATTAGATATTTTGTACAAAAACACCTAAAACTACACATTTAACTTATTTTACAAATCAAAACACAAGAAAAATTTGTTTTCTCTTCTTCCTCTCTCAAACTCACGACCCAAACACCAACTCCATGATCTATCCATTCTTTTTCAAAGTACAAAGCATCAAAGTTGTTCATTTCATCATCCTAATCAAGAATCATAACATAAAAACACAAGTAATCCAAGGTTTCTCATCATCTCACCACCTATTATTTCAAAGTGAGTTATCAAATTTATTTTCATGTTTTCATCTAATTAACATATGTATCTTATGGTATTCATGCTTAATTTCATGCACAAACTAGTTATACCACTTTATTTTTGTATACTTTTTGAACATACAAACCCTAGATTTTGATTTAGGTGTTCCTTTGTAAAATTAACATGATTACTAGTGATTAGGAACCCATGGCACCCTAAGAAGGTGTATGGAAGGATTAGTATAGATTTGTGGAGTTTGCAAGAGTTTTGGTTGATGTAGAAACTAGTTTTGAACCTTGGAAATGGATTTTTCACAAGTTTATAAACATGCTGTCCCATTTTTGTAAATCCAGAAAAATCAGTAAACATAAAGTAAACTTTGGCAAAAATTTTAGAAAATACTTTCAAAAACGAATCCGTAGGCGAAAGAACGGATTAAAAAGAGTTTATAACGAAGGAGATATGAATTTTTCAATATTAACGACGAAAACTATTTTCCGGAAAAATACATGCTGTTGGACGTTTTTCGTCGGTCAAAAAGAGACTTTAAACATAATCCGGAGGAGCCAAACTTTCCAAAATATATTACTACATACTAAGACGTAACCGTGGATATAAAGAACAAGTAAAACGGACTTATAACGACAAAGATATTCACGTTTCAATATCGGCAAAAATCCTCTATAATTGGCAGCTTTTAGAAATAATACTAACACTACGTACTAAATTCTAGATTTTCTAGAAATATTAACCAAGTACCCAATTTCATAACTAATGAAGTATTAGTTATTACAAGTATATTTTCATCACTACAAGGCGTTATTTCAAGGATTTCAAACCGAGAATTTCAACACAAACATTGGTACATACGATATATATATAAGTATATATATTGCAACTAGTTTTATTTTTCTAATAGCCATATTTTTCCTAAGTCTTAGAATATATATTTTTGATAACAACAAGTGTTTTTCCAAAGAGTAGAGTGGTATAGGAACATGTGCATGGACATTTTCAACATCATTTCATGATCTAAATTAGATCGCTATCATTCATCTTAGGTTGCGGCTAGTGTTCGCGCCTTATTGTCCCGATCATTTTACCATCATTGCATCATTACTCCAGGTGAGTCATAGCCCCTACTATTTTAATTGTTTTATCAACTCTTTGGGGGAGAATACATGCTCGTTTTACTTAAACGCATTACTTGCTTTACATGGTTGATTACTCAAACATTTTCAGCTTTACCTATACATATGTTTGATTTCCTGCATTTCATTGGTATGTTGATTACTGCATTTCATGGGATTTGTCATCCTTGTTTACATGACTTCATGGTCACAAATTGTTCCCATATGTTCATTGTAATATTGTGGTATTCCCCACTTGGCTGTGATGTCAAACGTAATATTGTGGTATTCCCCACTTGGCTGTGATGTCAAACGTATTGTGGTATTCCCCACTTGGCTGTGATGTCAAACGTAATATTGTGGTACTCCCCACTTGGCTGTGATGTCAAACGTAATATTGCTGTTTCCCTACTTGACTGAATTACGATGCCTTTGCATCAACCTTATTACAGATTTTCCCACTTGACTGATTTATCATATGGCCTCATGGACTGAATTATTTATATAGCCGTTTGCTATATTTATCATGGAATTTGGATACAAGTATTACATTTGTTCACGTATACATATTACATTTGGCAGTGGGTCGTAAACACACAGGTTACAAGTCTCTTATGGCGGGACTTGTAACTGAGTGGATTTACGATGCGTTTGCTGGGATACCTTCATACATATGCATTATATTCTTTTTCACAAGACTCTATGAACTCACCAACCTCGTGTTGACACTTTAGCATGTATTTTCAGGTTTTAAGCAATGGCACGCTATAGGAGGTTTTGGCAGGGCATGGCATGGTCATAGAAGACTCTGATTATTCATTTGGGGACCGTTTAAAAGTATTTTAAAGGCCTACTTCCGCACTACTTTTAACAATGTAAATTCAACATTTTGATTAAACTATTTTATTCTAAATAATTCAAGTGAAAACCATTTTTGAACTTGTGTTGTAATACCAATTGAGTTACACCCCAGCTACATGTATGCTTCCGCTGGACCCGATTTTGGGGGTGTGACAGAACCTGCTAATTTTCGTGTCGATTTTAGATTGGGTTTCGTGTCGGGTCAGAAATTGCCACCCTAATTGTAGTGTTATTATTCAACTTTAGAGGTTAGACAAAGTTAGTCCCTGTTAGACGAATCATTACATAAGTAGTCCTTATTCTTTAACAACTTATTTTCATGAAAGGTCCTCTTAACTAACTAAGACTTATAAATGTAACATGAGTTAAATTGGAAGCTTGAAAAATAAAAATACATAAAAATGATTACCGTGAAAGTCATGGTGTTACAGATTTCAGGTTCAAGAAAACAACTCAGAAGTGACTACATCAATCTTCCTAACGAGGGGACGACTTTACCCAATTTGAGTTTGTATGACAATAAACGCAAACTCTGTAGATTATTCAACCAAAAGTTCAAAAACCATGGTTACTCATAATAAGATAATACGAAATGTAATACAATACTCAACACCATTCTAGTAGCTAGGTCGAAAGTCTTGTCTAGTTAAGTTGTCGTCGTTTTTTGATACCTAACGTTGATGGATTGGGTGATGTGGGAAGACTGGACAGAAAATATAATGACTATTTCAATCGTTAGAAACAGAAGGTGTGTTCCTATTCAACAACTTAGCACAAGATTGAAGATATGGATATTTAACCTTAATTTTTTTTCTTCACGTGTAAATTAATCATCGGTTTGCTTTATTATTCATCTTTAGCCAAACAGCTTAACCGCAAAATGTTCTTTATTCATGAAGATATCATGTAAGGACTTGCGTTTATTTCGTCTTTGGGTCATTTTTCTTTGTACCATTCATTCAATAAACTCAACATATAATTCGTAATATGAGTCTACATTCTAATCATTTTTCTTGTGCAAAAGACGAATTGCAGTTACTCATTGTCATCTCGATAGTATTTGGGCTAAATCACTTGGATATAAGGCATCAGTCTACCATTTGATGTGTTATATATATGTGAGTGATTGCTTTTATTGTTGCAACTTGTTGGACAGTTTAACGATATTTCATATGTTTTTATTGAAATGTCAAAGATGTCAATACGACAATACATAGAGACATATAGATTGTGCTTGTGTGGTCATCTATAGGTTTTTAAAGTTCGTTTCGAAACTATTGCAATTTGTAACTATTGTAAAACATTATGCAATTTGATTTCATTTTAGACAAGTTAATATAAGGCCATAATAGTAGTCATTCATGGCTTTTTCCTACAAGTCAACTATTCGCATCCAATTCCCCATTAACTTTTCATTTCATGTACTTATTTTTTTTGCATTTATAAGTTGTTGTATTTCCATGTCATCCCAAAATTACATGATTTAACTAAACATGTAAACCGAAATTACTTGGGATGCATCTTTTCCATTTGCTACAAAATATATCATAGGAATAAAGGGGGTACATGTACACCTATAAGATATTCATAGCGGAGCCTATGCTTGTTGTCAATGTCTTATGGAAAAGCTCTTATGTTATCATATATGTGTCAGAAAAAAAAATGTAGTTATTGTTGAACTTGTTGAACAATGAAACGATAGTGAAAGATGCCAATAAATATAGTGTGTAGGCTTAGACCAATGCCCATTAATATGATATATTTTTATTTCTTAAAAAATAATTAATTTAATTTTTGTTTTGTTTGATTTATGATTTTTAATTATATTTATTTATTATTAAAGATAATCATTTAAAAATTTTTATCCTGTTGTTAGTTGCATCTTATCGATATTTTTTTGTATTTATCTTCTACTTGTGTATTATATCAACAAAATATATATTTTTTTTTTAATTTAAAATTAAAAAATGATAATTAAAATATTACCTAACAAAGAAATATTATTTTTTCCGAAATATGAAAGTACTCCACTAGGGGTTTTGTTTTATTATATAAAAAAAATTGTATCGACTCATTCACTAGTTTGATTAACTTAGAAAACGGGAGAAACTATGGATTTAAGGAACAAATTGTGCTTACATGTTATGTTAATTAAAGAGAGTTGGAAGATCATGATCAATATGTGACACGGTATCTCCCATCGTGCTACCTTTATCAAGTAAAAACCTTATCCATGGATTTTTATGTGTTTTCGGTAACATGATCGGATAAAGAGAACCCAAAATGCAAACGTGTGGAAGTTGGGCAACGATTGGAAAAATTGTTACAAGTTACAATTGCATGTAGTGTTTCTGTGTTAACTTATTTGAAGTTTTTAACACATTGAAACATGTATACCTAGCTAACTATGTTGGAGGCATCGTAGTCCATTCTTGACGTAGGATATGAACACCTATCAGATATTCATAGAGGAGCTGAGCCAGCCATATGCGTGTAGCTAATCTCGATCTTGTCGGAATAACTCAAGGTTATGATTAAAAAAAAAATCCTGCTATTACACGCCAAAGTCTTATACCAGCCTCACGTACGCATATAACATGTATAAAATTGTGGGAAGTAGTAAACCTTAAAGACGCTATAATTTTTTTTGTGGATCTTGCTTGTGATAACTTGGCATATTACAAACCTGAGATTGCCCCAGAGCCGGGTAGGTGGGTGGGTGGGGTGGGTTACATACACATTCTTTTTGTGTGTTTTTTCTTTTTTTGCTTGTTTAGTTTTAAATATTGTGGAAATTTAATACTCCAACGATTTTTTTGTGATGATAGTTATATTTATGAAAATTAATTGCTCGGTTGTTCAAGACAATGATTTAAACTAAATACTCACAACGATTAATTTGTGAAGATAATTATGTGCAGGTTATTTGTGAAGATGGTTTATTTAGGAGAGTGTTATGTAAACATTATGCATTCATGAGATAGTAGTGTTTAGGAAAGATTGAGTTGATGATCCGATCCAACACTCGTAACTTTTGCCATCACTTTAATTTTTTTTATGGATCCTCCCTTGCTGTAGCATCGACATTATTTTGTCCTAGGCCGACTTAGCAAAAACTTCTTACAAAAACACAAAATGTGGAATTATCTAATTATCAAAAACTTCTTACAAAAACACAAAATGTGGAACTTGTATGAGTCACACTAGTACAATCGACACTTCTCCCGTCGCTTTTTTTTTTCTCCCGTCGTCATGTCGACGGCATCGTATGTTCCCGTCGTCATGTCGACGGGATCATGACGACGGCTGTGCCCCGTCGGGAACATCATCCCCGTCGACAATCGCCGTCGACAATGTGGGTCCCACGGCCTTTTTCAATCAAAGAAATCTGTTGTCCGTCAAAATGGTCCCGTCGAGTCATGTGTGACAAGATTTTTGAGTACTCCTCTTCAACTGTGCAACCACGCCAAGTCATGTGTGTCTTGTAAGAATTGACGATTGACTTATTTGTGAGAATCAAGAATCGATGTGTAAAATGAGACGAAATCTTTTTTGTGAGAATGTATATAGGTAAAAAATGAGACGGGAATGTTTTTGTGGAGTATATATAGGGAGAGTATTTTGGGGAGATAATCCCGTCGACATGTCGACGGGAAAAACACGCGGGAAAAAATTCCGCCATTTGTATTGACCACTAATTCACTATTATTATTTTCACTTTATTATCCCGTCAACATGTTGACGGGATAATAAACAAAACACATAATTAAAACTAACCAAACGTTAATTACGCAGTAATTTCATTTTTAATATTATCCCGTCGACATGTCGATGGTATAATAAAGGCGGGATATTTCGCGCCAAAGTTTTGGCAATTATTGAGGGTGGAAATTTTGGTAAATTTGTTCCCGTCGACATGTCGACGGGATTATGTCAATCCAAAAAATTCAACGCACTTGGCTTCGGTCAAGCGAATTTTTTGTCGTTTTCTGCCTTGTCCCGTCGACATTGTGTCGACGGGATAACTATCGTCGCCTGATGTGCTATTTCTTGTAGTGTCACAAATCGACATTAACGAAGCCGATAAATCTTGTACTTACACACATACAAGATGATGAGTTACCAATATAGCTAAATACATTATAAAAAAAAAAAAAAAAAAAAAAAAAAAAAAAAAAAAAAAAAAACTCTCGGATCTTGAAAAACAAAAAAACTTAGGCCGACTTAGCAAAAACTTCTTACAAAAACACAAAATGTGGAATTATCTAATTATCAAAAACTTCTTACAAAAACACAAAATGTGGAACTTGTATGAGTCACAAATCGACATTAAAGAAGCCGATAAATCTTGTACTTACACACATACAAGATGATGAGTTACCAATATAGCTAAATACATTATGAAAAAAAAAAAAAAAAAAAAAAAAACTCTCGGATCTTGAAAAACAAAAAAACTTATTCCGAACATAGGTTTCTTAAATTACTAGTTACTAGAAAGTAACATTGAGCATCAACAACATAGCACTTGTATCAAATTTCTCAAACGATATGCACCATCGTATATAAGCTATTAAAAGTTCTTCTCTTAGACCGATGTGGGATTTAAGCATAAAACAAGTTTTCAGAAAATAAACATGCCAAAACTTCTACACAAGAACTTTGATACCCCAATCACCGTATTATTTATGTCTCGTTAATTCAATTCCACTTTCTTTTGTTGACGCCATGAGAAAATTGATACGAAACTCAAAAACGGCTATTTAGTGAGAATAATCATGGAGTAGTATAGCGATAAAAAAAAATTATGCATATCCGAAACAATATTCGATGATCATTTACAATACCGAACTACACTAATTTGAGTGTTATACATATTCAAATATTTTCACAAGTGTATCATAGTTAAGATTGCATGGTACGATGAAGTAAAGACAATATAAACATATATGAATATTGATTAGCTAAATGCCTAAATCTTGGGAACTAACAAAGGTACCATGAAAACCATATGAAACTCTACTAGGTGATTTCACTACGCTAGTTTGCTTCATACTCAAAGCATCAACTATAAGTCTATAACTAGCTCCGACCTATCTCTATCTTCATCTCTAATATAACTCAAGATATGCCCTTCATCTTCCTTCTAGCTAGCCGTTTCCTACAGGAACAAAACACGGCGCACCTCTCTACGGCGCATTCCCATAGTATAACTTTACAACAGAATGACTTTACAACAAGTCCAAGAACCATCTAAGCTAGGCTTACACAACATTTGGACAAGTGTAACTTATTACAGTTTCGAGCAATGGACCAATTAGGATAGAAACTTACATTCATAGTATTTTGGGGGTGCTTGGTTGTTGGCTTTAGAGGGTACGGAATGGTAATGGTAACGTCTGTCGGTGGTTCGTATACGTTACTCCGTATGATACTATGATCCTTTGCTTTTCTTTTCAAGTTTAATCTGCACCTGGAGGCTGGAAGCCTGGAATCTAAAGGTGCCGTGTTTCAGTTGTTCAAGGGGTTTTACAATCAACAAATGACTAATCTCATGTAGACGCAGTTGTTAGTCATAACTTGAGTCGTTATTCTTATAAGACTATTAAGTATAGTTGTTCATCATTCCGTTACTCATTTTGGCATAGTACATGATAATGCACCAGCAACAAATAACTTATTTCAACCTACATGAACACCAAGGTATACACGCTAGAAAAAACTCAGTTTTCAGAAAAAGTAAAGGTATTATCATTTGAATAAGAAAGGGCCTTTCTAAACTAAAAGATTAATGAAAAATTGATCGAATTTGCTCAGATGAGTTCACGAATCAACTAAAACGACATACAAATCCATAAACGGAAATTGTAAACGATGGATGCTCACTCAGATGACTTCACGAATCTAACAAGCTAACGTATATGAACCACAAAGCAAACGTAATATTCAATCACAGTATCAAGCATAGCAATAGCAATAGCATAATAAGGTTTTTCTAAAGAGACACAAGAACATAAAACATAAACCCTAGTACGACGAAACACAAATCATAAACACATATATCTTCTAGCTCTAGTAGAGTATGTCTAGAGGAAATCTTGGTCATCAAATTCGTTATGGAAGCGGTTGAAGAAATTGAAATCAGCAAGATCCGTATATCTACTCGGCATCTTTGGATCATCCATCAAATCGTGAAGGTTGTATCCAAATTAAAGGTGTCATCTGCTTCTTCTTCAAGATCGTTGTAGGCAGAGATGTTTTCGTCGATGCGATTAATCTCGTAACGTTTTTGCTTATAAAGGAACCCCTTCTTCATTCTCTGAGTATATTCATTTATTTACTATACACTCGGGTTCGAATCCCATCCTGGCACTTTGCTCTCAGATAGGTATCCACCTCCGCAAAACCTTTGGGCTCACTGGAAAGACTTTGTGGATAAGAGCTGAAGAGTCCGAGAGTCTCGGCTCACTCCAGTTGGTGCCCCACTAGCCCAGGAGAGTCGCCCGGAGCTATTCCTTGTGGGGTGGAAAATGGCTGGTGCTAAAAGGCACCCGGGGTCAAGGTGTCCCCACCAATCTACACCTTTTTTGTGGATAAATAAATTTTTGCTCTCAAATATACTTTTTTTTTTTAATTTGTGGAGCAAAGTGATTTAATTCCTATCGTTAAACTTTAATAAAACTTACGTTTTGTTTTTTCAAACTAAATGTTTATAACTAAGTAAAGGTTTTTAATTTGATCTTTGTTCAAGAAAAGATAGATAGTGTTGTTACATTTGTAGCGTATCAGTTTTGAATGTAATATTTGCCTTTTTGAGAAAAATACAAGAGTAACATGCTCATAACCAGGAGGTGTAGTTATGTAAATTAGCCAAAGATGCTCGTAAATTACTCGGGATTAGCTTTGTAGAAGCTCGATGTGAGCCGAGCTTAAACGAGTTTGAGTCCTTTTTAAATATAATTTTAAATGAGCATGAGCCCGAGCTTCATACCTCCTAATCGATTATGTTAACAAGTCTAAATGAGCCTTGAAAATATATACACATACACAAAAATGGTAAGTGAACTTATGTAGATGTATATAAATAATCTCAAAATAAATAAACGAGTTAGAACCTATTATGCTTAATGAACGTTGAGCTTTATTTTGTTTAGGCAAATCATATAAACGAATCGAGTCTAAACTGGGCACAAGTTTATACAATATGTTAAATGCTGACATCAAGTTAAGTGCATAAGGCCTAATACAAGTCGAACTCGAGCTTTATAGAATACAAATTACTTGAGCTCGAGCTCTAACAACATAAGAGCATAAGGCCTAATACAAGTCGAACTCGAGCTTTATAGAATACAAATTACTTGAGCTCGAGCTCTAACAACAACACGCATTTATGTCAAGTGAACTTGTGAAGCATTAGTTATTTTTGTGATACGTAAAAAAAATATATAATAATTAAAAAAAAAAAAAAAAAAAAAAAAGAAAAAAAAACTATGGGTTCATGTAAAAATGCCCAATAGCCATCCTAAATACACAAAGGGCATTGTAAAAGTATTGTGTTCCCATTGTGCATCTCTAGCAATTAGAGAGGACTATTAAAGCAAATAAAATATTACACATATCATGTAGAAGATCCTTCTTCTAAACCTCCCAAAAAATGAAAAGTATTTTTTTCCCAATTTCACAAATCAAAGCAATAGAACCATAATCCATAGATCAAAACGATTACATAATGATTCAGTAGTACCAATAGCATAATAATAATAATAATAATAATAATAATACCTTGTCTTGTGAATTACTACTAGACATAAAATAAATAAAAGAAACCCTAGAAATTAAGATTTAAATATCTAGATCATCAAAGTCATCTTCAAATGAGTTAAAGAAATTGACATCAGCAATCTTCTCTTGTTCTGCTCCTCCTCCACGGCAATTGAACCGTCTGCCGCGGCCGCCGTAACGAAACCTGCATTGGATGACGTCATCGTTGTTGTTGTTGTTGAGATAAGCTTCTTCTTCATCATCTCCTCCTCCGATTCCCATCATTTCGTAACTCTCGTCTTCGTCGTCGTAGACTTCGATGACGTCATCGTAGACTTCGATGACGTCATCGTTGTTGTTGTTGTCTTCAGTGAGTTTGAGGAAGTCGTCTTCGAGGTCACCACCAAACTCATTGGTCAACATTTTTGTTTTGTTTTTTCTTGTTGGAATAAAGAAATGAAAAGTGGTCTTTTCCAATTTTATATGAAAAGAAAAGTGGATGGATGGGACACGTGTTCATTTACTTTTTTCTTTAGAATTTCAAATAGAGACTATATTTCAAAAGTGGTCATTTGTGGTCTACAAAGTTGTAAAAAAGAAGGGTTTATGTTTTTAATCTCGTTGCATCGCTAGATTGTGCGATTTCATTTAATTTTTGACAAGTGTTTCGAAAGTAAATGGATGTTTTTTTGTCTGTACTGAAGTGATATTTTGTGGGATCATGATATTTTTTGCTAAACCGATATGATGTTTAATTTTGTCACTCATGATGGATGTATTTTGCTCGACCGACAGTTGTTGATGTTTTTTTACGACCAAGTTTCGTCTTTTTAAAAAAAAAGTAAAAATACAAGAAGTTTAAGTTTTGAATTTTTTTAAAATGCTTTTTTGAGTGTTTTTGTTTTATATGAAAAAAACAAACTTTTGGAACACTTGACAAAAAAAGGGTAAAGTTGCATAGTATATCGGTCGCACAAGACTAAAATTAAAAATCTTTTTTTTGACTACCAACGAAAAAGGTGACCATTTTTGGAATTGTCTCTTTCAAAAATATCTCATATTAATTGTTCGTCTTGTTGTTTTGAGCTGTTCAATAATAATTGTTCACTTTGTAGTTCAACCAATGTAATTAGACTTTAATAGATATGTTTGGTATTTGATTGTTGCTTGTGAGAATTCCTAAAATTTTGTGCGGTTTGAAGATAGACATTTATTTTATAATGGATAGAGTACAAATCTTCTTACAAACTACTAGTAATAGGGTTTTATTTGTTAAGATTATTTAAATAAAATGAGTTTTTAATTCAAATATACTCGGTCTAATTGAGATATATTTTTTTTTATCTCTTCCTTCGCCACCAAATATATGTACCTAGTAATAATGAATCTTGACCTTTTTTATGAGAATGTGACATGACTAGCCATTAGACTTTTTCGTGATGGTTGAATGTATATTACGAATATAAAAAGTTAAAAGCCAAATAACTATCGTGCCATCATCATGTTACATGAGTGTTATGCAAAGCCCGATCTGTGATTGTGCAGACAGTCCTGATACATAGGATAGCCCATTGTGATGGCCTAATAGTAAGTCTTTGAAAAGTGAAAGTTTTGACTATAGTTTCACGTCACAAAATAGTGAGTTATGTGTTTTAAAGTACAAAAGTTAATGAAAGGATTTTTGAGTTAAGGGCTTATTTTGTAATTATGGTACATGATCTCCAAAATTCACACGACGACCCTGTTGTTTTGATAGCAAATATGTTTCGGTTAGCAAGCCTTTATTGACCAACAAATACACTTTAGGAATGTTACTTCACATTGACGTTCAAGTTATATATTGAACTAGGTTTATTTAACGGGTTCTATCGAATAAGTTTATCAGAAAATAACATATTTACAATAAAGATACACACCATGAGTCTAACCGTCAAAAATATCACATCGAATATATAATTGGCTCACCTTTCTTGTGCCTTTTTAAACCAAACGGTTATTTCGCTTTTACCAGACGAGATATTCACTTTTATGCATGTCTCACAAGTTAGAAAACCCGTTTCTCTAACATATATTTCCTCCGCCTCAAAATAAATGTCAACTTCGATAGTGACACATAATTTTAGGAAAGTAAGACGATTCTACCGTGAACCAATCAAATTTCGTCTTTTTGTTGTAAAAGTGTTTTGAATAGTTGTGATTTGAAAGTTGACGTTTATTTAGGTATAAAACTAATAATAAGGCGGACAATTATTTTAAAACGGATGAAGCAGGGTTAATTTGTAAAAATAAGAACACTAGAACTTCCTTTTTACCTTGCGTACGATTTACCTCGCGTAAGATTTACATGTTCATAAAAAATAAAAAGACTATAAAAGCTGTTATACTTTCATTGTACGTGTGTATCATCTATTGTTCGACTACAATAATCAAACATGACGAACAAGGGAACTAAGTGAAAGGCTGAACACGAATCTACAAAAGTCGTTCGTCGAAAAACAACACTTTCCAAACCTCAATCAGAGCCCGAGTTTTTTCGCGACCAACGTGAACTGGTATAATTCTGTACATATACATATGTTTCTAAATTGCATTAGGTTTACTTTTGTTTCCATTGCATGGGCTAGAGTTTTTCTTAGTTACAATATATTTTAATTAATCGACTAATCGAGCATATCGTTTTTGCAGGAGGATTTATGGAAGCATGCCTAGCCGGTCGGGGTAGAGGTATATATGTAGCTAGCTAGCACCATTTATGTTAAAAGCCTTTTTTACTAGTAGTTTAACGGTTGCTCCTAAAACGGGCTTATTAATGCTTTCGTGACAGTAGGACAGGCTTGATAAGCTTTATGAGTACAATTGGAACTTCTCTAATCTTGAAGTGAGTTAGTTAAAATTTCATGTCTATGTTGTTTCGGGTAAAAATAAGAGCAAATTTCTAAGAAAGTTTATTTAAATGTTTGATCAGGAAGCTTTTGATGAGGGCGGTGTGTTACACGGGGAGAAAGTTTATCTCTTTGTTTGTACGGAGTGTAAGTTGTATATTAGAACTCTGATTCTTATTAGATTCTAAAGCATGATTTCATACTGAAATTGTGGAGTCTTGACTTGATATTTTAAACTTTATGTTGCATCACCAAGGGAACACGCAGCCTTAATACCCACAGTGATTGCGGTAAATGGAATACACTTCTGTCTTTAATTTATGTTTAAGCTTTGTTTATGTTTTTATGTATGTAGAGAAATATTGCCACATTCGACATCTCCAATATATGTTCAAATAGTCATTGTTAAGAACATTTTTGCCAATGTCCTCTTGTTGATTGAGCAGGTTGTATCTCCGTTTCCACCTTCTGATAAGATTGGACTAATCTCTGTACAAAGGGAGTCGGAGTCTGGAAAAGTTGTTGACATGAAGCAGATGAAAATGGATTGGGTTCCATATGTTCCATTGGGAAAACGGTATTCATTTTGTTTTTATATGTGACAGGTTCCGATTAATGTTACAAAGTAATTGGCACTTACATTGATGTGAATCTCATTCTTACAGGAGTGCTTTAGTAGAAAGACTAAAATCTCAAATCTTTGTACTAAACTGTGTCCAAAGAAGGTATTAACCCTCGTAACATGCATATTCGTTTTCATGCTCTTCTTGTGTTTAAAACCGGATAGGGCTGTGCCTTATCTTTTTACTATCTTATGACCCAGGGCTGGCTTGAAATGTTTGAAGGATGAACGTGTCGCAGAGTTTACTTACTGCATACCATGTAAGTATATATTCTTTGTTTTGCCTTTTTAATGTATAAAATGGGTCTATTTAGTTTGTTAAGGATTATGCTTGTAATTCTGTTGCAATGTCATGTTGAGTGATTTAAGGAATAAGCGTAAAAGCAATCGGTGATGTTTATGAGTCACATTAGAAACTACTTAGCAAAATGCCATAAGAAGTTGCATACAAAGACCTTGGTTTCATCCCCGGCTCTTGCAAAGTTGAGAGGCTGTGGTGTGCCATGGTCTTGCTGTTTAAGCGAGAGTTAGTGTTCTTTGTTATTATCATCACTACTTCACTAGGATGACGTGTTTTCTAATTGTGCTAATGAAGCCTAGTCACTGGAACATCTTTGTTCGTAGAACCATTGAAGAACATGTAATGTTGGTTATCGCTCAATAATACCAGTAATAGAACTCTCAACATGAATTTATATCATTGCTTCGAAGGTGGTAGTGTTCTAAGTTCTAACATGCATCACAAAACTACCCAAGTCGCCCATCTTACCTATTCTAACTGTTACCGGCCTACTTGAGTGCAAAATCGTTTATGCAGTTTTTTTCTCAGACTTTTGAGACTTGTCTTTTAGTTTCATATAATTTTTTGAACATGTTTATCCCCTAACACCAAATTTTGTTTCAGTTTACTAAACTTTCTGTGTTTAGTGATCAAATGTGCATATAATTTTGTCAGAGTATTGTAATACAGCTTGTTAGGTTGTATGGCAATTAACTGTTTAAGGATCAATTGTTTATATTCTGCAGATTTTTATAACCCCTTTGAGGAAGACGAGACAGAAGAGAGTACTATTGTGGAATTCCTCTGTCCAGTGGAACCGCCTGTAAGTCACTTTTTAAACTTGCCATGCATATAACTTTTGTAATCAACGAGTATATACCGTAACTTATATACAACAACTTTTTGACTCAGGTTATATAAATTAGCACTAATTTTCCTTATCTATTTTCATTGAAATTCTATTGGTTTACTGTGAATTTGATTGGGAGTTTGACAATGTTGAGGTAAGCCATAAGCCCATAATCCTCTATTTTTCGGTTTTTTATATGTGTTTTTAAAGAGTGTAGACCAAATAGAAAAATGGTGTTTCGCAGCTGTCTTTGTTTTTAGAAAATTGACAATGGTTTTTTTTCTTTTTTTTTTTTTTTTTTTTTTTTTTTTTTTTTGTGTATGTGTGTGTGTGTTAATGCTAATTATTGATTGTTAACTTGGTTAATGTTTGAAGGCTTGTGGAACTAGTTTGCAAGTTTAGATACATTTAGTTGTACCCATTAAATGAGGGTGAGGTTGTATCACGATAGTACTTTGAATCTATTATAGGAATATACCAATAATCTCATTGCCGCGGAGAAGTTATCTGAAGATCAGAAGGATGCCTTCAAGGTACAATGAAACTAAATCAAATCGTCGGACAGTGTTTGTTCAGTTGTTATGGACCTATTCCCTCGATATGTACTAAATAATTATCTTTATACAGGAATTTCTGAAGGAAAATGTCCGAGAAAGAGAGCTAATCGAGAGGTAGCTAATTGTTTATTCATATGACAGATTTGGTTTATATGCCTACTAGAGCATAGTCTTAGTTTTGTATTTTGGTATCATGTAGGCTAGGCAGAAGCGTAAACAAGCTCTAGAGGAACTGAGTCAAGACAAACTGGACGCAATTAATAACACGAGGTTTTACAAATTTTATCCCCTTGAGGCACCCGATAACACAGTTATACCGAAGGTTTGATTAATTTTCATTCATCATAATAAACTGCTTTACCTGTCTACTGTTATATTTTGATCATCTGACATACCATATGTATTATGGAAAGGCGCATAAAGTACTCTGAATGGAATCCGTGATGCTGGTGGTTGAAGCGACTAGGAAAATAGTGATAGGTGTTGTTTGCGTACTGTCTTAGATGACTTCACATATGTCTAGCTGTAGGAGCTTTGTTCAAGTTTCAAATATTTGATCATCCAGATTCGCTAGTTCAGCATTTAAACCAAGCAGAGGTGATCATTTCATCATACAGAATTGAACGTAATATGTTAGTGAAATGTTAAATATCCTCCTAGAAGTCATATTTCACTCGAGTACTTCAAAAAATAGGAAACACTTTCGCAAATGTCAATATGTTTGTTCTGCCAATTGTTCATCACGATGGTGATAAATTTGTGCGATAACTTGTGGATTTGTATCTCTTAATTCATTTTATATAAATAATCACAAGAAAGTAAATAACTCTACAATGCATCAACCTTTATCGGTTAACTTGAATCACAGACTGAAACACAATGGTGACAATGGTCATTTGTAATTTGCAGCCTTAATAAAAATTAAAAAGTTAATTTATAACTGGATATGACCGGGTCTCGGCCGGGTCGAACCGGATATGACCGGGTCGAACCGGATATAACTGGGTCACATGTTAATTTTTTGTTTTGAGTTTATTTTATATTTTAAAGATTGGAACTAGACTTTATTTGATACTCATCATATTTGTAGTAGACTAGTAGGTGATAAGGGTGTTAATTCTCGACATAATACGATAACAGACACGAAGTTAAACAAATATGGTTGAGGATTAACAGGTTTTGGTCAATAAAATATCAACATGTAATTCCGTTTATGTATCAAGCTTTACAAATAATTACGTGTGAATCGAATTTTTCTTTTGGAACAGTTTTGTCCCCTTACACCAATTTTTTGTCAGAGTGTTGTAATACAGCTTGTTAGTTTGTATGGCCATTGGTTGATTAAGCTGCTTTACCTATTTACAATCAGATTTTGATCATCTGATATACCATATGCGTTTTTGTTGCAGCGTTCATATATAAATAGGTATTATGGCAAGGTGCATAAAGTACTCTGAATGGAATCTGTGTTGCTGGTGGCTGAAGCAACTAGGAAAATAGTGATAGGTGTTGTTTGCGTATAGTCGTCTTAGATGACTTCACATATGTCTAGCTGTAGGAACTTTCTTCAAGTTTGATCATCAAGATTCAATTCGCCAGTTAAAGTAAGAACAACTTTGCTATCAGTAAGAATTGAACGTAGTACGTTACTTAAATGTTGGTTATATATACTGCTAGAAGTCATATTTCACCCGAGTACTTCAAAAAATGGTAAACACTTTTGCAAGCATCAATATGTTTGTTCTGCCAATTGCTTTTCAAAAAAAAAAAAAAAAAAAATGTTTGTTCTGCCAATTGTTTTTCACGAGGGTGATAAATTTGCGGGTTAACTTGTGGATTTGTATCTTTTAGTTCATTTTATAGCAATAATCACAAGAAAGCAAATAACTCTACAATATGTTTCATTGTTTGGCATATGCGTAGTTCATCATGTCCTTGAAGAATTTGATAACTGGTATTGCTTCAAAGATAATATAATGCGTAGGAGGTATGCACAAGTTAACTCAATTGAAAAGAGTGGTCACCTGTTTTATGTGACAATTGTTTTGCAAAGTTTCGGAATCAATGGATCTCTGCGTAGCAAGGTTGACCACAACGTTCTTACATGTGAAATTGGAACTCGTAATATTACCACTTGTCCCTAGCCCCTGAGGCAGTTCGCTTTTTGGAGCGGGTGCAAAAGGTGGTCCACAGTGACTCGCAAAGCCCGAGGAACCAAGGGTATGTTTTTAGTAGAATAGGCTTTGCGATTCAAAAAGGGATAGCGGCGCAGCTTGTTGCTCGCTTACCCATTATCCAGATGTAACTTGGTTTTTATATATAAAGTTTATGAATTGTTAAAAAAAAAAAAAAAAAAAAAAAAAAAAAAAATATATATATATATATATATATTTCTTACCACAAACTAGGATATAACTGCATCGTATGACTTTGAAAAGTTATTACTATCCGGATACAAAAAGAAGTTAAAATCAATCTAAAAAAAGTAAGAATTTGTACAAATTTAGGCTGACAATCTTGCACGGGTGCATAGAGAAGTTCAATTTTCACTTTATATATGCACTTCATGCATCATTGTACAACCTAAACATAATACCGTTCCAAACATATTACATTCATATATGCTGTAATATATAAGCAAAGAACATTTCATTTCTCCAACCTATGTGGGATGTAATGTTGAATGGTCTTATAGAAAAAAATTAATATGTGGGATGTAATGTTGAATGGTCTATGGTCTTATAAGAAAAAATTAATAAGGTACCTAAATGTTGCTTCATGAAACTTTTGTGTCATTTGTGTGTTCCTTACACACCATTTATCTTTTGAAGAATTGAAAGTATTCGGTCAATTGATGTAAAGTACAATTTATAAGTGAAGCAATTGGATAAGGAGATCCTCTATCGAGTATACTTTTATCACTGATTACATGTGAATCAATTTTGTTCTTTGGAACCATTTTGGCCCCCTGCACCAATTTTTATTTGAATCATACTAAACTTTCTGTGTGCGGTGATCAAATTTACTTTGTCATGAATTTACATTTATAATCGACTAGTATACATATCAAAATTTATCTATATATACGACAACAATTATTGACTTGGGTTAGCACTAATTTGCTTTATCCTTTCGATGAAATTCCGTAGGTTTACAATCCACAATTTGATAAGTGGTATTGTTGATTGGTATGCTTCAAAGATAATACGTAGGTGGTATGCCCAGGTTGACTCAATTTAAAAGAATGTTCATCCGTTTTAAAGAACGTGACAAGTAATTTGCAGAGTTCCTTTTTCGGAATCGACTTATCTTTTTGCTCATGAAGGTTGACCACAATATTGCTACATGTGAAATCTGAACTCGTAATTTTAACACTTGCCGATAACTAGGATATATCGTATTGACCATTATCTTTCTTGAATAAATACCTACATCGTCTAACTTTCAAAAGTGAATACTAACTATCTAGGTACTCAGAAATATGTACTCTAATATTTATAATTTAAAATTTTGAAGTAAGTTTTAAAGAAAAGAAAAAGTTAATATAAATATAAAAAGTTGAGAACTTTTACAAATTTCCCAAGGAGCTTATTGAAAGATGAATTTCAATTTTCAGTTTGTATATGAACTTCATTCAATAAGCATATCGGGAAACATAGTATTATTCTAAACACGTGTTATTGATATGCAAAGTAGTATATAACCAAAGAACATTTCATTTCTTCTACCTATGTAAGATGTAAGGTTGAATGGTCTTAAAGAAAAAAATTAACCAGCTACCTCGATGTTGTTTCATGAAACTTTAGTATCATTTATGTGTTCGTTATAAACCATATATCTTTTGAAGAAATGAAGATACTCGGTTAATTGATGCCGATTACAGTCTTTAAGTGAAGCAACGGGACGAGAAGATCCTCTATCAAGTATAATTTTATCACTAATAACGTGTGAATTGAATTTTTTTTTTCAGAGTGTTGTAATACAGCTTGTTAGTTTGTATGGCCATTGGGTGATTGAGCTGGATCAATTGAGGAAGATGAGACACAAGAGAGTACTATTGTGGAATTCCTCTATCCAATGGAACCGCCTGTAAGTCACTTTTTAAACTTGCCATGCATATAACGTTTGTAATCAACAAGTATATACCGTAATACAACAACTTTTTGACTCGGATTAGTGTTGATTTACTTTATCTTTTTTTGTTGAAATTCTATAGGTTTATTGTGAATTTGATTGGGAGTTTGACAAGGTTGAGGTAAGCCATATGCAATTACTAACACGGGGATTTACAAATTTTATCCCCTTGAGGCACCCGATAACACAGTTATGCCGAATGTTTGATTAATTTTCATTCATCGTAATAAACTGCTTTACCTATTTACTGTTATATTTTGATCATCTGATATACCATATGTGTTTTTGTTGCAGAGTTCATATATAAATAGGTATTATGGCAAGGCGCATAAAGTACTCTGAATGGAATCCGTGATGTTGCAGGTGGTTGAAGCGACTAGGAAAATATTCATAGGTGTTGTTTGTGTATAGTCTTAGATGACGTCACATATGTCTAGCTGTAGACCTTTGTTCATGTTTCAAATATTTGATCATCATGATTCGCTATATAAGCAGATAAGCATATAAACCAAGTAGAGGTGATTGTTTCATCTTATGAAATAAGAATAACTTTGCTATCAGTATTCAGAAAGAATAGATCATAGTACATTTCATCATATAGTGTTGTTTCCTATTAGTTATATTTCACCCGAGTACCTCAAAAAATAATACTCCGTATATACTTTTGCAAATGTCATTATGTTTGTTCTGCCAATTGTTCATCACGAGGGTGATAAACTTGCGAGTTAACTTGTGGATTTGTATCTTTTAATTCATTTTTATAGCAATAATCACAAAGCAAATAACTCTACAATGCATCAAACTTTATTGGTTAACTTGACTCACAGGCCGAAACACAATGGGGACGTACAGTAGTCATTTGTAATTTGCGGCCTTAAATTTCTTTAAAAAAATTTTTTCCCGCTAATAATAAGTTTCTGGCTCAGCCCTTGACCAACGGCGTCATTACCCGCTACTTAGCACACATGATTTGCCCTTATTGACTAATTTATTCCTGTTTACGGTTTTAGCAACATTTTTGGCGAAGATATTATATCCAAAATTTAATCGTTCTACGTAGTAAGAGTTTTGTAAAATCTTAATAACCGACAATGTTGTTCGACTTACATGTTGCCTTCTTAAAAATGTAAAAGACAATGTTCAAAATGACTTAACAAGTTGCCCAACCCATTTCAAAGAATGTGTATTTCATCGATTCATAATTGTTTACTGTATAACATGAATCGAACTTTGATAAGATAAGGAAAAAGGATTTCATTTAAGTAACGAGATGCGAGTACAAAACTTGTATGGAAATGATCCAGTGGGAAGAAAACTTATAATGAGAAGGATGAGAAATAGCTATAACTACATATTTGAGATGCGTCGACTTGAATTAGATGCATCTCTATTCATTTAGATGCATCCCAATTAGTTTCGAAAGTAATTTTGAAGTAAAAACGATGCAAAATAGTACTTGCAACAAATTTGACCCGTAGGGAACGAAAAATACATAGGATTTTCCAAACTTGCTAAAATGCAACTAATATGTGTATATGCATCTAATTTTTAGCTAGAAAATATATTAGAGTGCATCTAAAAGATTAGGGATGCATCTAATTCAAGTCGATAATATGTGGTTATAGTTATTTCTCATCCTTCTCATTTTAAGAGTTCTTCTCATTTGATCCTAAGTCCCAAACGCTAATGAAAAACGTTACATGTATGTTCATATAAACATATGTGTAGTTCATGTTGAAAATAATCTATTCATTTCGTCAAGTCCTTGAAGAATATGATAGCTGGTATTGCTGATTGGTATGCTTCAAAGATAATAAGTAGGAGGTATGCCCAGGTCGACTAAATTTAAAATAGTGTTAACCCGTTTTAACGAGCGTGACAATTGTTTTGCAAAGTTTCGGAATCAACTGATCTTTGCGTATAAAGGTTGACCACAACTTTGCTATATGTGAGGAACTCGTAATGTTACCACTTGTCATTAATTATGATATAAGTGTATAACTACGTCATATAACTTTGAAAAGTAATTACTATCTAGATACACAAAATTATGTACTCTAATCATTGTAAATCAAATTTTGGTGTACTTTTTAAGAAACAAAAATAAGTTGATATAAAAAGTTAAGAACTCGTACAAATTTAGGTTTTACAAACTCAATGACGTTCAGTTTTTACTTTATATATGAGCGTCATTAATCATTGTATACCTAAACATAATACCATTCTAAACACGTTTTAACGAGCGTGACAATTGTTTTGCAAAGTTTCAGAATCAACTGATCTTTGCGTATAAAGGTTGACCACAACTTTGCTATATGTGAGGAACTCGTAATGTTACCACTTATCACTAATTATGATATAAGTGTATAACTACGTCATATAACTTTGAAAAGTAATTACTATCTAGATACACAAAATTATGTACTCTAATCATTGTAAATCAAATTTTTGTGTACTTTTTAAGAAACAAAAAGAAGTTGATATAAAAAGTTAAGAACTCGTACAAATTTAGGTTTTACAAAGTCAATGACGTTCAGTTTTTACTTTATATATGAGCGTCATTAATCAGTGTATAGCCTAAACATAATACCATTCTAAACACATTACATTCATATACGCCGTAGTATATAAGCAAAGCACATTTCTTTTCTTCAACCTATGTGGGACATAAGGTTGCATGGTCTTATAGAAAAAAATTAATAAGGTACCTATTTTAAAAGAGTGTTCACCCGTTTAAAGAACATGACAAGTAATTTGCAAAGTTCCTTTTTTCGGAATTGACTAATCTTTGCGCATGAAGGTGGACCACAATATTGCTACATGTGAAATCTGAACTTGTAACGTTACCACTTGCCAATAACTAGGATAGATATATCGTATCGACCATTTTCTTTCTTAAATCGATACCTACATCGTCTAACTTTCAAAAGTGATTACTAACTATCTAGGTACTCAGAAATATGTACTCTAATATTTGTAATTCAAAATTTTGAAGTAAGTTTTAAAGAAAAGAAAAAGTTATTATAAATATAAAAAGTTGAGAAGTTCTACAAATTTCCCAATTATCTTGTTTAATGAAGTTCAATTTTCAGTTTGTATATGAACTTCATTCAATAAGCTATCGGGAAACATAGTATTATTCTAAACACGTGTTATTGATATGCATAGTTGTATATAACCAAAGAACCTTTCATTTCTTCTACCCATGTGGGATGTAAGGTTGAATGGTCTTATAGGAAAAAAAATTAACAAGGTACCTCGATTGTTGTTTCATGAAACTTCAGTATCATTTATGTGTTCATTATAAACCATATATCTTTTGAAGAAATGAAGGTACTCGGTTAATTAATGCCGATTACAGTCTTTAAGTGAAACGATGGGCCGAGGAGATCCTCTTGAGTATAATTTTATCCAGTGGAACTTTTCTATCCAGTGGAACCGCCTATAAGTCACTTTTTAAACTTGCCATGCATATAACTTTTGTAATCAGCGAGTATATACCATAACTTATCCATACCACAATTTTTTTGACCTGGGTTAGCGTTGAAATTTCATAGGTTTACTGTGATTTTGATTGGGAGGTTGACATGGTTGAGGTAAGCCGGCCATAAGCTTATAATCATGTATTTTTCGGTTTTTCATATATGTTTTTAAAGAGTGTAGACCAAATTGAAAAATGGTGTTTCGCAACTGTCTTTGTTTGTAAAAAAATCGATAATGTTTTATTTTTTTTAAATGCTAATTATCGATTGTAAACTTGGTTAACGTTTTAAGGCTTGCGGAACTAGTTTGCAAGTTTATTTGCAGCCAGTAAAGGATGCCTTCAAGGTATAATAAACTAAATCAAATCATCGGACAGTGTTTGTTCAGTTGTATGGACCTATTCCATTGATATATACTACATAGTTATTTTTATACCGGAATTTCTGAAGGAACAGGTCCGAGAAAGAAAGAGAGTTATGTGAGAGGTAGCTAATTGTTTATTCATATGATAGATTTGGTTTATATGCCTAATCGAGCATGGTCTTAGTTTTGTATTTTGATATCATGTAGGCTAGGCAGAAGCGTAAACAATCTCTAGAGGAACTGAGTCAAGAGAAATTGGACGAAATTAATAACACGAGATTTTACAAATTTTATCCCCTTGAGGCACACGATAACACAGTTATGCCGAAGGTTTGATTAGTTTTCATTCATCATAATAAAATGCTTTACCTATTTACCATTATATTTTGATCATCTGACATACCATATGTGTTTTCGTTGCAGAGTTCATATATAAATAGGTATTATGGAAAGGCGCATAAAGTACTCTGAATGGAATCCATGATGCTGGTGGTTGAAGCGAATAGGAAAATAGTGATAGGTGTTGTTTGCGTACAGTCTTAGATGAGTTCACATATGTCTAGCTGTAGAACTTTGTTCATGTTTCAAATATTTGATCATCAAGATTCTCTATATAAGCATTTAAACCAACTAGATGTGCTTGTTTCATCATCAAGATTCGCTAAAAGTCATATTTCACCCGAGTACTTCAAAAAATGGTAAATATTTTTGGAAACGTCAATGTATTTGTTCTGCCTATTGTTCATCACGAACTGGTAATGTAACCACTTGTCACTAACTAGCATATATCGTATTGACTATTATCTTTTTTAAATAGATACCTATATGGTGTAACTTTCAAAAGTGATTACTATTTAGGTACTCTGAAATATGTACTTTAAATCAAATTTTGAAGCAAGTGTTAAAAAATAAATAAATAAATAAATAAAAATAACATAAATATTAAAAAATTTAGAACTTCTACAAATTTCGCTATCAACCTAATAAATCAACCTAATAAACGATGTTCAATTTTCGCTTTGTTGAACATCATTCACTAAGCATATTGAGAAACATAATATTATTCTAAACACATGTTACCAATATACATAGTAGTATATAACCAAAAAAACATTGCATTTCTTCTACCTATGTGGGATGTAATGTTAACTTTTATCTTAGAAAAAGTTAATAAGGTCCCAACATGTTTCGTAAAACTTTAGTAATCTGTTATATACTATTTAAAAGCTCCGGGTGTCGTGGATTAAGCGATGACTCATTTTGTGTATCACATCATGTCAACTCATCAAAACATTTTCCGAGAAAGAAAGAGAGCTAATCGAGAGGTAGCTAATTGTTTATTCATATCAGATTTGGTTTATATGCCTACTTGAGCATAGTCTTAGTTTTTTATTTTTGATATCATGCATGTTGGTCCCAATGTGTGAGTCGAAATCTAATTTGCAAACAAGTATAAAAACTAGATAACTTTATTTTGTCTAACTTTGTAACGTTACATGTACATAAGTATATATACTAAGCGAATGGGTATGACCCTAATGGTCATGACTGTTCTAACATAACTAACTTAACATGAAAACGACACAACCCTTCATCCCTTTTACAGAAATTAACTAACTTTTCTAACATAACTAACTTTAGCGGTTATTAAGTTTCTAATGAACACTTTTAGTCCTTCAGGTTTGAAAAGTAATATTTCTTATCACAAACTAGGATATAACTACATCTTATGACTTTGAAAAGTAATTACTATCTAGATACGCAAAATTATACACTCTAATATTTTGTAAATCAATTTTTGGTGTACTTTTTAAGAAACAAAAAGATGTTAATATAAAAAGTTAAGAACTTGTACAAATTCAGGTTTACAATCATCAAGGATGTTCGGTTTTCACTTTATACATGAACATCCGTAATCATTGTATAACCTAAACATAATACCATTCTAAACACATTATACCCATATATGCCGTAGTATATAAGCAAAGCACGTTTCTTTTCTTCAACCTATGTGGGACGTAAGATTGCATGGTCTGATAGAAAAAAAAAAAATTAATAAGGTACCTAATTTAAAAAAGTGTTCACCCATTTAAAGAACGTGACAAGTGTTTTGCAAAGTTCCATTTTTCGAAATCGACTGATCTTTACGCATGAAGGTTGACCACAATATCGCTACATGTGAAATCTGAACTCGTAATGTTATCACTTGTCACTAACTAGGATATATCGTATTGACCATTATCTTTCTTAAATAGGTACCTACATCGCCTATGTTTCAAAAGTGATTGCAAACTATCTTGGTACCCAAAAATATGTACTCTAATATTTGCAAATCAAATTTTGAAGTAAATGTTAAGAAAACAAAAAGTTAATATAAATATAAAAAGTTGAGAACTTCTACAAATTTCGCTTATACTTAGCATGATGTAGTTCAATTTTCCCTTTATATATGAACTTCATTCACTACAGTATATCGCGTAACATAATATTATTCTAAACACGTGTTATCAACATGCATAGTAGTATATAACTAACGAACTTTTCATTTCTTCTACCGATGTGGGATGTAATAACTTTTCTCCTAGAAAGAGTTAATAAGCTCCCAACCTGTTTCATAAAATTAGCAATATATTACATACCATGCAAAACACTTTTTTTGAGACCCAGCATACCCAATTAAAGCACTTACTCAATACAAAAGCTCAACTAAAACAAAAAACCAAAAAACCGTCTCTTGGCTCAAGCCAAAGAATTGGCAAATCGTTTGGCGCATGGGGTCGGTGTCGTGGCTTGCGTTTGGCTTGGTTTTACGTTAGATGGCATGTGTGTGCAAGCCATGATACCTATCAATCTAAGTATTTAAGCTTAATCTTTGTGATTCCAACTTTCACATGTGTTTATCTAATAAGTAAACAACCATTAAGAGCACCGCCAATGGAGGTTTATAGGAGAGCTTATAATGACTTAGATCCTATGTGACGTTCGTATGTATAAACCTTCATTGTTTGGCTTGTTTTATAAAGAGTAAATGAGTAAGTTTATAGAAAGTGGGGCCAATTTACCTGAGTCCGAAAGGTTATAAGAGTAAATGAGTAAGTTTATAGAATGTAATGGTTTATAAATATTGATGTGGCATGATGTGGTAATGATGCGGACATGACGGATTTTATAGCATTTGATGTGGCTCGATTTAAAAGAATGGTCACTGGTTTTAAGAAAATCTGACAATTGTTTTGCAAAGTTCTCTTTTCCGGAATCAATTGAGCTTTGCGTCATGAATGTTGACCACAACGCTGCTATATGTGAAATTGGAATTCATAATGTCAACACTTGTCACTAACTAGGATATATCGTATTGTGCATTATCTTTCTTACCATTTACCACTAACTAGGATATAAGTATATAACTACATCGTATAACTTTGAAAAGTAATTACTATCTAGATACGCAAAATGATGAATTTAATATAAAAAGTTAAGAACATGTACAAATTCAGGAACAACAACTATTGATGTTCCGTTTTCACATTATATATGAACATCATTAGTCATTGTATAACCTAAACATAATACTATTCTAAACATGTTATATCCATATACGCCATAGTATATAATCAAAGAACATTTCATTTCTTCAACCAATGTGGGATGGTTGAATGGTCTTACAGTTTTATCAAACATTTAGTAGACAAAGTGATGATGCCCAAACCATTTTGAAAATTATAGTCATTATAATTGTGGTTATCTTCTATTTAATTCGTCGTACTTTACTTGTTCTACAAGCACATGGAACGAGCAATTAAAAGGTTTTCATTAACTTGTTGAGTGTATAAAAACTTGTATTGACCAATCATTAATGACAGAACGTTACATGTATGTTCATCTACTCATTTCTTCATGTTATTTGAAGAGGTTGGTTGCCGATTGGTGTACTCGTCTTGCTCCCCAGATACTACGTAGGAGGTATGTTCAGGTTGACTCGATTTAAAAGAATGTTCCCTTTTTCGGAAGGAACCGAGCTTTGCGCATGAAGGTTGACCACAATGTTGCTACATGTGAAACTTGAACTCGTAATGTTACCACTTGCCGATTACTAGGATATATCGTATTGAGCATTATCTTTCTTAAATCGATACCTACATCGACTATCGCCTAACTTTCAAAAGTAATTACTAACAATCTAGGTACTTAGAAATATGTACTCTAGTATTTGTATATCAAATTTCCATGTAAGTGTTAAGAAAAGAAAAAAGTTAATATAAATATAAAAAATTTAGAATTTCTACGAATTTAGCTAACACTGAATGCTTTGAAGTTCAATTTAATTTTTCATTTGTATATGAACTTCATTCACAAGAGTATATAGCGAAACATAGTATTATTCTAAACACGTATTATCAGTATACGCAGTAGTATATATCCCAAGAACATTTCATTTCTCCAACCAATGTGGGATGTAAAGTTGAATGGTCTTATAGAAAAAAAATTAAGGTACCTAAATGTTGTTTCATGAAACTTTAGTCTCATTTATGTGTTCATTATACAACATATATCTTTTGAAGAATTGAAGGTACTCGGTTAATTGATGCCGAGTCTTTAAGTAGAGCAATGGGACGAGGAGATCCTCTATCGAGTATAATTTTTTTCACTGATTACGGAATTTGTCTTTTGGAACAGTTTTGTCCCCTTACACCAATTTTTTTGTCAGAGTGTTATAATACAGCTTGTTAGTTTGTATGGCCATTGGTTGATTAAGCTGGATCTTGTTTATATTCTGCAGATTTTATAACCCCTTTGCGGAAGATGAGACAGAAGAGAGTAGTGTTGTGGAATTCCTCGATCTAGTGGAACCGCCTGTAAGTCACTTTTTAAACTTGCCATGCATATAACTTTTGTAATCAACGAGTATATACGTAATACAACTTTTTGACCCGGATATATTAGCATTGATTTGCTTTATTTATTTTCGTTGAAATTCTATAGGTTTACTGTGAATTTGATTGGTAGTTTGACAAGGTTGATCACAAGAAAACAATTTCAAAAAATGGTAATTACTTTTGCAAACGTCAGTATGTTTGTTCTGCCAATTGTTCATCACAAGGGTGATAAATTTGCACGTTAACTTGTGGATTTGTATCTCTTAATTCATTTTATATCAATAATCACAAGAAAGCAAATAACTCTACAATGGCGATAGTGGTCATTTGTAAATTGCAGCCTTAGAAAATCAGTTTATGCCTGTCAATAATAAGATTCTGGCTTGGCCCTTGACCAACGCTGTTATTTAATCTGCTACTTAAAACACATGATTTGCCCATATTGACTGTAATTTATACCTGTTCACAGTTTTAGCAAACATTTTTTTGTGAACATGGAGTATATCCAAAATTTAATCGTTCTAAGAGTTTTGTAAAATCTTAATAACCGACAATGTTGTTCGACTTACATGTTGCGTTCTTAAAAATGTAAAAGACAATGTTCAAAATGACTTAACAAGCACAAACCATTTCAAAGAATGTAGTCATTATTATGTCACTTTGCTTCTTTTTAATTCGTTGTAATTTACATGCTCTACAATGTGTATTTCATCGATTCATAAAATGGAACTTTGGTAAGGAAAAAGGATTTCATTAAGTAAGTGGTTGAGAGTATAAAACGTTACATGTATGTTCATATAATCATTTGCGTGGTTCCTATTGAAAATAATCTGTTCATTTCGAGCCGAATAATTATTAAATGAGTCGAGCTCGTTTAGGCTGAAACTCGATTCGATTCGGATCGTTAACACCCCTACTCATAAATATGTACTTTAATATTTCTAAATCAAATTTTGAAGCAAGTGTTAAGAAAAGAAAAAGTTTACATAAATATAAAAAAAAATTGAGAATTTCTACAAATTTCGCAGTTACTAATGTAAAGGATGTTCAATTTTCGCTTTGTATGAACATCATTCACTAAGCATATTGCGAAACATAGTATTATACTCAACACATGTTACCAATATGCATAGTAGTATATAACCAAAGAACATTTCATTTCTTCTACCTATGTGGGAAGTAATCTTAACTTTTCTCTTAGAAAAAGTTAATAAGGTCCCGACATGTTTCGTAAAATTTTAGTAATCTATTATATACCATTTAAATGCTCCGGGAGAGATTGAAGTCCTTGCACATGGACCTCAAAGAGTGAAATATATTCGTATGATAAATGTGAAAGTATTTACCATTTTTTGTAGTATTTACCATCGTGGTGATTTATATGCTCTATACAGTCTACAATGTGTATAAGTCGAATGATCTCCAAGATATTTGTTCATCGATTTATAAACACTTGTTTATTGTATAATATGCATATTGTAAAATAAGTGAAAAGGATTTCATTTTGTATCGACCAAACACTAATGAAAAAACGTTACATGTATGTTCATATAATCATATGCGTAGTTCCAGTTGAAAAGAAGCTATTCATTTCATCGAGTCTTTAAAGAAGTAGATATCTGGTGTGTACACATTGTGCTTCAAGATAATACATAGGAAGTATGCACGTATTGGCTCGATTTAAAAGAATGTTCACCGACTTTAAGAAAACCTGACAATTGTTTTGCAAAGTTCCCTTTTCCGGAATCAATTGAGCTTTGCTTCATGATGGTCGACCACAACTGCTGTATGTGAAATTGGAACTCGTAATGTTACCACTTGTCACTAACTAGGATATATCGTATTGTGCGTTATCTTTCATGCCGTTTACCACTAACCAGGATATAAGTATATAACTGCATGGTATAACTTTGAAAAGTAATTAATATCTAGATACGCAAAAATTATGAAGTTAATATAAAAAGTTAAGAACTTGTACAAATTTAGGTTTACCAACAACTAGCAAAAATTATGAAGTTAATATAAAAAGTTAAGAACTTGTACAAATTTAGGTTTACCAACAACTAACGAAAATTATGAAGTTAATATAAAAAGTTAAGAACTTGTACAAATTTAGGTTTACCAACAACTAACGAGGTTCCGTTTTCACATTATGTATGAACATCATTAATCAATGTATCCATATACCCCGTGGTATATAAGTAAGAACATTTCAATTCTTCAACCTATGTGGGATGGTTGAACATTTATAATGAAAATATTATATCCAAAATTTAATCATTTCAAGATTTTGGTAAAATTTTAGTAGACAAAGTGATGATGCCCAAACCATTTGAAAATTATAGTCATTATAATTGCGGTTATCTTCTATTTACTTCGTCGTACTTTACATGCTCTACAAGCACATGGAACGAGCAATGAAAAGGATTTCATTAAGTTGTTGCCAGTATAAAAATTTGCATGGACCAAACATTAATGACAGAATGTTACATACTTACATGTATGTTCATCTACTCATTTGGACATGTTATTTGAAGAGGTTGGTTGCCGATTGTTGTACTCGTCTTGCTCCACAGATACTACGTAGGAGGTAAGTTCAGGTGACTTGATTTAAAAGAATGTTCATCGGTTTGAAAGAACGTGACAATTGCTTCGCAAAGTTCCCTTTTTTTGAAGCAACCGAGCTTTGCGCATGAAGGTTGACCACAATGTTGCTACCTGTGAAACTTGAACAAGTAATGTTACCACTTGCCGATAACTAGGATATACTAGTATCATATTGAGCATTATCTTTCTTAAATAGATACCTTCATCTTCTAACCTTCAAAAGTGATTACTAACAATCTAGGTACTTAGAAATATGTACTCTAATATTTGTAAACCAAATTTTGAAGTAAGTGTTAAGAAAAGAAAAAGTTAATATAAATATAAAAAATTTAGAACTTCTACAAATTTACTAATCAACAGTGAAATGAGGTTCAATTTTCTACTTGTATATGAACTTCATTCACTAGTGAATAGCTTGTTAGAATATTAGTGGGTAATAGTTAGGATATAAGTTTAGGAGGTTAATTGTATTTTAGCTCAAACTTAAGGAGGTTAGTCATGGATTAGGAAAGTTCCTAACCTCCTTAATTTTAGAATCCTTGTTCACCAAGGATTAGGTTTCTCCCCCCTCATTCTCTATAAATAGGGATGAAGGGGTGATGTTTTATTTGTACCTTCTTTTCTTGCTCACGTTTAATAACGTTTGAGTGTAAATATCTCGTGTGTGTGTTGGTGCCACTCGGCATTAAGGGATCATAACCCTTTGCCGAGGTCTTGTTGGAGTAGTTCTTGGTTCGTGGTTCCGCTCTAGAAATCGGTTTGTTGGATTTCTTCCAACAATTGGTATCGGAGCTTGGTTCGAGAAGAACGAATCACACAACGTGGATAGAGCTAAAACAAGAGAAACGGCTTAACCGGGTTTGGTTCGTCGGTTACTTCGCAGTCGTGGGAGAATCAGCGCTACGGGTTCGTTAACCGTTGGATTTCTACGAAATTCGAACCGTAGGTTGAAGACACATAGATCTAGGATCTCACCGGAGGGATCTTGCATCGGAGCTTCCAGGAAAGAGCTATAGGCTGTCGAATTTTTTGGTGTGGTTGTTGTGTTATTTGTCGTTTTCGGTTATTGTTTGGCTATCGTTGTGTAGATTATAAGGTTAAAGGTTTCTAGGTTTACGAGTCAAGATTACTTGGGCAACTAGGTTCTTGAAGTTTTCTTGCAAGGAAGTGGATCGATTTTCCTAGGGTTTTGGGAAATCGTTTTCTTTTGTCACAAGGTTCTTGGAGTTTCGGTTTTGAGCTTCAAAGGTGGCAAGGTTTTGCAAGAAGTTTCAACTTCAAGTTTTCGGTTTCTTGGAATTCAAGTCTTGGTGGTTCTTGGAAGACAAGTAAGGTTTAGCTTTGTCTTAGGATTCAAGAAAAGTGATTACTTGGAGTACAAGGTATATCAAGGTTGTAGACTTAAGGTGGAAAGATCGAAGCTTTAGGGTTTTTCTAAAGGTTAGTAGATCAATTATTACAAGAAATCGGGTTTAGCACACGACTTGTGAGACTTGTTGGTGAAGTTGGTTAAAAAGCAACTTAACAAGGTTTGTAGCAAGGTTAAAGAAGAGCTAGTATGAATACTAGGTTAAATATCGAAAAGATCGATGGGAATAGTGTACAAAAGCATGGAGGTTCTAAACAAGTTGGGTTCAAACAACTTGGTCCTGGTGTTAAAACAGGAGTCCATGGAGTACAGGTTGATGAACGTGTTTGGTTTGAGGTGGAACTGCAGGGAGCTCAAGGGAATCGTGAAGCTGAGGTTGTTCAGGTTAGTAACGATGATGCTGCAGTGGCTCAAAGATGGTTGGAGGACAAGCAACTTGAAGAAAAGACAAACACGGACTGCTTGGTAAAAGAGCAGGAAAAGGTACACCTTGGTATAAAGGTGGGGGCGGACATTACGGTAACCGGAGTACCTGGTCAAGAGGGTGCAGAGGGTAATGTTGAAGAAAGGTATAGAGGTGACAGTAATATGGCTGCTTCAGGAGTTGCTGGAGTGATAAATGAAGATGCACATGAGTCATTGACTTTCAGGGATACAGTTGCTTGTGAGGTAATTTCCATGTGGATGGCTGTAATGAAAGAAGGTATGGATACTCGGCCTAATATGTGTATGCTCAGCAACGGTTTCAGGCGAAGCAGTGACGACAGTAATATATATTACTGGAACTATGCACAAGGTATGTTTATATATCTATTCCTCTATATAGATTATACGGGATTTACTTGCGAAAGCAAGGCTGAGATCTGGGTTACCAAGGGTTTGCTAGATGAAGCAAAGGAAATTATACTTGGTATGAAGATCTTCAGGACTCAGAGTGGTAATACTCTGAGGGTGTCACGATTCAGGTTTTCCAACGGGATGTCGGTTCGGATATTGTTGGGGGGACACTCTACTCTGTCGTTAGAGGATGGTCTATCAGGGAATCGTGATGAAGAAAAGAAGAGTAAGGGGTCATGTATATATGCAGTTGGAAGTCATGAGTATCAAGTGGTCTGCACGAGACCTGACATAACATCTGCGGATGTGGGAATGTTGGATAGGTTTGATCGTGGATTACAGACGAACGTACAGGCTTTTGTGGATTATGACTACATCATGGGTAGATCAATCACAATGTACGGGTTTATGATATAGGAATGTGCGGTGAGCTGGGAAGCTATGTTGTGGCACATGATGACTTTGTTAACAACTAAAGCGGAGTATATGACACTTACTGGAGAATTGAAGGAGGATGCATGGCTAAAGGGATTCTCTATAGAGTTAGAATTTGAGCTAAGGTTAGTAGTGGGTATTGCTACTGGTGCCTTGACGAAGGCGGTCCCCGGTCTGAGGTTCCAGCACTGGTTGAAGCTGCTGCATATCGGAGAAGGCTAACTATTACCACTAAGGTGGAAATTGTTAGAATATTAGTGGGTAATAGTTAGGATATAAGTTTAGGAGGTTAATTGTATTTTAGCTCAAACTTAAGGAGGTTAGTCATGGATTAGGAAAGTTCCTAACCTCCTTAATTTTAGAATCCTTGTTCACCAAGGATTAGGTTTCTCCCCCCTCATTCTCTATAAATAGGGATGAAGGGGTGATGTTTTATTTGTACCTTCTTTTCTTGCTCACGTTTAATAACGTTTGAGTGTAAATATCTCGTGTGTGTGTTGGTGCCACTCGGCATTAAGGGATCATAACCCTTTGCCGAGGTCTTGTTGGAGTAGTTCTTGGTTCGTGGTTCCGCTCTAGAAATCGGTTTGTTGGATTTCTTCCAACATAGCTAAACATAGTATTATTCTAAACACATGTTATGAGTATACACAGTAGTATATAAGCCAAGAATATTTCATTTCTTGAACCTATGTGGGATGGCCAAACCATTTTGATGATGCCCAAACGATTTTGAAAATTATAGTCATTATAATTGCGGTTATCTGCTATTTAGTTTGTCGTACTTTATAAGCTCTATTTAGTTGTTGCGAGGATAAAAGCTTGTATTGACCAAACATTAAAGACGGAACTTTACATGTATGTACACCAACTCATTTCGTCATGTTATTTGAAGAGGTTGGTTGCCTTTTGGTGTACTCGTCTTGCTCCATAGATGCTACGTAGGAGGTAAGTTCAGGTGACTCGATTTAAAAGAATGTTCACCCGTTTTAAAGAACGTGATTGCTTCGCAAAGTTCCCTTCTCCTGAAGCAACCGAGCTTTTCGCATGAAGGTTGATCACAATGTTGCTACCTTTGAAACTTGAACTCGTAATGTTACCACTTGCCGATAACTAGGATATTAGATATACCGTATTGACCATTATCTTTCTTAAATAGGTACCTATATCATCTAACTTTCAAAAGTGATTACTAACTATTTAGGTACTTAGAAATATGTACTCTAATATTTGTAAATCAAATTTTCAAGTAAGTGTTAAGAAAAGAAAAAGTTAATATAAATATAAAAATTTTAGAACTTCTACAAATTTAGCTAACACTCGGTGGGTGGAATTTTAAATTTTCATTTATATGTCATAAGAGTATATAGCGAAGCATAGTATTATTGAACACGTATAACGTATTATCAGTATACGCAGTAGTATATAACCCAAGAACATTTCATTTCTCCAACCAATGTGGATGTAAAGTTGAATGCTCTTATAGAAAATAATAATAATAATAATAAAAATAAATAAATAAATTAATAAGGTACCTAAATGTTGTTTCATGAAACTTTAGTCTCCTTTATGTGTTCATTATACATCATATATCTTTTGAAGAATTGAAGGTGTACTCGGTAAATTGATGCCAAATACGGTTTTTAAGTGAAACAATTGGACAAGGAGATCCTCTGTCGAGTATTCTTTTATCACTATTACGTGCGAATCAATTTTGTTCTTTGGAACCATTTTGGCCCCCTTGCACCAAATTTTACTTGAATCATACTAAACTTAATGTGTTTGGGGATCAAATTTTGCACCGGTGCCTGTTAGTTACGTACTTTTAAACTCGCCATACATATATATATTTATATCAAAACTTATCTATATGACAACAATTATTGACCACAATAGCTGTATGTGAAATCTGAACTCGTAATGTTACCACTTGCCACTACCTAAGTACCTAGGATATATCGTATTGACCATTTTCTTTCTTTAACCGATACCTACATCGTCTAACTTTCAAAAGTGAATACTAACTATCTAGGTACTCAGAAATATATATGTACTCTAATATTTATAATTCAAAATTTTGAAGTAAGTTGTAAAGAAAAGAAAAAGTTATTATAAATATAAAAAGTTGAGAACTTCTACAAATTTCACAGATAGACAATGGAATGAAGTTCATTTTTCAGTTTGTATACGAACTTCATTCAATTGGCATATCGCGAAACATAGTATTATTCTAAACACGTGTTATCAATATGCATAGTTGTATATAACCAAATGTAACACCCCCAAAATCGGGTCCAGCGGAAGCATACATGTTACTGGGGTGCTACTCAATCGGTATCATAACACAAGTACAAAGAACGGTTTTTATCTCAACCATTTAGAATAACTTTCATTATCAAAATATTCAATTTTAAATTGTTCAAAATAGTGCGGAATTACAGGCCCTTATAAGAGTTTAAGCGGTCCCAATTATATGTTAGAGTCATCTATGACCATGTCATGCCATGCCCAAGCCTTCAATAGTTAGCTATCGCATTAAACCTGAAAATACATGCTAAAAAGGTGTCAACACGAGGTTGGTGAGTTCATATGTTTGTATGAATAACAATGTAGAGTAAACGTAATGAGAGTTCAATATAAAGTCTTGTGACCATTGTGTCGCTCACAATGTCATGAAAATAAGTAAATTAATAGTGTGGACCACAAGGTTTCTGAGTGTGAATAAATGTTCACATACAAGTCAAGTTCAGTATAGTGACCACTGCTTTAGCCACATCGTCATGAAAAGTGTCATTAAAGTAGACCATAAGTATTATGCATAAAGTAGGACCATAGGTAAGGTATGTGGTCATTACAACGAATATAATGCCACACAAAAGTAAAAGTCTATTACGCTAGCACTAAGTTCATGCAACCGAAACTACGACAGTGGTGTATGCAAAATGTAGTCATACTGATAGGGGGCCCATTGCGAGTGCTTATCCCGTTACACTCGATTCCGATATGATATACGTTTCGCATTGACCCATGTGTGGCCAACCGAACGGGGGAATCACCCCAATAGACCTATTTATAGCAATCGCGCTTCCCGCAGGAACTAACGGTTAATGAAAGTGGGCATAAGTATGGGATCTAGGGCTTAGGCTCTCCACGTAATAGTTTTTAAGCATAGTATTGGTCCATAAAAGTTTTGCATGATTCTCACCCCAATATTTGCAAAGCAAAGTAAAGTAAAAGAGTGGGGCTATAAACTCACATATATGGTTTAAACACTTGTGTCCATAATAAAGTAATCCAGTATGCAATAAGTAATGAGTCTTGTTTCAAGTAAGAGCAAGTAATGAGTTTAAGTATAAACAAGCATTGAGTTTAGTTAAGAACGAGCATGTATTCCCCCCCAAAACATTTATAAAGCAAGTAAAAGTAGGGGCAATGAACTCACCTCAGAACAGTAGTTTAAATAGAGTAATGTATCAAGTAGTGATAGTGCGCGACACCGACACGCGACCTAGATTAGTATGGCAAGTTTAGTTTACAGTTCTAGTTTAAGACTCGATGAATTTAAAAGTTTTACAGTGTTTGCGTCGTTGTTGCTTGTGTGGCAGCGTTTAAGTTTGAAAACAATGTGTGCAAGTATTGGCTCTTGGAAGTGCATAAGTATATAGGTATGAAAGTATCGAATATGAATAAGTCTTTGGTTCGACAATGACCGAGAGACGAAGTACGGAAAGTAAGTCCAATTACATTATTAGACGTTGGCGAATTATATAATCATTATTTGTTAAAAGTACATATTTATATAACTGTGTGTGTATATATATTTATGTATATGTCTATCATAAATATAGAAGTATCTAAAAGAGTTTAGGTATTAGCTTTGATTAATACGTTTGTTTTTAAATAGACTTATGAGTGTGTGTTACGGATAATATTTCTCATTGTTGGTTATTACATAAATAAAGAGAGATAATAAGCTAAATATATGTTTTGATGAAAACCGGGCATGGCCCGTGATGTACATGTTTAAATAATAAGCCGTGGTATATTGTTGGAAAAAAAATAAGTTTCAATAAGCTCATAAAAGCCAAGTTAATCAATGCTCTCAAATTAAGTTAAAATTCATATTTTTATTAGTTTGATTTGCAATTTAAACCTATTGTTTTAAATGATAAGAAAATAGCGAGTTTTGAGATAAGCGGCGTTTTAGTTAACCGTATGTAGAACGAAATAGGTAGACTTCTAATACGTCAGGAAAAAGTGAGTCGAGTCGGATATGTCGGAACTAGCTGGGATTGAATCGTGAAATAAGCTGAAGTGAATATATAACTTAGTTTGGCACATGAAAGATTAAAATGTAAGCATATGTTTTATCTTCACCAAAACAATGTATACATGCCATTTTAAAATGTTATGCAACTGTTTTTCCATAACAGTTTCAAATGCACCTATACTTACTGTGAAGTGGGCTTTGGCCCAATATGAAGCAATGAACACTCTGTCAAGTTTTATGGGCTTCGGCCTAGTGGTGAGACAAACAAACTTCGTCCCAGTTGTGAGATAAACAAACACACCCCGTAACAGATTTATTGCAACTTTCTTTAGAACCTAATTTTAACACAAGAGTGTGCAAACCTACGCTCGTACATTGAGCTCGAGTGACCGATGAAGAAGAGACCCGACCCCTTTCGGCCTTGTGTGTATGGCATGAATCAATCGTACCCTTAATGCAAGGGTTTGAGGCCCTTTAACCGAGCCAAACAAACACACTCCAGGTGTGCTCGCGATCCAAAATAGTTAACCCCACAAGCACAGGTAAAAACACAAACGAAACTCAACACACCTTTGCGTCGTTGATGCTAACCGAGCCACGACACCCTTCGTGGGTGGTGGTGGTCTAATCAGAAGCAAGACCAAAGACCCTTGGTGGGTGTTTTGCTAGTGACCAGAGGCAAATCAAACACAACACACCCTTCGTGGTGTTTGTATCTCGAATGTAAATAATTCAAACACACCTTACGGGTTCAAAACATACACAAAGTTAATAAATAGACAAATTCGCAGCCAAAACCATAACTCCTTGCGACTGAAATAAACGAGCAGGCAAACACACCCCAGGTGTAAGATAACCACAAACTCCCCTCTAGATTTGTTATGGTGGATGAATCGGGACAAATAAACCACCCTCGTTTCTGTGGCTATGGTGTGGACCGAGACAAGTAAGCCAAATGCACCCTTGGTGGGGGCTCTCGGTGGTGGGTCGAATGCCAAACCAAACGCACCCTTTTGGGGCTGTGATAAACAAAAACGAACACCCCTTTGGGGTGGGCCGCGACACCAGACAACAAACACCTCCTGGGTGTTTCTTGTTGAACCGAATGTCAAAAGAAAACCAATAAGACATAAACCCAAACAAGCTTATAAACATTAAGCAAGTTCATTAATTAGCACTTTCATAATATAGCCAATACTTAGGTTTTGATTGAGATTAATTATTGCCACACAAGAGTAACAACAACAACAAAAAGAATTCATTCCCAGAATATAAAAAAAAAATCGATATACATAAACCAAAACAATATTACAATTCAAAAGCAATCTGATAACAAGGTTTACCAGGAAAAGGGAAATCAATAAAACCTTTACAAGAGCATGTGATGTCGATGAAGACCAACTTGGAAACCCAACACAATCCATACCCGAATCCAATCCTAGCAAAAACCCGAGCAAGGCTTCACAATAACTCGTAAGAATACCATTCTTTGTGTCGAGATTAGTTGTGGCCTCTCCTTGTGATCGATTGGGCAGATAAAAAGGAACATAAAAGAGAACTCTTCACCGTTGATTTTGGGAGGAGGTGAGAGAGAGAGACAAGAAGATTCTGAAAAGGAGGAAGGTGTGTAGCTCCAGGCTTCTAGTGATGGTGACAGGGTATAGCATAGGTGTGTTGGAGAAGAGCCAAAGAGAAAACGTTAAAAATGTGGAGGTATGTATGTGGGGCGGCTATATCAGGGGAAGAGATATCTCTTGTTTTATTATAATAGAATGTATTCTGTGCACTCCGTGTCCCGTTGAGCTCCGGCGTTATGGTGGTACCCCGGTCTCGTATAGACGCGAAAATAAAATTTTGGGAACGTTTTCATAAGAATGGTCTAAAAGCAAAATTATTGACTCTGGGAATAATTTATAGAAATTAAACTGTAATTTATGTGGTGTCGGTACGCGTGCGTTGTCGTGTTTTAGTAAATGCGAGATAGCTTCTCGTTTTTGAGTTATAACAATCAATAAATGTTATAAAATTAATATTTCACATTTTCTGATAGAAATAAATTTTTCCACTATTAAAATAATAGTCTATAAAATTACGGGTGGTTACACCAAAAAACCTTTCATTTCTTCTACCTATATGGGATGTAAGGTTGAATGGTCTTAAAGAAAACAATTAACATGGTACCTAGATGTTGTTTCATGAAACTTTATAGTATCATTTATGTGTTCAATACAAACCATATATCTTTTTACGAAATGAAGGTACTTGGTTAAGTGATGCCGATTACAGTCTTTAAGTGAAGCAACGGGACGAGATCATCTATCGAGTATAATTTTATCACTGATTACGTGTGAATCGAATTTGTCTTTTGGAACAGTTTTGTCCCCTTACACCAATTTTTTGTCAGAGTGTTGTAATAAAGCTTGTTAGTTTGTATGGCCATTGGTTGATTGAGCTGGATCAATTGTTTATATTCTGCAGATTTTATAACCCCTTTGAGGAAGATGAGACAGAAGAGAGTACTGTTGTGGAATTCCTCTATCCAGCGGAACCGCCTGTAAGTGACTTTTAAACTTGCCATGCATATAACTTTTGTAATCAACAAGTATAAACCATAACATATCCATACCAAAACTTTTTGACTCGGGCTAGCTCTGATTTGCTTTATCTACTTTCATTGAAATTTCATAGGTTTAATGTGAATTTGATTGGGAGTATTACAGGGTTGAGGTAAGCCAAAATCTCATAATCCTCTATTTTTCAGTTTTTCATATATGTTTTTAAAGAGTGTAAACCAAATAAAAGAATGGTTTTTCGCTGCTGTCTTGGTTTTTAGAAAACTGATAATGTTTTAATTTTTTTGTAAATGCTAATGTTTTAACATTTGAAGGCTTGCGGAACTGTTTTGAAAGAGAAATTGGACGCAATTAATAACACGAGGTTTTACAAATTTTATCCCCTTGAGGCACCCGAAAACACAGTTATGCCGAAGGTTTGATTAATTTTCATTCATCATAATAAACTGCTTTTACCTATTTACCGTTAGATTTTGATCATCTGACATACCATATGTGTTTTTGTTATAGAGTTCATATATAAATAGGTATTATGAACTTTGTTCAAGTTTCAAATAAGATTCGCTATATAACATTTAAACCAACTAGAGGTGCTTGTTTCATCATCAAGATATATTCGCTAAAAGTCATATTTCACCCGAGTACTTCAAAAAATGGTAAATATTTTTGGAAACGTCAACATGGTCTAACTACATGGTCTAACTTTCAAAAGTGATTACTATCTAGGTACTCTGAAATATGTACTTTGACATTCGAAAATAAAATTTTGAAGCAAGTGTAATAATAATAATAATAATAATAATAATAATAAATATAAAAAATTGAGAACTTCTACAAATTTCGCATTGCTCAAATGAATTATGTTCAATTTTCGTTTTCTTGAACATCATTCACTTAGCATATTGCTAAACATAATATAATTCTAAACACATATTGTCATTATGCATAGTAGTATATAAACAAATAACATTTCATATTTCTACCTATGTGGGATGTAATTAGAGACGGAGCCACCTTATAGGCCGGGTTGGCCAAGGCCCACCCTAACGTTTTGCAAAATGTGTATTAGTGCAAGTATTTTGCTTTAGATTATTAAATTTGATCATATTTAATTGGACTTGGCCCACCTTAATTTGTTATGTTGTATAAATAATGTGATCACAAATATATATCAAACTCTTATATCTGTACATAGAAACATATTAGTTTTTGTTTATGGCTTAGTAAGTGGGTTAACGTTGTTTATGAATAAAATCCACCGAAAATTTCATGGCTTTCAATAATATTTAAGCTTTTCGTCTTATATTTAAAATGCTCGTCTTTTTTCCGGCCCACCCAGTAACTAAATTCTAGCTCCGTCACTGGATGTAATGTTAACTTTTCTCTTAGAAAAAGTTAATAAGGTCCCGACATGTTTCGTAAAATTTTACTAGTAATCTATTATATACCATTTAAAAGCTCCGGGTGTCGTGGATTAAGCAATGACTCCTTTTGTGTGTCATATCATTTCAACTCATCAAAATATCTATTTTCACTCGCATACTCAAAAATCCCCTCGCTCAAAACTCATGCCAAAACACCTATTTTGAGAACAACCGTACCCTCTTAAAACACAAACTCAATACAAAAACTCAATTAAAATACAATAAAAAAACAAAAACCCGTCTCTCGGCTCAACCCAAAGAATTGGCCAATGGTTTAATTTGGCTTGGTGCCACGTTGAATGACGTGTGTGTATGCAAGCCATTATACCCAGCAAGGCAGCAATCTAAGTATTTAAGCTCAAGCTTTGCAGTTCCAACTTCCACATGTATTTATCAAAATAAGTAAACAACGATTAAGAGCACCACCAATGGAAGTTTGTAGGAGAGTTTATAGTGACTCGGCTCCAATGTGACATTCGTATGTATAAACCTTCATTGTTTGGTTTGTTTTATAGATAGGAGAGGTTGAAGTCCTTGCACATGGACCTCAAAGAGTGAAATATATTCGTGTGATAAATGTGAAAGTATTTACCCATCGTGGTGATTTATATGCTCTATACAGTCTACAATGTGTATAAGTCGAATGATCTCCAAGATATTTGTTCATCGATTTATAAACACTTGTTTATAGTATGACATGCATATTGTAAAATAAGAAAAAAGGATTTCATTAAGTAACGGGTTGGGAGTATAAAACTTGTATCGACCAAACACTTATGAAAAAACGTTACATGTACATTCATATAATCATATGTATAGTTCGTGTTGAAAAGAATCTATACATTTCGTCGAGTCCTTAAAGAATTTGATAACCTGCATTGCTGATTGGTATGCTTCAAAGATAAACTTAGGACGTATGCACAGGTCGATTGACTCAATTTAAAAGAGTGTTCACCCATTTTAATGAACGTGACAAGTGTTTTGCAAAGTACAAGACTCGACTAATCTTTGCGTATGAAGGTTCACCACAATGTTGCTACCTATGAAATCTGAACTCATAATGTTACCAATTGTTACTAACTAGATTATATCGTATTGACCATTATCTTTCTTAAATAGGTACCTACATCGTCTACTTTCAAAAGTGATTACTAACTATATATATTATATATTGTAAATCAAATTTTGAAGTAAGTGTTCATAAAAGAAAAGGTTAATATAAAAATTAGAAAAAGAAATGAGAACTTCTACCAATTTCGTGATGTGCTTCGAATATAAAGTTCAATTTTTGATTTGTATATGAACTTTATTCACTAAGCATATCGAGAAACATAGTATTATTCTAAACATGTATTGTTGATATGCATCGTAGTATATAACCAAAGAACATTTTATTTCTTCAACCTATGTGGGATGTAACGTTCTCGTAGAAAAAACTAATACAGTCCATACATGTTTCATAAAATTTTAGTAAGGCTATTATATACTGTACCTAAGAATTTAAGCTTAAGTTTTGCGGTTCCAACTCCCACGTGTATTTATGTGAATACGTAAACAGCCATTAAGAGCACCTTTAGTATAGGTTTATAGTGACTTGGCTCCTATGTGGCGTTCGTAGGAAGGGACATACCCACTTGGGAGTTGGGTGTGGCACGGGCCACACCCAATAATATTTTTTACTACTTTATTTCTTTATAGTGGAACTTGTTTAACCTCAAAATACTTTATGGTGCAAATTTTAGTACTTATGAAAGAAACAAGTTATGCAAGAACCCTTTCAAAAAAATTTGTGCAACACCCATTTCAAAATCCTGGGTCCATCCCTGTTTCGTAGGTATAAATCACCATTGTTTGGCTTGGTTTATAGAGAGGGGAGAAGTTGAAGTCCATGCACATGGACCTCCGAGAGAGAAATATATATGTGTGACAAATGTGAAAGTGTGGCCAATTTTTAGAGTCCGGAAGTTTATAAGAGTAAATGAGTAAGTTTATAGAAATTAATGGTTTATAAATATTGATGTGGCACGACGTGGTAGTGCTATGGACGTGATGAAGTCCATAGCATTGAAGATGCTCTAAGACCGGGCACACTAGCAACCTTCGGTGACTTTCATTTTGCATGCCACATCAGCTTTAACTTCTTTCTCTGGCGAATTACAGACAACTTTTTACCACACTAAAGCCAGGAAGTTTTGTTGTTTTGTGTTTGTGTTAATCGATCGTGTACTCGACCAAAACAAAACAAAAAAAAGCCGGCCGACCGAAGTCGACCGACTTCCCACATCAATGACGACCGCCACCAAATGGTCTGAATCGATCACCGACCGAACTCGTGTGCCCAGTCTAAGAACTTATCATGATTGGCGTTATGGATAACTACAAAGTAACATTGACTTTTGAAACTATTGCAATAAAGTGACTCAAACCAAATGGTGCTCGCCCTCAATTGAAGAGACTAGAAAAACAGTAAGATGTGTTGTTTATGTATACCTTTATGTGACTTCATATATGCCTAGCTTTAAGAATTTAGTTCAAGTTTTAAATTTTTAATCATCAAGATTGCTACTTAAATATAAATCATATAGAGGTGGTTGTTTTATCACTGCTTCAAGAACAACATCATTATCAATGAGAATCAAACGTAGTTACAAAAATGTTGGTTATATATATACAGTGTTGCAAAAAAAGTTTACAAGGCCGATTAATTGCCTCCTAGGCGCTACAGGGCCACCAACCTTGCCGATTTATGTAAATGGGTAAAACAAATAGGTCAACGGCGATTAATGGTAGTCAATGGTGGTCAAACTTGTTGGACACCTATAAATCTTGCCGGAAGTACCAAAAACTCACCGTAAACTTATTTTGATCACTTATAGTAACTGTTTAATTTTATTACAAAGTTCTTTAGAAAAAAATCTTGCCAAAAATAAATAAAACTCACCAAAAATACATAAAATTTGGCGAAAATACCAAAAAATTGCCAAAAATACCAATCCGATTAATCACCAATTAATCCCGCTTATCCAGATTACAAGCTAGAAGTGATCGACCACCCGACTACCGATTCCCGATTTTTGCAACCTTGGTTATATAAGCTCCTAGAAGTCGTATATCATCCGCATACTACAAACAATGGTAAATACATTCAAGCTTTGATATTTTTGTTATGTCAATTGTTCATCATGAGGGTGACACGTTAACTTGTGGATTTGAATTTTTTTATTCCCATTTTTTGTGCTCGTTAATGATAGTTTTCTGGCTCTGCCTTTGAACTCGTAATATTACTAGTTGCAACCAACTAGGTATATCGTATTGTGCGTTATATTTTATTTACCACAAACTGGGATATATGAGTTTGAAAAGTTATTACTATCTGGATACGCAAAATTATATACTCTAATATTTGTAAATCAAATTTGGGTGTACTTTGTAAGAAACAAAAATAAATACAATAAATGTAAAAAGTTAAGAACTTGCACAAATTCAGGCATAATTCAGGCATATACAAATCTGGGTAAGAAGTTCGTTTTCACTTTATATGCGCACTTCATACACATCATTGTATGGCCTAAACATAATACCATTCTAAACACATTATGTCCATATTCGCCGTAGTATATAAGCAAAGAACATTTCATTTCTTCAACCTATGTGGGATGTAAGGTGGAATGGGGTCTTATTGAAAAAAAATAGTAATAAGGTACCTAAATGTTGTTTCATGAAACTTTAGTGTTCATTACACGCCATTTATCTTTTGAAGAATTGAAGGTACTCGGTTAATTGATGTAAAGTACGGTTTTTACATGAAGCAATAGGACGAGGAGATCCTCTATCGAGTATGATTTTATCACAGATTAAGTGTGAATCAATTTTGTTTTTAGGAAACATTTTTTTCCCCTTGCACCAAATTTTACTTGAATCATACTAAACTCAATGTGTTTGGCGATCAAATTTTGTAGGTTTACAATCCACAATTTCATAAGTGGTATTGCTGATTGGTATGCTTCAAAGATAATACGTAGGTGCTATGCCCAGGTTGACTCAACTGAAAAGAGTGTTCACCCATTTTAAAGAACGTGACAAGTAATTTGCAAAGGTCCTTTTTTCGGAATTGACTGATCTTTGCGCATGAAGGTGGACCACAATATTGCTACATGTGAAATCTGAACTCGTAATGTTACCACTTGCCGATAACTAGGATATATCGTATTGACCAGTATCTTTCTTAAATAGGTACCTATATCGTCTAACTTTCAAAAGTGATTACTATCTAGGTACTCAAAAATATGTACTCTAATATTTGTAATTCAAAATTTCTAAGTAAGTTTCAAAGAAAATAAAAAGTTAATATAAATATAAAAAGTTGAGAACTTCTACAAATATCGCAATCTAACAGTGAAAAGAAGTTCAATTTTCAATGTTTGTATATGAACTTCATTCAATTGTCATATTGCGAAACATAGTATTATTCTAAACATGTGTTATTGATATGCATAGTTGTATATAACCAAAGAACCTTTCATTTCTTCTACCTATGTGGGATGTAAGGTTGAATGGTCTTATAGCAAAACAATTAACATGGTACCTAGATGTTGTTTCATGAAACTTTATAGTATCATTTATGTGTTCAATATAAACCATATATCTTTTTACGAAATGAAGGTACCCGGTTAATTGATGCCGATTACAGTCTTTAAGTGAAGCAACGGGACAAGAAGATCCTCTATCGAGTATAATATCACTGATTACTTGTGAATCGAATTTGTCTTTTGGAACAGTTTTGTCCCCTTACACCAATTTTTTGTCAGAGTGTTGTAATACAGCTTGTTAGTTTGTATGGCCATTCGTTGATTAAGCTGCTTTAACTATTTACCATCTGATTTTGATCATCTGATATACCATATGCGTTTTTGTTGCAGAGTTCATATATAAATAGGTATTATGGCAAGGTGCATAAAGTACTCTGAATGAAATCTGTGATGCTGGTGGCTGAAGCGACTAGGAAAATAGTGATAGGTGTTGCTTGCGTATAGTCGTCTTAGATGGCTTCACATATGTCTAGTTGTAGGAACTTTCTTCAAGTTTCCGTTATTTGGTCATCAAGATTCGCTAGTTCAGCATTTAAACCAAGCAGAGGTGATCATTTCATCAGAAGAAAGCAAATAACTCTGCAATGCATCAACCTTTATCGGTTAACTTGAATCACAGACTGAAACACAATGGCGACAATGGTCATTTGTAATTTGCAGCCTTAATAAAAATTAAAAAGAAAATCAGTTTTTGCCGGTCAATAATAAGTTTCTGGCTCGGTCCTTGACCAACGACGTCATTTAACCCGCTACTTAAGACACACAATTTGTCCATATTGACTAATTTATACCTGTGTACAGTTTCAGCAAACATTCTCAGAGTTCTGTAAAATCTTAATAACCAACAATGTTGTTAGACTTACATGTTTTGTCTTAAATATTACACGTATAGCCAGGTCTTGGCTGGGTCTAACCGGATATAGCCGGGTTTTGACCGGAATAGCCGGGTCTAACCTGATATACCTGGGTCCTGGTCGGGTCTAACCGGAAATGACCGGGTCTTGGCCGAGTCTAACCGGATATGACCGGGTCTAACCGGAAATGACCGGGTCTAACCGGAAATGACCGGGTCTTGGCCGAGTCTAACCGGATATGACCGGGTCTATCCGGAAATGACCGGGTCTTGGCCGGGTCTAACCAGAAATGACCAGGTCTTGGCCGGGTCTAGCCGGATATACCCGGGTCTTGGCCGGGTCGAACCGGTATGACTGGGTCGAACCAGATATAACTGGGTCATGACCAAAACCATCATCCACTCGGTCAACATTTTTTTTTGTTGTTGTTTTTATTGGGATAAAGAAAAGAAGAGTAATTTCTTGTGAACCAATGAGTCTTTTCCAGCATTTGATATGCCAGTAGATAATTTTTTGTTTTGAGTTTATTTTATATTTTAAAGAATGGAACTAGACTTTATTTGATACTCATCATATTTGTTTGTTTGGTTGATACTGTAGTAGACTAAGGTGGTAAGGGTGTCAATTCTTGACAATGACAGATATGAAGTTAAACTGATCTTGGTTGATGATAAACAGGTTTTGGTCAATAACATATCAACACATAAATTCGTTTATCTATCAAGCTTTACAAAAACAATTTGTCTTGCAAAGTTTCGGAATCAACTGATCTTTGCGTATAAAAGTTGACCACAACATTGCTATATCTGAATTTGGAACTCATAATGTTACCTCTTGTTACTGACTAGGTAAATCGTATTGTGCGTTATATTTCTTACCACAAACTAGGATATAATAAATACATCTTATGACTTTGAAAAGTAATTACTATCTAGATATGCAAAATTATACACTCTAATATTTTGTAAATCAAATTTTGGTGTACTTTAAATCAAATTTTGGTGTACTTTTTAAGAAACAAAAAGATGTTAATATAAAAAGTTAAGAACTTGTACAAATTCACGTTTACAATCATCAAGGATGTTCGGTTTTCACTTTATACACGAACATCATGTAATCATTGTATAACCTAAACATAATACCATTCTAAACACATTACACCCATATATGCTGTAGTATATAAGCAAAGCACATTTCTTTTCTTCAACCTATGTGGGATGTAAGATTGCATGGTCTAACAGAAAAAAAATTAATAAGGTGCCTAATTTTAAAAAGTGTTCACCCATTTAAAGAACGTGACAAGTGTTTTGCAGAGTTCCATTTTTCGGAATCGACTGATCTTTACGCATGAAGGTTGACCACAATATCGCTACATGTGAAATCTGAACCCGTAATGTTATCACTTGTCACTAACTAGGATATATCGTATTGACCATTATCTTTCTTAAATAGGTACCTATATCGCCTATGTTTCAAAAGTGATTACAAACTATCTTGGTACCCAAAAATATATGTACTCTAGTATTTGCAAATCAAATTTTGAAGTAAATGTAAAGAAAACAAAAAGTTAATATAAATATAAAAAGTTGAGAATTTCTACAAATTTCGCTCATACTCTGTGATGAATTTCAATTTTCCCTTTGTATATGAACTTCATTCACTAGAGTATATTGCGAAACATAATATTATTCTAAACACGTGTTACCAACATGCATAGTAGTATATAACTAAAGAACTTTTCATTTCTTCTACCGATGTGGGATGTAATAACTTTTCTCCTAGAAAGAGTTAGCTCCCAACCTGTTTCATAAAATTGGCAATATATTACATACCGTATAAGAGCTCTTGTGTGGTGGCTCAAACGATGACCCCTTTTAGGTGGTAAATCATGTCTACTCATCATAACACCTCATTTCACTCACACACTCAAAAAACCCCTTACTCATAACTTATTCCAAAACACTTTTTTTGAGACCCACCATACCCAATTAAAGCACTTACTCAATACAAAAACTCAACTAAAACAAAAAACCAAAAAACCGTCTCTTGGCTCAAGCCAAAGAATTGGCGAATCGTTTGGCGCATGGGGTCGGTGTCGTGGCTTGCATTTGTAGATGATAGGTGTTGTTTGCGTACAGTTGTAGATGACTTCACATATGTCTAGCTGTAGGAACTTTATTCAAGTTTCAAATATTGATCATCGAGATTCGCTAGTTCAGCATTTAAACCAAGCATAGGTGATCATTTCATCATATAGCATTGAACGTAATACGTTAGTGAAATGTTATATATCCTCCTAGAAGTCAAATTTCACTCGAGTACTTCAAAAAATAGTAAACACTTTTGCAAACGTCAATATGTTTGTTCTGCCAATTGTTCATAACGAGGGTGATAAATTTGCGCGTTAACTTGTGGATTTGCATTTCTTAATTCATTTTATAGCAATAATCACAAGAAAGCAAATAACTCTACAATGCATCAACCTTTATTGGTTAACTTGACTCACAGACCGAAACACAATGGTGACAGTGGTCATTTGTAAGTTGCAGCCTTAAGAAAAATAATCAGTTCCCATTAATAATAAGTTTCTGGCTCGGCCCCTGACCAACGCCGTCATTTAATCCACTATTTAACACACATGATTTGCCCATATTGACTAATTTATACTGTTTACAGTTTTAGCAAATATTTTTAGTGAAAATATTATATCCAATGTTCAAAATGACTTAAAAAGATGGCCAACCCATTTCAAAGAATATAGTCATTATTATATAGCTTAGCTTCTTTTTAATTAGTTGTAATTTACACGTTCTGCAATGCGTATTTCATCGATTCAATAAGATAAGACAAAAGGATTTCATTAAGTAACGGGTTGTGATCAGTTAAAAACTTGTATCGACCAAACACTAATGAAAAAACATTACATGTATGTTCATATAATCATATGCGTAGTTCGTCAAGTCCTTGAAGAATTTGATAACTGGTATTGTTTCAAAGATAACGCGTAAGTGGTATGCACAGGTTGACTCAATTTAAAAGAGTGTTCACCTGTTTTAACGAACGTGATAACTGTTTTGCAAAGTTTCAGAATCAACTGATCTTTGCGTATGAAGGTTGACCTTAACGTTGCTATATGTGAAATCGGAACTCGTAATGTTACCACTTGTCACTAACTAGGTATATCATATTGTGTGTTGTATTTTTTACCACAAACTAGGATATAACTACATCGTATGACTTTGAAAAGTTACTATCTAGATACACAAAATTATGTACTCTAATATTTGCAAATCAAGTTTTGGTGTACTTTCTAAGAAACAAAAAGAAGTTAAAATAAATATAAAAAAGGTAAGAAATTGTACAAATTCAGGAGGACACTTCTGCATGGAGTGCATACACAAGTTCAATTTTCACATTATATATGCACTCCATACATAACCTAAACATAATACCATTCCAAGCACATTACATCCATATATGCCGTAGTATATAACCAAAGAACATTTCATTTCTTCAACCTATGTGGGATGTAAGGGTGAATGGTCTTAAAGAGAAAAATAATAAGGTACCTAAATGTTGTTTCATGAAACTTTAGTGTCAGTTGTGTGTTCGTTACACGCCATATATCTTTTGAAGAATTGAAGGTACTCAGTTAATTTATGTCAAGTTCGGTTTTTAAGTGAAACAATTGGACAAGGAGATCCTCTATCGAGTATACTTTTATCACTGATTACATGTGAATCAATCTTGTTCTTTGGAACCATTTTGGCCCCCTGCACCAATTTTTATTTGAATCATACTAAATTTTCTGTGTGTGGTGATCAAATTTTACACCAGTGCCTCTAAGTTACTTTTAAACTCACTATACATAGATATTACCTTATGTCATGAATTTACTTTTATAATCGACTAGTATACATATCAAAACTTATCTATATATACGACAACAATTATTGACTTGGGTTAGCACTAATTTGCTTTATCCTTTCGATGAAATTCCGTAGGTTTACAATCCACAATTTGATAAGTGGTATTCTTGATTGGTATGCTTCAAAGATAATACGTAGGTGGTATGCCCAGGTACGTTGACTCAATTTAAAAGAGTGTTCATCCGTTTTAAAGAACGTGACATCTGAACTCGTAATGTTACCACTTGCCACTACCTAGGATATATCGTATTGACCATTATCTTTCTTAACTAGATACCTACATCGTCTAATTCAAAAGTTAATACTAACTATCTAGGTACTCAGAAATATGTACTCTAATATTTGTAATTCAAAATTTTGAAGTAAGTTTTAAAGAAAAGAAAAAGTTAATATAAATATAAAAAGTTGAGAACTTCTACAAATTTCGCAATTAACCAATCAAAAGAAGTTCAATTTTCAGTTTGTATATGAACTTCATTCAATAAGCATATCGCGAAACATAGCATTATTCTAAACACGTGTTATCAAAATGCATAGATGTATATAACCAAAGAACCGTTCACTTCTTCTACCTATGTGGGATGTAAGGTTGAATGGTCTTAAAGAAAAAAATTAACCAGCTACCTCGATGTTATTTCATGAAACTTTAGTATCATTTATGTGTTCGTTATAAACCATATATCTTTTGAAGAAATGAAGGTACTCGGTTAATTGATGCCGATTACAGTCTTTAAGTGAAGCAATGGGACGAGGAGATCCTCTATCGAGTATAATTTTATCAGTGATTACGTGTGAATCGAATTTGTCTTTTGGAACAGTTTTGTCCCCTTACACCAATTTTTTGTCGGAGTGTTGTAATACAGCTTGTTAGTTTGTATGGCCATTTGTTGATTAAGCTGGATCTTGTTTATATTCTGCAGAGTTTTATAACCCCTTTAATTTGCGGAAGATGAGACAGAAGAGAGTACTATTGTGGAATTTTTCTATCCAATGGAACCGCCTGTAAGTCACTTTTAAAACATGCCATGCTTATAACTTTTGTAATCAACAAGTATAAACCATAACATATCCGTACCACGAATTTTTGACTCGGGCTAGCTCTGATTTGCTTTATCTACTTTCTTTGAAATTTCATAGGTTTAATGTGAATTTGATTGGGAGTATTACAGGGTTGAGGTAAGCCATAATCTCATAATCCTCTATTTTTCGGTTTTTCATATATGTTTTTAAAGAGTGTAAACCAAATAAAAGAATGGTTTTTCGCTGCTGTCTTGGTTTTTAGAAAACTGATAATGTTTTATTTTTTTTTTGTAAATGCTAATGTTTTAACATTTGAAGGCTTGCGGAGCTGTTTTGAAAGAGAAATTGGACGCAATTAATAACACGAGGTTTTACAAATTTTATCCCCTTGAGGCACCCGAAAACACAGTTATGCCGAAGGTTTGATTAATTTTCATTCATCATAATAAACTGCTTTACCTATTTACCGTTAGATTTTGATCACCTGACATACCATATGTGTTTTTGTGCAGAGTTCATATATAAATAGGTATTATGAACTTTGTTCAAGTTTCAAATAAGATTTGCTATATAACATTTAAACCAACTAGAGGTGCTTGTTTCATCATCAAGATATATTCGCTAAAAGTCATATTTCACCCGAGTACTTCAAAAAATGGTAAATATTTTTGGAAACGTCAACATGGTCTAACTACATATGGTCTAACTTTCAAAAGTGATTACCATCTAGGTACTCTGAAATATGTACTTTAACATTCGAAAATCAAATTTTGAAGCAAGTGTAATAATAATAATAATAATAATAATAATAATAATAATAATAATAATAATAATAATAATTTTCTCTCCCTCTCTAGGGGCGATTATGGCCGGCTTCTTGGGATCATCTTGATCCTTGTCCATCATCCTTCATTCAATACTTTTCGTTGAATATCACTAATCCCAGGTTCCCTTTGCTTTTATCTCGTTTTGTTTTTTTTTAATTAGGGTTTCGATCGGTCCTCAAGCCCTTCATTAGGGTTTCGTTTTGGAAAACCCCTGTAACTGATTTCCTGGTCGTTTATGGTGGATTATTTTGCAACCCTTAGTTTGCTTGTGGTCGGTTATCAAGCTTCTTTGTGGGAGTATATATACTTTGCGATCTGTTGGGCTGTGTGGATTGGTTTTATTAGGGTTTTGTTTATCTTGCTTCGTACATGGTTTTCTGTATGGTTGCTGCACTCAGGTAGGCGTTGGTGGTTGTGCATGATCATTCTTGAGCAGTAGTGATCAGTGCTTGGTTATTCATTGCTTGGGTTTTCATTGCTTGGTTATTCATTGGTTGCTGCACTCAGGTAGGCGTTGGGTTTTTGTGAATTGGTTTTCTGCTACAGTAACTGTATGGTATTCAGGAAGTTTGGTACTGCTTTGGGGCTTGGTCACTCATAGCTTGTGTTCCTGCTACAGTAACTGTTTTGGTGGTATTCTGAATCAGTTTGTGAACAGCCTTGGTTTGCTTTTAGTGCTACTACTGTCTTCTATTTGTTTGCTGCCACGTCGCCATATAGTTTTGGTGAAGCAAGTTTCTGTTTGGGATTTTCTTTTGGAGTTTATTTTGGTTCTTTACTTTTGGTGTTTAGTTGGTGTTATTTTCCTATGCCTATTGTGAGGTTTCATTGTCCTTTCGCGGGTCTCAGTGGATGTCGTGATGGGGGCGGAAATGGGCTTACCAAGAATTATTTGATCACACATCTTCCAGATCGACACTTCAATGGGGAGGCGCAGGCTATAACTAGACGTGCTCTTGTGTCAGATTTGGTTGTTTTTGAAAGGGCTGAGGTTACTCTTAAGCGTATGGGATTGTGGTTATGTGGTTGTTGCTTCAAAACGCATACGTTCCGGGCTAAGTGTCGACATGGTTGGGGGTCTGATTTTGTGTCACCTCCTGATTGTGGTGATGGTGTTGTTCGGTTTGTGTTGCATGATCTCAGCAAACCTCATGCCCCTTCTCATGTTGCTCCTGTTGAGGATTTGGTTTCTGATGATTTTGGTGGTTTTGATCTACATCTCCTTGATGCTCTACTTTCTAAGGGGTTGCGTACTGTCAAATCCATTCCTCCTAAATGTCGTTTGGGGTTTTCTCGGGTTTTGAAAGGAGCCCTTGATAAGGTGGTTTGTTCGCCTGATGACATTTCTTGTTAGGTTGGTTTGTTAGTCTTACCTCTTTGTTTGCTTAAAACCTTTTGCCCGAGGAGTAATCAAGAGTGTAGGTCTGTTACTAAACGTCAGCGACAGGAAGAGTATATTGTTAATGCCATTTCATCATGGGGCACACCTGGTGGTAGTTTACAAGTTGTGCGTGAGGTTTTAGCCGAACCCCCCCCCCCCCCTTTGTGTTCTAATATTGATGAGGAAAACCTGGACTTGGGTGACCGTAATATCAAGCAGTGTAAGAGGAAGATTTGTGATGGCCATTATACTGCTGCTGTTAGTGTTCTTTCTTCTTCGGGTATTGCGGCTTATGATGATACTACTCTTGCGGATCTAAAAGCTAAGCACCCTTTTCAATTTCCCCCTCTTTTACCAGATATACCTATTGATCATCATCACCTTTTGGCATCTCCTGCTATGGTTCTTGATATGATTAAGAGTTTCCCTCGTGGTACTTCTTGTGGAAGGGATGGTTTGCGTGCTCAACACCTTCTGGATTGTTTAAACGGTGTTGCTGTTGCCGTCTCCGATGAGTTAGTCGCTTCTATCACCCAGGTGGTGAACCTTTTTCTTGAGGGTAAATGCCCAAGGGAGTTGGGAGAGTATGTTGCTAGTGCTCCTCTCACGCCCTTGGTTAAACCAGGAAGGGGGATCCGTCCTATCGCTGTTGGGACTGTTTGGAGGCGATTAGTCTCCAAGGTTTGTGCTTCTATGATTGGCCATTCTTTGGATGGTTATTTTGACGGTTTGCAATTTGGTGTGGGTGTTTCGGGGGGTGGGGAGGCAATCCTTCATGCTGTGAATCGGTTGATTGAAGACCGTGGGGATGATGTGGGGCTATCTATGTTGTTGGTGGACTTTAGAAACGCTTTCAATATGGTGGATCGTGCGGTTATGTTACGAGAAGTTCGCCTTCGTGTTCCGGCTATTTCACGTTGGGTGGAATTCTGTTACTCCAACCCTGCTAGATTATATTATGGTGAGCATACTTTATGGTCGCACCAAGGGGTGCAACAGGGTGATCCGCTTGGGCCTCTTCTTTTTGCTTTTGTGTTACATCCCTTGGCATGTACGATTCGAGACTCTTTCACTCTTTCTCTTCAAGCTTGGTATCTTGATGATGGTACTATTATTGGGGATACTTTGGTTGTGGGGAAGGTTTTGGAGTTGATTATGATGGATGGACCTAGTTGTGGTTTACACCTCAATGTTGATAAAACTGAGGTCTTTTGGCCGAAGGAAGACCCAAGGAGCAGGTATGTTGGTGTTTTTCCCCCTAATATTTCTCGACCTTCACATGGTGTTAAATTATTAGGGGCCCCGCCAGTGTGGATTTTGAGTTTAGTAGTAAGCTTGTTATGAAAAGGGTTGCTAAAACTATTGAGCTTATGGATGCTGTTGCTAAGCTCAATGATCCTCAGTGTGAGTTGTTGTTACTGCGTGCATGTGCTGGTATTTCCAAGTTGTATTTTGCTATGCGCACATGTCCTCCTCGGGTTTTTGAGAGTGCCCAGGTTTCTTTTGATGCAGCACTTCGCTCTTCTTTGGAACGTATTGTCACTGCTTCTGGACCTGGGTTTGGTGATTGGCAATGGAGACTCGCCACCCTACCTTTTGCTCTCGGGGGACTTGGTGTGTATTCTGCAGGTGATGTCTTGAACTATGCCTTCCTTGCTTCTAGACTTCAATCTGCCAGCTTACAGACTAAGCTTCTCCGTAGTTCTGGTATTGTGTCGACTGGTCCCTCTTTTGATGATGCATTGTGTACTTTTAATGTGAATATGGATATTGACCTTATGAGTAACCCTAGTGAGATCGCTGCCCCCAAACTTATGAAGAAATTGGCAGATATACATTTCGCACGGGTTGCCCAAACGGTTGAATCCACTTTCCATTTATCTTCTAGACAGATGGCTTTATGGAACTCATTAAAAGAGGATTATACGTCAGATTGGCTTCGGGTGGCTCCGATATCCGGATTGGGACAGACTATGAATGCCAGGACTTACCGATGTGTTTTGTGTTACCGGTTGGGTGTTCCTCTTTTTACTGTCCAGATGCCGTGTTGAGCGTGTTCTAAGGTTTTTCCTGGAGATATTTTTGGAGATCATGCTGTATCGTGCGCAGGCTTAGTTGGTATTAAACATCGGCACAATGTTGTGCGTGATGTTCTTGTTGATATATGCTCTCGGTCTGGAGTTTCAGTTCGTAAGGAAGTAGATATTGGGCTTCGTGGAGAGGGGGACAAAACATTACGTCCGGCCGATATGTTACTTTACTCTTGGGATGGTGGTCGTGATGTTTGTGTTGATCTTACAGGATCGTCACCTTTGACACATTCGTGTATGGTTGATTTTATGCCCAGCCGGGCGGTTATTGAAGCCGCACAACGTAAATGTGTCAAGTATGCAACTAAATGCGCTGATATCGGATATGGGTTCCTCCCCTTTTCATTCTCTTCTTTTGGAGAACTTGAAAAGGATGCAGCGGCCTTACTAAAGCGCATTAGACGATTCTCTTTGACCCAAGACATTGGAGCGCGTGCGGCTCCACATATTTTTAGTAGGATTGGTTTTGCTGTAGCTAAAGGTGTGGGGGCTCAGTTAGTATCTCGGCTCCCCACTAATTTCTTGTAAAATCCTATTTGTTTTTCAATAAAGTGATGATTATAATAATAACAATAATAATAATAATAATAATAATAATAATAATAATAATAAATATAAAAAAATTGAGAACTTCTACAAATTTCTCATTGCTCAAATGAATTATGTTCAATTTTCGTTTTCTTGAACATCATTCACTTAGCATATTGCGAAACAATTTAATTCTAAACACATATTTTCAATATGCATAGTAGTATATTAGAAAGGTGCCCGCGCGATGCGGGGACGGATTGTTGGGGTGAAGAGGAGGGAGGCGGGGTGGTGGAAAGTGGTTGTTGGGGTGGTTGTTGAGGTGGTTATAAATTGTTGGAGGATGGTTGTTAAGGTGGTTATAAATTGTTGGGGGTGGTTGTTGAAGTGGTTATAAATTGTTGGGGGTGATTGTTAGGGGTGGTTGAAGAACTAAAAGTCTGAATTTTTAAGCCTTTCTAATTATAGAATAGTCTCAAATACATTATATAGTAGTATAGATAAACAAATAACATTTCATATCTTCTATCTATGTGGGATGTAATGTTAACTTTTCTCGTAGAAAAAGTTAATAAGGTCCCGGCATGTTTCGTAAAATTTTAGTAATCAATCTATTATATACCATTTAAAAGCCCCGGGTGTCGTGGATTAAGCGATGACTCCTTTTGTGTGTCATATCATGTCAACTCATCAAAACATCTCTTTTCACTCATATACTCAAAAATTCCCTCACTCAAAACTCATGCCGAAACACCTATTTTGAGAACAACCATACCCTTTTAAAACACAAACTCAACACAAAAACTCAATTAAAGTACAATAAAAAAAATCAAAAACCCGCCTCTTGGCTCAAGCCAAAGAATTGGCGAATGGTTTAATTTGGCTTGGTGCCACGTTGAATGACGTGTGTGTATGCAAGCCATGATACCCAGCAAGGCAGCAATCTAAGTATTTAAGCTCAAGCTTTGCAGTTCCAACTTCCACATGTATTTATCAACTGACATTCGTATGTATAAACCTTCATTGTTTGGTTTGTTTTATAGATAGGAGAGTTTGAAGTCCTTGCACATGGACTTCAAAGAGTGAAATATATTCGTGTGATAAATGTGAAAGTATTTACCCATCGTGGTGATTTATATGCTCTATACAGTCTACAATGTGTATAAGTCGAATGATCTCCAAGATATTTGTTCATCGATTTATAAACACTTGTTTATAGTATGACATGCATATTGTAAAATAAGAAAAAAGGATTTCATTAAGTAACGGGTTGGGAGTATAAAACTTGTATCGACTAAACACTAATGAAAAAACGTTACATGTACATTCATATAATCATATGCGTAGTTCGTGTTGAAAAGAATCTATACATTTCGTCAAGTCCTTAAAGAATTTGATAACCCGTATTGCTGATTGGTATGCTTCAAAGATAAACTTAGGACGTATGCACAGGTCGATCAACTCAATTTAAAAGAGTGTTCACCCATTTTAATGAACGTGACAAGTGTTTTGCAAAGTACCAGACTCGAGTAATCTTTGCGTATGAAGGTTCACCACAATGTTGCTACCTGTGAAATCTGAACTCATAATGTTACCAATTGTCACTAACTAGATTATACCGTATTGACCATTATCTTTCTTAAATAGGTACCTACATCGTCTACTTTCAAAAGTGATAACTAATTTTGAAGTAAGTGTTCATAAAAGAAAAAGTTAATATAAATATTAAAAAAAAATTTTTTTTGAGAACTTCTACCAATTTCGCGATATGATTCCAATATGAAGTTCAATTTTTGATTTGCATATGAACTTTATTCACTAAACATATCGCAAAACATAGTATTATTCTAAACACGTATTGTTGATATGCATCGTAGTATATAACCAAAGAACATTTTATTTCTTCAACCTATGTGGGATGTAATGTTCACCTAGAAAAAATTAATAGAGTCCGTACATGATTCGTAAAATTTTAGTAGACTATTATATACCATTTAAGTATTTAAGCTTAAGCTTTGCGGTTCCAACTCCCACGTGTATTTATATGAATACGTAAACAGCCATTAAGAGCACCTCTAGTAGAGGTTTATAGTCACTTGGCTTGGTATATAAAGAGGAGAGAAGTTCAAGTCCACGCACATGGACCTCAGAGAGAGAAATTTGTTGTTTGACTTGCATGTTTCGTTCTTAAAAAGAATGTGTAAAGACATGTTTCGATAATACGTTGGAAGCATGCACGGGTTAACTAAATTTAAGATAGTGTTCAACTGTTTTAATTTAACGAACGCGACAAGTGTTTCGCCGAGTTCCTTTTTTCGGAATGAACTGATCTTTGTGCTTGATATATGTGAAATCTGAACTCGTAATGTTACGGTTGTTACCACTTGTCACTGGCTATTTAGCTACTCAAAAGTGATTACTAACTATCTAGGTACTCACAAATATGTACTCTAATATTTGTAAATTGATCTTATAAATACAAAAAATTGAGAACTTCTACAAATTTCGCAACTGACTTAGAGTACAAAGTTCGATTTTCGCTTTGTATAGGAACTTCATTCACTAAACATATTGTGAAACATAGTATTATTCCCAAACACAGATTATCAATATGCATAGTAGTATATAACCAAAGAACATTTTATTTCTTCAACCTATGTGGGATGTGATGTTAACTTTTCTCCTAGAAAAAATTTATAAGGTCCCTACACGTTTCGTAAAATTTTAGTAATTTCTTATATACCATTCAAAGTATTTAAGTTTAAGCTTTGTGGTTCCAACTTCCACATGTTTTTATCTGAATATGTAAATAACCATTAATTAAGACCACCTCCAATGGAGGTTTACAGGAGAGTCTATAGTAATTTGGCTCCTATGTGGCGTTCGAAGGTATACCCCTCCCTTTTTGGCTTGGTTTATAGAGATAAGAGAGGTTGACGTCCATGCACATGGACCTCGGAGAGAGAAATATATCTGTGTGATAAAGAAAATGATAAATCTTCTTACTCCATGTTTCCACAAATCCTCCTACTCACAGGATTATAACAAGTGTCAGAATGGACGGTTTGGATGCAGAGAGAGAATGCGTGTAGAAAAAATATATAATATTGTTGTGTGCAAGAGGCTTTAGCAATGCTCGTGTGATAAATGTGAAAGTGAGGCCACTTTACAGAGTCCGGAAGTTTATAAGTGTAATGAGTAAGTTTATAAAAAGTAATGGTTTATAAATGTTTGTTATATATCCTCCTAGAAGTTGTATATCACCCGAGTACTACAACAAATGGTAAATACTTTCAAACATCCAAATTTTTTTTATGTCAATTGTTCATCTTGAGGGTGACACGTTAACTTGCGCATTTGAATTTTTTTTTTATTCATTTTTTGTGCTCGTTAATGATTGTTTTCTGGCTCGGCCTTAGAACTGAACTCGTAATATTATCAGTTACCACTAACTAGGTATATCGTATTGCGCATTATATTTCTTACCACAAACTAGGATATGACTACATCATATGAGTCTGAAAAGTAATTACTATCTTGATACGCTAAATTATGTACTCCAGTGATGGGGACAAGATTTGTGATTAAAGATTTACAAAAATTAAATAACGCAGGACACGAAAACAAATTTAAATAAGCCCTAATATCAAAGTGATAAACGAGGCGCACCTCAAATAAATAAAAATCAAACATGAGATAAAACTTTAAAACTCAAAGTTTACTAATAATCAAAAATTTAATTACAATAATAATGAGCACTATACTTACGAGAGAAAGTATCTTGTGCTAAAAGAAATTTAAATAAAATAAAGAAACAAATTTAAAACACTCCAAAATAATAATTATCTTAAAAGACGACTTATAAAATAGAGTAAATTGCAAATATGGTCCTTGTGGTTTGATGAGATTGCACCACAAGTCCCTGGTATATGGAAATTGCAGGCGGCCTCCCTGTGAGCAAGTTTGGGTTTCACTTTAGTCCCTGGCTTCCAACTAGGTTAGTCTCACCCCGTTATGTTGGGACTTACATGATAACACAAAGGGTATTATTGTCTTTTTGCTAGTGGTCCCAATCTCAGAAGTTTATTAGAACACCCCCATCGTCATTTTCCCCCAAATAATCAAACACAACTTCACACACACACACATAAACCCTAGATTATTTTGCCCCTAAACCAATGAATTGTTTTTGTGGTAACCCAACAATTGTACGTACTTCATGGACTAATATAAACCCTGGACGTCGATTTCGATGTTGTCCCCAAATTGTAAGTTGTATGCTTTTGGTGATTATCCTTGTGAAAATTACTTTACTAATTTTTGTAAGTTATTCATTGTAGGGTACCCATTGTCCTTTCTTTTCTTGGGTGGATTCACCTATGTGTGCTCGTGCTGTGGCAATTATCCCTGGTTTACTAGCATCAAGAAATACACTTGAGCAATCTTTGAATGCAATGGTTGTTGCAAATCGTAGGCTAAAGATATGGCTCATTTGCAGTTGGGTCTTTTTTATGATTTTCTATTTGATGTAATGTATGTTAGGGTTGCAATATAACTGAACTTATGAATTGACCAAGATAAATGTAATGGTCAATTGATTTTGTGTTTTGTATTGAAAGTCAGTTAAGTAATGAAATCCTTTTATGTTTATATATTATTGTCTCAAAAGGTATGTGTTTAGCAGTTGATGTTTGCCAAAACACATTCACCACATTGGCATTTGCCAAAAGCATTCTCACAGGGACCAAAATCAAACACATTCACCACATTGGCATTTGCCAAAAGCATTCTCACAGGGAACAAAATCAGTCACATTTGCCAAAAAAACATTAACATTGGCATTTGCCAAAAGTAGTTAACTTGGGAACAAAAGCAATTAAAATGTGCCCAAAATAGTTCACAACATTTCAACACTAGCAGTATAGAAAATGACATAACATATAGTAAAAGCCAAAGTTAAACATTGATAAAGCAAAGTCAAACATTGATAAAGCAAATTCAGTGTCTTAAAAAGCATCACACTGCATACCATAGATATAACCAAAGTCTAGAAACACAGTCTTAGACAAAGTCTTAAAATAAACATGATAACATAGTTATTCAAGATAATATTAGACAAAGTTCTTTGCACAGTCATGCATTTGCTTGTTTTTCTGGAGTTAACCTGCAAGCAGTGTGTTTGGTTCTTTTAACTCTTGGCCCAGTTGAAGTTTCAGTTGGTTGTGAAGCTTGACTTGATACAACATTAGTAGGTGCCTTTGCAGATTGACTTGGTTGTGAAGCAGACATGTTACCCTTTGCATGTGCCTTTGAAGATTGACTTGTTCCACCTTTGTTTGCAGGGCAGCTCCTTTTGTTGTGTCCTGTCATTTTGCAAATACTACACCTTACCTGCTTACCTTTTCTTGTCAACTTCCCATCTTTAACCATTTCAATTTCACCTTTACTTTTCTTTCTCTTTTTTGATGGTCTTCCAATTTGTGGAACCACTTTGGGTGGAAGCAAAGTGGTTGCACATTCAAACTTTTTCCAAAATTGTGGCCCATTAACTGGATTCACCTTGTGAGAATAAACCTCAATCCATGTCTTCAACTTGTATGAATCATGTACCCAGTCTTCAGGAATTCCTACATCCATATTATTATCTGCCATATCATAGATGCAAGCAATAGCATGCTTGCATGGGATTCCTGATACTTCCCACTTCCTACAGCTACACACTTTTTGCTTCAAGTTTACCACAGTTTGTTCACCCCATGAACCCTTGACTTGGAAAAGATCTGCTCCATTCCAATCTACAGTACATTGTGATGCAGCATCTTTTTTGAACTTAAAAATCTTTGTAGCAGCAGGGGTAAGGGGTCCTTCACATTTGGCTGCAACTTTTTGGACAATTACTATCCTCTTCATTAGATATTCTCTCACATATTCAAGGGCAGTAATAATAGGACTATCCCTAGCATCTAAAAGCTGTCTGTTGAAGACCTCACAAATATTGTTGATTAACAGGTCACAATGAGCCCTCCCTAATTTAACATTGTAAGTTAAGTTAAATGTACATGACCAGGTTTTAATCTACTTAAAAAATGAAAAATAAGTTAAATGTACTAACCAGAAAAGTGACTTCTACTCCAATGTTGTGGTGGAATTTTGTTCAAATACTCATATGCTTTCTTGTTGTATCCTTTCAACTCTTGCATACCTCTTTCAAACTCAACCACAGTCAATGCAGTTGCACACTTCCACAACATGTCCTTGAACTCACCTCCTTTCCATGTCAGGTTCATGTTCTCATTTATGTGCCTCACACAGTACCTATGCTCAGCAGATGGAAATAACTTTGCTATTGCAGGTAACAGACCCTATAAAAGTAAGTACATCAATGTTAACTATGAATAAACAAATCAATGGTCATTTTTATAAAAGTAAATACATCAATGTTAACTATGGAATGTGAAATGTGAATTGTACCTTTTGCTTGTCTGTGATGAAAGTAAAATGTGAGTTGCTGTATAAGTCTAAATCATCACCTAGGCAATTTAAGAACCAAGTCCAAGAGTGTTGTGATTCAGATTCCACAATACCATAAGCAACAGGGTATATCCCATTATTTGCATCCACTCCAACAGCTGTAAGTAGTTGGCCCTGATATTGACCCCTCATGAATGCTCCATCCAAACCTAACAACTCCCTACCACTAGCTTTAAACCCCTTTTTTAGAGCACCCAAACAGACATAGATCCTTCTAAAAATTCTTGTATTTATTTCTGGATCTTCTTCCCTGTAGACATCAATTTTAACAGTGGTATCTGGGTTGCACCTCTGTAACTCAATCACATAATCCCTAAGTAAAGCATACTGGTTTTGAGCATCTCCTTTCATAATCTTTTGTGCTTTTGCTTTAGCCCTAAAAGCTTTTGTCCTAGAAACCCCTACATGAAATTTTTTCTGCATCTGTTCTTGCACGGCTAAAATTGGGATCTCAGGGTTATTGGTTATGATATCTGTGATGTGTTTGGAAAGGAAAGTGGAGGTGCAATGTTTAATTTTCCTGGATTGTAAGCATTTATGCTCATCATTAAAGGTTTTAACAACCCACTTACCCTTATCCCCTTTAGAGATATACAAAAGCCAAGGACATTCAACTTTGTCATTTTCTGTATGTACAATTACCTCCTTGCCCTTGACAGATTTATGGTCTGTTTGACTTTGTACTTTGTCAACAAAAGCATCTTTGTTGTTCACACTTGGTACCACACCTTTACAAATCACCCTTAACCTTAGCTTATCATTTTTCTTAAATTCTATGTTCCTTCTTGCCTCAACTGCATAAGCTCTAATCCTATCCTTTGCTTCTTGTTGATTTGCAAACTCTTTACCAACAGAGAAACTGTTCTTAATACCCTTTCTTAATTTTCTAAGTCCCTGTGTTCTAGCACTGTCATTTTCATCATCACTTGGGCAAGACTCAAAATCTACTTCATGCAAATCATTTTCAGTTAAACTAACATTGGGTTTAATGGTGTCAATCAACTCACCCTCACCATCTACTTCAAACTTGAATCCTGTCATGTTCACATCTACTTCATCAACCATATGTTCTTCATCCTCAACTAAATCCTCTTCTTCATCAGTCTCACTGTCTTCCTCACCATCACTCTGTTCCTCACCATCACTCTCTTGCTCACCATCACTCTCTTCTTCACCATCATTGACAGTTCCTATTGTGGTATGCCCATTCTCAACATAAACATACATAGTCTTATGGTTAGGGACATATTCTAACATTCCTTCACAATCAGACTCATTAACCAAAGGCTTCAAGAATTTATCTAACCCTTTTAATGGTATCTTATAGTGAAAATACAAATTTCCACTACAATCATAGCCTGAGGAGTTCAATACTGAGTATAACAAATCAATGTTAAATTGTTGCATGTCAATCATGTCCACAAAGGTAACCTCACCTTCAACATACTTCCTGTTTGGGCACTCAGTGAACCTTCCACCATAATGGAGCTTCATTGAAAACAAATTCTTATACGTACCTGTTAAATATTCAAAACACTTATTAAATACTTCGTATTACATCATTTTTCAATAAATAGATTATATACTAAAAATGAAACAATGGGTCAAAGGTATTGAGTGCTATTACCATAAACATCTTCATCAAAGTTTTCCCCATCTGCTCTAATGTACCAAGTTTGCATTTTAAATGATGAGGATTAAAGTCGGATCAAATGATTAAATTTGGGGACGACTATGATTTTTCTTAGGGTTTTAATTTGTGTTTTATACTAATAAAATAGACATTGGATCGGGTTTAGGGTTAAACCCATTAAAATAATCAAACCATCCGTGTGCACCTTTTTTTTATTTGGGACTAGTACTAAAATGACAATAATGCCCTCTCGTGATAATCACGTGGCTGGAGTTAACGGGGTGAGACTAACCTAGTTAGAAGCCAGGGACTAAAGTGAAATCCAAACTTGCTCACAGGGAGGCCGCCTGCAATTTCCATATACCAGGGACTTGTGGTGCAATCTCATCAAACCACAGGGACCATATTTGCAATTTACTCTATAAAATAAAAGGAACATTGTGGAATCGATGTCTCTACGGCGTAGAGATGTTTTCATCTACGGCGTAGACTTTAAACCTCGAATAAAAACATATTCGAGAGCTGTATGGTGTAGAGAGGAAAATAGTCATACGCCGTAAAGGCCACGTCTTCTATGTCTTTTTGGTGTACTTTCTAAGAAACAAAAAGAAGTTAAAATAAATATAAAAAGTTAAGAACTTGTATAAATCAGACGCAACAATCCTGTATGAAGTTTGGTTTTCACTTTATATATGCACTTCATATATGATTGTTAGCCTAAACATAATACCATTCTAAATCCATAATCTCTGTAGTTGCGTAGTGTATAAGCAAAGAACATTTCATTTCTTCAACCTACGTGGGATCTAAGGTTGAATGGTCTTACAGAAAAAATAATAATAATAATAAGATACAACATATATCTTTGGAAGAATTGAATGTACTACGTTAATTGTTGTAAAGTACGGTTTTTAAGTGAAGCATTTGGATGAGGAGATCGTCTATCGAGTATACTTTTATCACTGATTACGTGTGAATCAATTTTGTTCTTTGGAATCATTTTGGCCCCTGCACCAAATTATATTTGAATCATACTAAACTTTCTGTGTGTGGTGATCAAATTTTACACCATAAGTAACTTTTAAACTCGCCATATATACATATTACCTTATGTCATGAATTAATTTACTTTTATAATCGACTAGTATACATATCAAAACTTATCTATACATACGACAACAATATTGACTCGGGTTAGTGCTAATTTGCTTTATCCTTTCGATGAAATTCTATAGGTTTACAATCTACAATTAGATAAGTGGTATTGCTGATTGGTATGCTTCAAAGATAACACGTTGGTTAGGGTTGACTCAATTTAAAAGAGTGTTTACCAGTTTTAAAGAACGTGACAAGTTATTCGCAAAGTTCCTTTTTTCGGAATCGACTGATCTTTGCGCATGAAGGTTGACCACAATATTGCTACATGTGAAATCTGAACTCGTAATGTTACCACTTGCCACTACCTAGGATATATCGTATTGACCATTATCTTTCTTGAATAGATACCTACATTGTCTAACTTTCAAAAGTGCATACTAACTATCTAGGTACTCATAAATATGTATTATAATATTTGCAATTCAAAATTATGAAGTAAGTTTTAAAGAAAAGAAAAAGTTAATATAAATGTAAAAAGTTGAGAACTTCTACAAATTTCCCAAGTAACTTATTGAATGATGAATTTCAATTTACAGTTTGTATATGAACTTCATTCAATAAGCATATCGGGAAACATAGTATTATTCTAAACACGTGTTATTGATATGCAGAGTAGTATATGACCAAAGAACCTTTCATTTCTTCTACCTATGTGGGATGTAAAGGTTGAATGGTCTTATAGAAAAAAAATTAACAGTGTACCTCGATGTTGTTTCATGAAACTTTAGTATCATGTATGTGTTCATCATAAACCATATATCTTTTGAAGAAATGAAGGTACTCGGTTAATTGATGCCGATTACAGTCTTTAAGTGAAGCAATGGGACGGGGAGATCCTCTATCGAGTATAATATCACTGATTACGTGTGAATCGAATTTTTCTTTTGGAACAGTTTTGTCCCCTTACACCAATTTTTTGTCAGAGTGTTGTAATACAGCTTGTTAGTTTGTATGGCCATTGGTTGATTAAGCTGCTTTACCTATTTACAATCAGATTTTGATCATCTGATATACCATATGCGTTTTTGTTGCAGCGTTCATATATAAATAGGTATTATGGCAAGGTGCATAAAGTACTCTGAATGGAATCTGTGTTGCTGGTGGCTGAAGCAACTAGGAAAATAGTGATAGGTGTTGTTTGCGTATAGTCGTCTTAGATGGCTTCACATATGTCTAGCTGTAGGAACTTTCTTCAAGTTTGATCATCAAGATTCAATTCGCCAGTTAAAGTAAGAACAACTTTGCTATCAGTAAGAATTGAACGTAGTACGTTACTTAAATGTTGGTTATATATACTGCTAGAAGTCATATTTCACCCGAGTACTTCAAAAAATGGTAAACACTTTTGCAAGCATCAATATGTTTGTTTTGCCAATTGCTTTTCAAAAAAAAAAAAAAAAAAAATGTTTGTTCTGCCAATTGTTTTTCACGAGGGTGATAAATTTGCGGGTTAACTTGTGAATTTGTATCTTTTAGTTCATTTTATAGCAATAATCACAAGAAAGCAAATAACTCTACAATATGTTTCATTGTTTGGCATATGCGTAGTTCATCATGTCCTTGAAGAATTTGATAACTGGTATTGCTTCAAAGATAATACAATGCATAGGAGGTATGCACAAGTTAACACAATTGAAAAGAGTGGTCACTTGTTTTATGTGACAATTGTTTTGCAAAGTTTTGGAATCAACGGATCTCTGCGTAGCAAGGTTGACCACAACGTTCTTACATGTGAAATTGGAACTCGTAATATTACCACTTGTCACTAACTAGGTATGTCGTATTGTGCGTTATATTTCTTACCACAAACTAGGATATAACTGCATCGTATGACTTTGAAAAGTTATTACTATCCGGATACAAAAAGAAGTTAAAATCAATATAAAAAAAGGTAAGAATTTGTACAAATTTAGGCTGACAATCTTGCACGGGTGCATAGAGAAGTTCAATTTTAACTTTATATATGCACTTCATGCATCATTGTACAACCTAAACATAATACCATTCCAAACACATTACATTCATATATGCCGTAGTATATAAGCAAAGAACATTTCATTTGTCCAACCTATGTGGGATTTAATGTTGAATGGTCTTATAGAAAAAAATTAATATGTGGGATGTAATGTTGAATGGTCTTATAGAAAAAAAGTAATAAGGTACCTAAATGTTGCTTCATGAAACTTTTGTGTCATTTGTGTGTTCCTTACAAACCATTTATCTTTTGAAGAATTGAAGGTATTCGGTCAATTGATGTAAAGTACAATTTATAAGTGAAGCAATTGGACAAGGAGATCCTCTATCGAGTATACTTTTATCACTGATTACCTGTGAATCAATTTTTTTCTTTGGAATCATTTTGGCCCCTGCACCAATTTTTATTTGAATCATACTAAACTTTCTGTGTGTGGTGATCAAATTTTACACCATAAGTAACTTTTAAACTCGCCATATATACATATTACCTTATGTCATGAATTAATTTACTTTTATAATCGACTAGTATACATATCAAAACGTATCTATACATACGACAACAATATTGACTCGGGTTAGTGCTAATTTGCTTTATCCTTTCGATGAAATTCTATAGGTTTACAATCCACAATTAGATAAGTGGTATTGCTGATTGGTATGCTTCAAAGATAACACATAGGTTAGGGTTGACTCAATTTAAAAGTGTGTTCACCCGTTTTAAAGAACGTGACAAGTAATTTGCAAAGTTCCTTTTTTCAGAATCGACTAATCTTTGCGAATGAAGGTTGACCATATTGCTACATGTGAAATCTGAACTCGTAATGTTACCACTTGCTACTACCTAGGATATATCGTATTGAACATTTTCTTCTTAAATAGATAGCTACATCTTCTAACTTTCAAAAGTGCATACTAACTATCTAGGTACTCATAAATATGTATTATAATATTCGCAATTCAAAATTTTGAAGTAAGTTTTAAAGAAAAGAAAAAGTTAATATAAATATAAAATGTTGAGAACTTCTACAAATTTCGCAGATAAACAATGGAATGAAGTTCAATTTTCAGTTTGTATACGAACTTCATTCAATAAGCATATCGCGAAACATAGCATTATTCTAAACACGTGTTATTGATATGCAGAGTAGTATATGACCAAAGAACCTTTCATTTCTTCTACCTATGTGGGATGTAAAGGTTGAATGGTCTTATAGAAAAAAAATTAACAGTGTACCTCGATGTTGTTTCATGAAACTTTAGTATCATGTATGTGTTCATCATAAACCATATATCTTTTGAAGAAATGAAGGTACTCGGTTAATTGATGCCGATTACAGTCTTTAAGTGAAGCAATGGGACGGGGAGATCCTCTATCGAGTATAATATCACTGATTACGTGTGAATCGAAATTTTCTTTTGGAACAGTTTTGTCCCCTTACACCAATTTTTTGTCAGAGTGTTGTAATACAGCTTGTTAGTTTGTATGGCCATTGGTTGATTAAGCTGCTTTACCTATTTACAATCAGATTTTGATCATCTGATATACCATATGCGTTTTTGTTGCAGCGTTCATATATAAATAGGTATTATGGCAAGGTGCATAAAGTACTCTGAATGGAATCTGTGTTGCTGGTGGCTGAAGCAACTAGGAAAATAGTGATAGGTGTTGTTTGCGTATAGTCGTCTTAGATGGCTTCACATATGTCTAGCTGTAGGAACTTTCTTCAAGTTTGATCATCAAGATTCAATTCGCCAGTTAAAGTAAGAACAACTTTGCTATCAGTAAGAATTGAACGTAGTACGTTACTTAAATGTTGGTTATATATACTGCTAGAAGTCATATTTCACCCGAGTACTTCAAAAAATGGTAAACACTTTTGCAAGCATCAATATGTTTGTTTTGCCAATTGCTTTTCAAAAAAAAAAAAAAAAAAAAAATGTTTGTTCTGCCAATTGTTTTTCACGAGGGTGATAAATTTGCGGGTTAACTTGTGAATTTGTATCTTTTAGTTCATTTTATAGCAATAATCACAAGAAAGCAAATAACTCTACAATATGTTTCATTGTTTGGCATATGCGTAGTTCATCATGTCCTTGAAGAATTTGATAACTGGTATTGCTTCAAAGATAATACAATGCGTAGGAGGTATGCACAAGTTAACACAATTGAAAAGAGTGGTCACCTGTTTTATGTGACAATTGTTTTGCAAAGTTTTGGAATCAACGGATCTCTGCGTAGCAAGGTTGACCACAACGTTCTTACATGTGAAATTGGAACTCGTAATATTACCACTTGTCACTAACTAGGTATGTCGTATTGTGCGTTATATTTCTTACCACAAACTAGGATATAACTGCATCGTATGACTTTGAAAAGTTATTACTATCCGGATACAAAAAGAAGTTAATATCAATATAAAAAAAGGTAAGAATTTGTACAAATTTAGGCTGACAATCTTACACGGGTGCATAGAGATGTTCAATTTTCACTTTATATATGCACTTCATGCATCATTGTACAACCTAAACATAATACCATTTCAAACACATTACATTCATATATGCCGTAGTATATAAGCAAAGAACATTTCATTTCTCCAACCTATGTGGGATGTAATGTTGAATGGTCTTATAGAAAAAAATTAATATGTGGGATGTAATGTTGAATAGTCTTACAGAAAAAAATTAATAAGGTACCTAAATGTTGCTTCATGAAACTTTTGTGTCATTTGTGTGTTCCTTACACACCATTTATCTTTTGAAGAATTGAAAGTACTCGGTCAATTGATGCCAAATACGGTTTTTAAGTGAAGCAATTGGACAAGGAGATCCTCTATCGAGTATACTTTTATCACTGATTACGTGTGAATCAATTTTGTTCTTTGGAACCATTTTGGCCCCTTGCACCAATTTTTAGTTGAATCATTAATCATACTAAACTTTCTGTGTGTGGTGATCAAATTTTACACCAATGCCTCGAAGTTACTTTTAAACTCAACATACATACATATTACCTTATGTCATGAATTTACTTTTATAATCGACTAGTATACTCATATCAAAACTTATCTATACATACGACAACAATTATCGCTTTATCCTTTTGATGAAATTCTATAGGTTTACAATCCACAATTTGATAATTGGTATGTGTTAGTAAATTTAGTGCACTTGAGGGATCAATTCACACCTGGTAATGGGTTTGGAGGTATGGAGTATACACCCATTTGGTCACTGAATCCCCAGACTCAATAGTGGTTATGTTGTGAATCTGTTGCTAGTTGATTCAGCTGCTAGTGTGTTTCCACTGATGTGTTAACGTTACCACTGCAAGGGTTATTGTTTCCACTGCAAAGGTTGTTGTTACCACTGCAAGGGTTGTTGTTACCACTGCTAGTGTTAACATTACCACTGCTAGTGATAATGTTTCCACTGATAACCACTGATCCTATAATTATGGAAATTATTATGATATAATTAATGGGCCGTTAATTATGCATAATACCATGGGCTAGGGTTTTGAGTATTCTCTATTATAAATAGAGGTCACATCATTCTGCATGGATATAGAAGAAATCATACGATATACTAAACACAAAACCCTAAACACTTCTATACGCATCTGGTTCTTGGTTTGTTCCTAAAGCAAGAACATCACTTGGTCTTATCCCATAGAGATATTCGTGTAACCCAGGCATAGGGTCGAATAGTTTCTATTGGAAAGTGATACCACGATTTCAAGTGAATATCCGGTATCTTTATTGATTATCTTAACCCTAATCTGGGAACCGTTATACAAATAACAACCAACAATCAATAGAAACTATTAGTGATAATCAATGGCTGCTGCTATGAGACAAATGGCTGCTAACTTTTCCAAGTTGGAAAAGTTTGAAGGTGTGGATTTCAGAAGATGGCAAAAGAAGATGCACTTCTTATTGTCAAGTATGAATGTGGTGTATGTTCTCACGACTGAGATTCCAGAAGATCATGGTGATGATGCTACTATGGATCAGATGAGGGCAAGGAGCAAGTGGGAGAATGATGACTACATATGCAGAGGTTTAATTCTCAATGGTATGTCTGATTCTCTATTTGATATTTATCAGAATGTTGAAACTTCTCAAGAACTATGGGATTCCTTGGAAGCCAAGTATATGGCTGAGGATGCATCAAGTAAAAAGTTCCTTGTAAGTAATTTTAACAATTACAAAATGGTTGATTCTAGATCTGTCATGGAACAATACAATGAACTTCTTAGTATACTTGGTCGATTCACACAACACAAGATGAACATGGATGAGGCTATTTCAGTCTCTTGTATCATCGATAAACTACCTCCCTCTTGGAAAGAGTTTAAGCATATGCTTAAGCATAAGAAGGAGGAGTTAACTCTTGTTGAGTTGGGCAGTCACTTGCGCATTGAGGACTCACTCAAAGCTCAAGACATTGACAAGCCAAAGAGTAGCACTGCTACTGGTCCATCAGTTGTCAATATGGTGGAGCATAACAACTCCACCAAGTATAATGACAACAAGGGCAAGCGTAAGCATCAAGATAACACCAAATCTGATCTTAACAAGAAACCTAAGGTGACTTGTTGGAAGTGTGGGAAACCTGGACACTTCAGGAAAGATTGCAAGGGTGGTAAAATTGGAAACAAATCCAATGGATCAGGCACAAATGGAGGGAATGGTAACACCAATTCTCTGAAAGGTCAGAATGTGTTTAATAAGTCTTTCAAGATTTATTATGTTACATATATATCTGACATTTACTTTGTGCAGGATGATGATGTTGCGTGGTGGGTTGACTCTGGAGCAACAATTCATGTGTGTAAAGCTGGTTCAAGACCTACAAGTCAATGAATGATGGTTCAATTCTTCACATGGGAAACGAGTCAACTGCCCTGGTGCATGGAAAAGGATGTGTTGAGTTGAAGTTTAGTTCTGGAAAGAGTGTTTCTTTATTTAATGTTTTACATGTTCCTGATATTAGAAAGAATTTGGTTTCTAGTAGTGTTTTAAATAATTGTGGTTATAAACAGGTTATTGAATCTGATAAGTTTGTTTTATCTAAAAATGGTGTGTTTATTGGTTTTGGTTATTTATGTAATCAAATGTTCAGACTTAATATTGTTCATGATAATATTGATTCTGCTTTTATATCTACATCTAAACTTAATGATTCAAACCTATGGCATGCAAGACTTGGCCATGTACATTTTAAAAGAATGCAAGATATGTCTAAGGATGGATTAATTCCAGCTTTTGATGAGAACACTGAAAAGTGTAAAACTTGTATGTTGAACAAGATAACTAAGAAACCTTTTCAAGGAGTAAAACGTGAAACTAAAGTTTTGGAGTTAATTCACAGTGACCTTTGTGATTTACATGCAACTCCCTCTTTGGGGAATAAGAAATACTTTGTAACTTTTATTGATGATGCTTCTAGGTTTTGTCATGTTTATTTATTACATTCTAAAGATGAAGCATTAGATAAATTTAAAGTATTTAAAACTGAAGTTGAATTGCAACAAAGTTCCCTGATCAAAAGATTAAGGACTGATAGGGGAGGTGAGTACATGGATACTCTGTATTTTCAGTCTGTTGGTATAATCCATGAAACGACTGCCCCTTATACTCCTCAGCAAAATGGTATTTCTGAAAGGAAAAACAGGGTGCTGAAGGAGATGGTTAATTCCATGTTGTCCTATTCTGGGCTGAGTCAAGGGTTCTGGGGTGAAGCTATGTTAACAGCTTGCTATTTATTAAATAGAGTTCCCAACAAAAGGAACAAAGTTACCCCTTATGAACTTTGGACTAAAAAGAAACCTAACCTTAATTATCTTAGGATATGGGGTTGTAGGGCTGTTGTAAGACTCCCTGATCCAAAGCAGAAAACTTTGGGTGAAAGAGGCATTGAATGCATCTTTGTTGGATATGCTGAGCATTCCAAGGCATATAGGTTTTATGTTATAGAATCTAATGAGTCTGTTTCAATTAACTCAATAATTGAATCAAGGGATGCACTATTTGATGAGAACAGATTCTCATCTATCCCTAGACCAAGTCAAAGGATTCCAAATGGAACCAATGACAATGGTGTTTCAGAGGTTCCTGCTGATGAGGTTCCTGCTAATGAGGTTCCTGCTGAGGTTGTGGAACAACAACCTGAACCTGAGCTCAGAAGCAGCAATAGGGTGAGGACTCCAAAGTCATTTGGACCTGAGTTTCAATTATACTTAATTGAAGGTACAAGGAGTGAGGTCTCTGACCAATACTCTTATTGCTTCATTGTGGAGGATGATCCCAAAACATTTGAAGAAGCAATGAAGTCCCAGGATGTTGCTTTCTGGAAAGAAGCAATTAATGATGAGATGGACTCTATCATGGGTAATAACACTTATGTGTTGACTGATCTACCACCTGGTTGCAAACCTCTAGGTAGCAAATGGATTTTCAAAAAGAAAATGAAGGTAGATGGAACTGTTGAAAAGTTCAAGGCAAGATTAGTTATTCAAGGCTTTAAACAAAAGTCAGGAATAGACTACTTTGATACTTATGCTCCAGTGGCACGTATCAGTACCATAAGATTGCTAATTGCTTTGGCATCAATTCACAATCTGATTATTCATCAGATGGATGTGAAGACAGCTTTCTTGAATGGTGATTTAGATGAGGAGGTTTACATGAACCAACCTCAGGGCTTCATCATGCCTGGCAATGAAAACAAGGTGTGTAAACTGATTAAGTCTCTTTATGGATTAAAACAGGCACCTAAGCAATGGCATCAAAAGTTTGATGAAGTGGTTTTGTCTAGTGGTTATTTACTTAATCAAGCTGACAAATGTGTATATAGCAAATTTGATGAATCTGGTAAAGGAGTCATCATTTGTCTATATGTTGATGACATGTTGATCTTTGGCACTGACCAAAATCAAGTTGATCTTACAAAAGAATTTTTGTCATCAAAGTTCTCCATGAAGGATATGGGGGAGGCAGATGTTATCCTTGGCATAAGGATTAAACATGAAAGTAACAAAATTTCTATCTCTCAGTCTCATTACATTGAGAAGGTGTTAAAGAAATTTAATTACTTTGATTGTACTCCAGTGAGTACTCCTATGGATACAAGTGAGAAGCTAATGCCTAATACTGGCAAAGCTGTATCTCAACTTGAGTATTCTAGGGTGATTGGCTGCTTGATGTATGCCATGACCTGTACAAGGCCTGATATTGCTTTTGCTGTGGGTAAATTGAGCAGGTATACTAGTAATCCTAGTGCTCATCATTGGCAAGCAATTCAGAGGGTCTTTAAGTATTTGAAGAGAACTATGGATTATAGTCTCTCATATACTGATTATCCTTCAGTATTAGAAGGATATACTGATGCAAGTTGGATCAGCAACACTGAAAACAATTCGTCTACTAGTGGCTGGGTATTCCTACTTGGTGGAGGTACAATTTCTTGGGCATCCAAGAAACAAACTTGCATTACCAGTTCAACCATGGAATCTGAATTTGTGGCTTTAGCTGCTGCTGGCAAAGAAGCTGAATGGTTGAAAAACTTGCTTCTTGAGATTCCATTGTGGTCTAAACCTATAGCACCTATTTCTATCCGTTGTGATAGTGCTGCTACATTGGCAAAGGCTTATAGCCAGATGTACAATGGGAAGTCTAGACACTTAGGTGTTAGGCATAGCATGATTCGTGAGCTTATCATGAATGGGGTGGTATCTATAGTGTTTGTTAAATCTCAACAAAACTTAGCTGATCACTTGACGAAGGGTTTGGCTAGAGACTTGGTTTTGAAGTCTGCTAAAGGGATGGGTTTAAGTCCAACTTAGTCACTGAATGCAAGGATACCCAACTCCCTTCTAAGGAAACTTGGAAGCTGAGTTCAATGTGGAAAGCTGATCATTTAGTGGACTGAAGCACATGTATCACAAACATCCCAAGGTTGTGCTTGTTACCTGCTGAAAGGAGGATGAAATCTTCACTTCTTAATGGTTAATTTTCTTTGAAAAAGTGCTAAGCAGGAGCATGAATTAAAGATGAACCACCTATGTGAATGTTGAAGTTTTGCCGCTTTAGGAAGCTTTGGACTTTTAGCTTTTACAACATTTATGAATTGGATATGGACACATGGCTTGTATAGTGTCAGGAATATTTTAGTGTTTGAAAACTTGTGTGTATTTATCATCAGGTATTCAAATGGGTTGAAGGGTTCAATTCTTAGAACACCCTGATTCTCGAATATTTGAAAGTATATGTACTAATGTGGAAATTCAATCCTCGGGATATTTTCATTTATGCACTTGTTTTGGTTTGTGTTTGAATTTTCATGCAAAGGAAGTGAACTAAATTTGGGGAGGATTGTTAGTAAATTTAGTGCACTTGAGGGATCAATTCACACCTGGTAATGGGTTTGGAGGTATGGAGTATACACCCATTTGGTCACTGAATCCCCAGACTCAATAGTGGTTATGTTGTGAATCTGCTGCTAGTTGATTCAGCTGCTAGTGTGTTTCCACTGATGTGTTAACGTTACCACTGCAAGGGTTATTGTTTCCACTGCAAAGGTTGTTGTTACCACTGCAAGGGTTGTTGTTACCACTGCTAGTGTTAACATTACCACTGCTAGTGATAATGTTTCCACTAATAACCACTGATCCTATAATTATGGAAATTATTATGATATAATTAATGGGCCGTTAATTATGCATAATACCATGGGCTAGGGTTTTGAGTATTCTCTATTATAAATAGAGGTCACATCATTCTGCATGGATATAGAAGAAATCATACGATATACTAAACACAAAACCCTAAACACTTCTATACGCATCTGGTTCTTGGTTTGTGCCTAAAGCAAGAACATCACTTGGTCTTATCCCATAGAGATATTCGTGTAACCCAGGCATAGGGTCAAATAGTTTCTATTGGAAAGTGATACCACGATTTCAAGTGAATATCCGGTACCTTTATTGATTATCTTAACCCTAATCTGGGAACCGTTATACAAATAACAACCAACAGTATGCCCAGGTTGACTCAATTTAAAACGTGACAAGTAATTTGCAAAGTTCCTTTTTTCGGAATCGACTGATCTTTGCGCATGAAGGTTGACCACAATATTGCTACATGTGAAATCTGAACTCGTAACGTTACCACTTGCCAATAACTAGGATAGATATATCGTATTGACCATTTTCTTTCTTAAATCGATACCTACATCCTCTAACTTTCAAAAGTGAATACTAACTATCTAGGTACTCAGAAATATGTACTCTAATATTTGTAATTCAAAATTTTGAAGTAAGTTTTAAAGAAAAGAAAAAGTTAATATAAATATAAAAAGTTGAGAACTTCTACAAATTTCGCAATCAAGTTGTTGAATGAAGTTCAATTTTCAGTTTGTATATGAACTTCATTCAATAAGCATATCGCGAAACATAGCATTATTCTAAAAACGTGTTATCAATATGCATAGTTGTATATAACCAAAGAACCTTTCATTTCTTCTACCTATGTGGGATATAAGGTTGAATGGTCTCATAGAAAGAAAATTAACAGTGTACATCGATGTTGTTTCATGAAACTTTAGTATCATTTATGTGTTCATTATAACCATATATCTTTTGAAGAAATGAAGGTACTCGGTTAATTGATGCCGATTACAGTCTTTAAGTGAAGCAATGGGACGAGGAGATCCTCCATCGAGTATAATTTTTTAATGATAACGTGTGAATCGAATTTGTCTTTTGGAACATTTTTGTCCCTTACACCAATTTTTTCTCAGAGTGTTGTAATACAGCTTGTTAGTTTGTATGGCCATTGGTTGATTGAGTTGGATCAATTGTTTATATTCTGCAGAGTTTTATAACCCCTTTGAGGAAGATGAGACATAAGAGAGTACTGTTGTGGAATTCCTCTATCCAGCGGAACCGCCTGTAAGTCACTTTTTAAACTTGCCATGCATATAACTTTTGTAATCAACGAGTATATATCGTAATACAACAACTTTTTGGCTCGGATTAGCGCTGATTTGCTTTATCTATTTTCGTTGAAATTCTATAGGTTTCCTGTGAATTTGATTGGGAGTTTGACAAGTTTGAGGTAAGCCATACGCTATTAATAACACGAGGATTTACAAATGTTGTCCCCTTGAGGTATTACGGCAAGGCACATAAAGTACTCTGAATGGAATCCGTGATGCTGGTGGCTGAAGCGACTAGGAAAAGTCCATATTGACTAATTTATACCTGTTCACAGTTTTAGCAAACATTTTTAGTGAACATATTATATCCAAAATTTAATCGTTCTAAGAGTTTTGTAAAATCTTAATAACCGAAAATGTTGTTCGACTTACATGTTGTGTTCTTAAAAATGTAACAGACAATGTTCAAAATGACTTAACAGGCCCAACCCATTTCAAAGAATATAGTCATTATTATATCAATTAGTTCCTATGGAAAATAATCAGTTCATTTCGTCAAGTCCTTGAAGAATTTGATAACGGGTATTGCTGATTGGTATACTTCAAAGATAATATGTAATTGCTCATGAAGGTTGAATACAATATTGCTACATATGAAATCTGAACTCGTAATAGGATATATCGTATTGACTATTATATTTTTCAAATAGGTACCAACATGGTCTAACTTTCAAATGTGATTATTATCTAGGCACTCAGAAATATGTACTTTAATATTTGTAAATCAAATTTGGATGCAAGTGTTAAGAAAAGAAAAAGTTAACATAAATATAAAAAAAATTAATAACTTTTACAAATTTCGCCATTGCTTGAGTGAATGATGTTCAATTTTCGCTTTGTATGAACATCATTCCCTAAGCATATTGCAAAACAAAGAAATTATTCTAAACACATACCATCAATATGCATAGTAGTATATAACCAAAGAACATTTCATTTCTTCTACCTATGTGAGATGCAATGTTAACTTTTCTCTTAGGAGAAGTTAATAAGGTCCCTAAGCATGATTCTTATTCTTGAAAGCGAGTTAAGTGGCTCTGAGGGGCACAAACTGTATAACAATAAGTATTGATTAGACTAGCTCGAACGACATGTTTCGTAAAATTTTAGTAATCTATTATATACCATTTAAAAGCTCCAGGTGTCGTGGCTTAAGCGATGACTCCTTTTGAGTGTCACATCATGTCAACTCATCAAAACATCACTTTTCACTCACATACTCAAAAAACCCCAAGCTAAAAACTCATGCCAAAACACCATTTTGAGAACCACCATACCCAATTAAAAAATAATAATAATAATAATAATAATAATAAAAATCTCTTGGCTCAAGCTAAGTAATTGGCGAATGGTTTAGTTTGACTTGGTGGCACGTTGAGTGGCGTGCGTGTAAGCAAGCCATGATACCCAGAAATCTAAGTATTTAAGCTCAAGCTTTGCGGTTCCAACTTCCATGTATTTATCAAAATAAGTAAACAAAGATTAGGAGCACCATCAATGGAAGTTTATAGTGACTCGGCTCCAATATGACATTCGTATGTATAAACCTTCATTGTTTGGCTTGTTTTATAGATAGGAGAGGTTGAAGTCCTTGCACATGGACCTCAAAGAGTGAAATATATTCGTGTGATAAATGTGATAGTATTTACCATTTTTTGTAGTATTTACCGTCGTAGTGATATATATGCTCTATACAATCTACAATGTGTATAAGTCGAATGATCTCCAAGATATTTGTACATCGATTTATAAACACTTGTTTATTGTATTACATGCATATTGTAAAATGGAACTTTGATAAGATAAGAAAAAAGGATTTTATTAAGTAACGGGTTGTGATATACTAAAACTTGTATCGACTAAACACCAATGAAAAAACGTTACATGTATATTCATATAATCATATGCGTAGTTCGTGTTGAAAAGAATCTATTCATTTCATCGAGTCCTTAAAGAATTTGATAACCCGTATTGATTGGTATGCTTCAAAGATAAACTTACGACATATGCACAGGTAGATTCAATTTAAAAGAGTGTTCACCCATTTTAATGAACGTGATAAGTGTTTTGCAAAGTTCCAGATTCGACTAATCTTTACGTATGAAGGTTCACCACAATGTTGCTACCTATGAAATCTGAACTCATAACGTTACCGGCCACTTGTCGCTAACTAGATTATATCGTATTGACCATTATCTTTCTTAAATAGGTACTTGCATCGTCTACTTTCAAAAGTGTTTACTAACTATCTACGTATTGTAAATCATATTTTGAAGTAAGTGTTCATAAAAGAAAAAGTTAATATAAATATAAAAGAATTGAGAACTTCTACCAATTTGGCAATGAGCTTAGAAGTAAAGTTCAGTTTTTGTTTTGTATATGAACATAATTCGCTAAGCATATCGCGAAACATAGTATTATTCTAAACACGTGTTGTTGATATGCATCATAGTATATAACCAAAGAACATTTTATTTCTTCAACCTATGTGGGATGGAATGTTCTCCTAAAAAAAATTAATACAGTCCATACACGATTCGTAAAATTTTAGTAGGCTATTATATACCATTTAAGTATTTAAGCTTAAGCTTTGCGGTTCCAACTCCCACGTGTATTTATATGAATACATAAACAGCCATTAAGAGCACCTCTAGTAGAGGTTTATAGTGACTTGGCTCCTATGTGGCGTTCGTAGGCATAAACCAGCATTGTTTGGCTTCAAGAACAACATCATTATCAATGAGAATCAAACGTAGTTACAAAAACGTTGGTTATATACAGTGTTGCAAAAAAAGTCTACAAGCCCGATTAATTGCCACCTAGGTGATGCAGGGCCACCAACCTTGCCGATTTATATAACTGCGTCAAACAAATAGGTCAACGGTGGTCAACGGTGATAAACAGTAGTCAGTGGTTGTCAAACTTATCGTAAACCTATAAATCTTGCCGGAAGTACCTAAAACTCACCGTAAACTTATTTTGACTGTTTAAATCTATTACAAGTTGTTTTTTATAAAAAATCTTGCCGGAAATACAGAAAACTCGTCAGAAATACACAAAATTTGGCGGAAATACCAAAAATTTGCCAAAATACCAATCCGATTAATCACCAATTAATCCCACCTAAATCGATTACAAGCTACAAGGTGATCGACCACCCGACTGTGTACCGATTCGTGATTTTTGCAACCTTGGTTATATATGCTCCAAGAAGTCGTATATCGGCTATGTTTGGCAAAAGTAGCTGTGAGCAGTAGCATTGAGCAGTAGCAGTGAGTAGTAGCTGTGAGCTGTGAGCAGTAGCCAAAAAAGCTCACAGCTTCATAAAGAAGCATTAGGAAAATGAGCTTTCCTAAAAAATAGCAAAGCCCACAGCTCTCATGTCAAACAAACATCAAAAATAAAAAAACTCATTCTCACCGCTCATTACCCCAAAAAGCTCCAAAAAAGCTCCGCGCCAAACATAGCCATCATCCGCGTACTACAAACAATGGTAAATACATATTTTTGTTATGTCAATTGTTCATCATGAGGGTCACACGTTAACTTGTGGATTTGAATTTTTTTATTCCCATTTTTTGTGCTCGTTAATGATAGTTTTCTGGCTCGGCCTTTGAACTCGTAATATTACTAGTTGCAACCAACTAGGTATATCGTATTGTGCGTTATATTTTTTTACCACAAACTGGGATATATGAGTTTGAAAAGTAATTACTATCTGGATACGCAAAATTATATACTCTAATATTTGTAAATCAAATTTGGGTGTACTTTGTAAGAAACAAAAATAAATTACAATAAATGTAAAAAGTTAAGAACTTGTACAAATTCAGGCATATACAAATCTGGTAAGAAATTCGTTTTCACTTTATATGCGCACTTCATACACATCATTGTATGGCCTAAACATAATACCATTCTAAACACATTATGTCCATATTCACCGTAGTATATAAGCAAAGCACATTTCGTATCTTCAACCTATGTGGGATGTAAGGTTGTATGGTCTTATAAGAAAAAATTAATAAGGTACCTCATTGTTTTTAATGAAACTTTAAAATCATTTATGTGTTCATTATACACCATATATCTTTTGAAGAATTGAAGGTACTAGGTTAATTGTTGTAAAGTACGGTTTTTAAGTGAAGCATTTGGATGAGGAGATCGTCTATCGAGTATACTTTTATCACTGATTACGTGTGAATCAATTTTGTTCTTTGGAACCATTTTGGCCCCTACAGCAATTTTTATTTGAATCATGATAGACAATGTTTTTGTATGTCATAACAGAAAATCAAGACTCCCTAAATAAAGGGGATTACAAAACTATTTATGGGTAATCCCATAGATTACGGGATTGACAAATGATTTGATACTAAGGGCATCCACTATGGTGGGTTTATGAAAAGGTCTAAAAAAGATGAAAAGGTTTATGTTTATTTCAACCATAGTGGACACTCATTTCATGTCTATGTGGCATGAAGAGGTCCTAATTCTTGAACCTCTTTATAAATTCAATACATTTAATGCATTTGTTAAAAAAGACATTTTATGAACTTGCAAAGGTTTATACCATAGTGAATGTAGGTTTATAAAATCAAAAGGTCTAAAATTTATTGATTTATTAATGTATAAACCTTTGTAAAAGGTTTATCATAGTGGATGCTCTAATCTCTAATTACAATTAATGAAATGGATTTTTTCTTATCAAAATACTCGGCTAACAACTATGCGTTAAAGCCTAACAGTTGTTCTTTCAGCATATATGCAAATGGCCAGAAAAACATTATGTTAGGTGTTATTTTAAACATTTGAGGTAAGGAGGTGTAACGTTTTTTTATGTTATACTAACTAGCTGGTTAACATGTATTTAAATTGACTTTATATGTTTTAGCTATTTGGTGTTGATATAATATTGGCTAGCTTTTAAAGTTCTTGTTTGTCAAAAACAAGTATTGTTGTTAGTCGCGTTATGCTACGACATTAAGCGGCCGGTTGGCATGATATTATTTATTTATTACCATTTTTAAAAGTAATTTCACTCATGTTTTACTAACGACACTTATGTTCACCTGTTTTAACGAACGTGACAACTGTTTTGCAAAGTATCGGAATCAACTGATCTTTGCGTATGAAGGTTGACCATAACTTTGCTATATGTGAAATTGGAAATCGTAATGTTACCACTTGTCACTAACTAGGTATATCATATTGTGTGTTGTATTTTTTTTACCACAAACTAGGATATAACTACATTGTTAGTACTTACGGTTAATCACTAACGATCATTAAGTCCCTCAAGTGTTTATTTAAATATATATACACAATATATATATATATATATATATATATATATATATATATATATATATATATATATATATATATATATATATATATATATATATATATATATATATATATATTTAATATACTTTTATTCTTGTTTGTAATGTGTGCAATCCCGAGGACTCGGGTTCGATACTAGTCATTTACATATTAATGTTATACGTAACATTTAACAGCTCCCACTCGTATATCAATTAATAGTAAAATGACATTGGTTGGCGTCTTGCAACACTCCAATGCCCCCAGCATGACTCGAGCTAGGTTTCCTGGAAAAACCTTTAATGATTCATCATTATAATTATCCTTTCGCTTCTAATACTACATTAATAAAGATTTGAGGTTCTTTATTAAATTCTGTTTCTCGTCTCTTTATGATTGAACAAAATTACCAAAATATCTGAACGTATTCCAGATAGACTTTGGGCGTGGCCACGCAAACATTTTGTCAACCCTACGAGGGGCCCAACAGTATTAAACTTCTGAACAAATCAGAAGGAACAAATTCTTTCTTGACTACAAGAATAACCCATGAACTTTGCAACACTTCTGAAAACAACCCTTATAACTTCCAATTACGGTAAGCGGTAGATTGCTCCACAAAAATGTACTACATCCATGACACTTATCTGGTATCTCAAGTCTGAGGATAACTTTAAATATGATTGTCACATTAAATATTAAATCATATTGTTGGGATAAGTCCAATACTCAATTCATTGAATATCATGTGAAATTGGTATGACTACGCATCAATATACTTTCAAGTATATCCTGAACCAATACTCAAAATTGTCTTAGTTTAATGATATTCCCATACCATTAATCGACAACGGACAATTTAGAATAATAATTTATTCATGGATCTTAAACATGCAAATATAGGATATATTATTAAGACAATGAATAAATAAACATAAACAATATTTTATTTCATTAAAATAACAATTGTACATTACATCCCTTATCCAAATACTAATCACAAATGGGCATGAAACTTTCAGCTAATTTAAGTCCTATTCCTTCAGCATACTTGTAAAGCTTGGTGCCAGGTAAAGGCTTTGTAAATTGATCTGCTAAGTTTCATCTGTGTGAACTTTGAGCATTTCGATTTCACCTATTTCGACTTGTTCTCGAACATAGTGATGCTTAATCGGGAAATATCTGGTGCCTTTCATGATTTCAGGTTCATTGGCAAATGTAATTGCAGCTGAGTTGTCACAATACATTTTCATAGGTCGTTGAATCGAAGGAATAACCCCAAGCCCTGAAACGAACTTCCTAATCCAAACAGCTTCCATTGCAGCTTCTGAAGCAGCTATATACTCACTTTCTGTAGCAGACATCGCTAGTACACTCTGCTTTCTGCTCCTCCAATCCACAACTCCTCCATTAATGACAAAGACATATCCCGTCTGAGACTTCGTATCATCTTTATCACCTTTCCAAGAAGCATCGCAGTAACCTGTAACATCAAGTTCTGAAGATGGAGTACCCCCATAAAATAAGAACATCTCTTTAGTAGCCCTAAGGTACTTAAGAAATATTCTTAATAGCAGTCCAGTGTTTCTCACCTGGATTCTGCTGATATCGATTGGTTAAATTCTGAGCAAACGCCACATCAGGCCTTGTGCTTTTCACCTCATACATAATAGATCCCACAGCCGAAGCATAAGGGACTCACTTCATGCGTTGCACCTCTGCAAGTGTTGAAGCACAAACTTTCTCGCTCAAGCCATGTTTTTCTTGCATCGGCAAATATCCCTTCTTGGAATTTTGCATATTGAATCTCTTCAATATTTTATCAATGTAAGCACTTTGGCTTAATCCAATTAATCGCTGAGATCTATCTCTATATATCTTGATTCCCAGAATACATGCAGCTTCCCCTAAATCTTTCATAGAAAAACAACTTCCAAGATATGCCTTAACCTTTTGCAAACTTGGAATGTCGTTTCCCATGATCAATATGTCATCAACATATAAAATAAGGAAAATTACATTACTCCCACTAGCTTTGTGATATACACATGGCTCATCAAGATTTTGAGTGAATCCATACTTTTTAATCTCACTATCAAATCTCTTATTCCATTGTCGTGATGCTTGCTTCAATCCATAAATGGATCTTTTAAGCTTGCATACACGATCTGGGAATTCTGGATTCACAAACCCCTCAGGCTGCGCCATATAGATGTCTTCATCTAGGCGACCATTTAAGAAGGTGGTTTTGAAATCCATTTGCCAAATCTCATAGTCATAGTAAGCGGCTATGGCTATAAGAATCCTAATAGCCCTAATGTCAGCCACAGGAGAAAAGGTCTCCTCATAGTCAACACCAAATGTTTGAGTATAGCCTTTAGCTACCAAACGGGCCTTATAGGTGTGTACAATGCCATCCATATCAGTCTTTTTCTTATAGAGTCATTTACTCCCAACTAACCTAGCACCCGGAGGTAGGTCTACTTCTTCCTAGACTTCATTGTCTTCCATAGATTGCATTTCCCCATTCATAGCAACCTGCCATTTTTCCTTTTCAGGACCATTCATGGCAGCTTTATAACTTGTAGGTTCATCAAGATCTCCTATCAAGTTATCATCACACTCCATGTTAAGACATAGACGTGTTGGTGCTTTCACAGGTCTAGATGACCTACGAATGGGAACCACTTCAACTTCAGGTGGAGGACCTAAACTTTCAGGTTCCACAGGAAGTTGGCTAGTGTTTTCAGAAGGTGCTACATCTTCATGATCGTCTTCCAGATCATATACTCTGCCACTGAATTCTTGAGATATGAGCTCCTTTTCCAAGAAGTCTCCATACCTTGCAACAAAAACTTTGTTTTCAGTCGGGTAATAAAAGTAGTAACCCATAGTTTCCTTAGGGTATCCTACGAAGATGCACTTCACATATCTTTGTTGGAGTTTGTCTGCTGAGTCACGTTTAACATACGCCTCACAACCCCAGACCTTAAGATAAAACAAGTTAGGAGCTTTTCCAGTCCATAACTCATATGGAGTCTTATCAACCTTCTTTGTTGGAACCATATTAAGAATGCGAACCGCAGATTCTAAGGCATAATCTCAAAACGAATAAGGAAGAGTTGTTAGATTAAACATAGATCGTATCATTTCTTGCAATGTACAATTCCTTCTCTCCGATACACCATTTTGTTGTGGAGTATATGGAGAAGTAAAGTGCTGGACAATTCCCTCCTTTGCTAAGTAATCTTTGAACTTGTAACACCCCCAAAATTTGATACAGCGGAAGACTCAACAAGCTTTCGGGGTGCTACGGGGATTGGTATCCATTCAAAGTCATGAAAGAACGAGATAAAGTAAACATAAGAAAAACACAACCAAACGGGTTTTAAAGTTTACATTTATCCCAAGAATTATCCAAAGTAAGGCCCAAAAGAAATAAACATAGGTCCACAATAGTTTATCAGAGTTTTAGAAAAATAGATCCATAACCGGTGCCATTGCCAAGCCTCCAATCCCAAGCATCCATAGAGCATCACTTAATTACCTGAGAAAACATGCTAAAAGTCCGCTTTCGCTGGTGAGATCATAGGTTTAAATTCATAATTCAATATAGTGGACATGTACGCAAAACGCTTGCTAGCTAGACTAGGCCTCAATCATCCAACCAAAATATCCAACCAAAATAATCCAACCAAAATAATCCAACAAAATCAAATCAACCCTATAGGTGCACGCTATAGCTCAAATCTATCCAATCAATAGCTTACCTAGCTCAAGTCTAGGCCTCGCTCTATAATCAATCCAATAGCTTACCTAGTTCGGGACTAGGCCTCGCTCAACAACCAAATCAATAGCTTACCTAGTTCGGGACTAGGCCTTGCTTAATCCTACCTAGTTCTGTAAGCATAGCAAGTTTTAAAAATAAATAAGCGATAATAGTCCACATAAAACATTTGCACGTTTCTCACCCCAAGTATTGAAAACAAAGTTCAAGAGTAAAAGTGGGGCTATGACTCACCTCAAGTCCAGAAAATCCTCAAAAGAAATCGATAGAAGAAAGACGTAAGCAAACTCAAGCAACTCACGTAACGGCAACTACAGACTCGACACTTCCTAACAATATCAAACTCGTTCAGAAATCATTTCCTCAAAAATCAAATATTCCCATTGCCGAACGTATTCCATTTTACTTTCCAAAAATATCCATTTCTCAAATTAACTTCATATATTAATTTGAAATTCGACGTTTGGTATCCATATGGGTGAAGGGTCGACACAACTCAAACCAAAAAGCCACAACGAACGAAATAATAAACCATCTATAGGTCTAATATTAGCCCAATATATTATTTAAATAAATCATCGAAGTTTATCAAATCCGTCGATTTGGTAATCCCCATATTTATTTACGTAATATACCGCTCCAAGATTATACCCAACCTAAAACACATAGCACAAAGAATTCTATTTGGTATATATCGTAGTCCAATAAATTCCCTATATATATCGTCAAATCGGCCAAATTCCACGAGATACATAGTAATTCATTATCCTAAAACATATACCACAACCTATGGGCGTCGTGGGATACGATGCTCATTAATATACTCATTTTATATAGCCAAATAACTCGATCTAATCCGTCGATTAAATAAGTCACTTGTTATAGAAAATGTTTATATTAATTGTCATATATCCGTGACAACACAAAAGTCACATAATAAAGCCCACTTGAACTTTAAGTAACCACAACTCGTATAACTCGATAAGTTTTTCTAAATTTATAAAAATCGTCATGTTTTTATTTATTACTCACTCGACATATTAGTTTTCGATGTTATTTATAGTTATTATCTATAATAATATTCTGACATTTATTGCACTATTTGCATAGTATAATAATTATCGTTATATTATTATAACGTTTACTCGTGATTGTTTTATTACTAATATACGCATTTATATATATATATATATATATATATATATATATATACATACGTTTATCACGTCTATATACGTATATAAATGATTATATTATCAATAATATTATTACGAGTATTATTTTTAATGTTTGATCTTTAAATATTTATCGAGTCATAGAATTTGGTCACATGTCCGAGTCATCACTCTCGGCTCATAGTCCAAGTCCAAAAATAATAACCAAGTCATAAATAAATAAACCAACTCCGTCCAAATCAATCCCAATACCACGTGCTACAACAATAGGGTCCGACTACGGCACCCGACTAACCTATCTCCGTCATCTAATTGACCGTCTCACAATCGGTCCCCAATTCCACACTTGACAACACATCTCCAACATATCACATAAATCCAAACGTACCACTTCAAGCTCAAACGAGTAATCCATGGTCAAATAATAACAACCACGACAACAACAATAAAGCCAAGCAAGTATAATAACAACCGAATACATAATCACTTACGGGTTGATTTACCAAGTCAACCCGGGTCAATATTACACCCGAAACAAGGAACGTGGGTCCCACCCGAGACCATTAGGTCTCGGCTTGCTCTAGTTCGAGCCAAACCGACCCAAACAACCCCTTTGGGGTGTCGGCCAAAAATCCAAACGACCACAAGGGTCAACCAAAGTAACCAAGAACAACCAAACATCACAAATCGAGCACCAAGGATCAAATATTCATCAAATGACCAAAAATAACTCAACAATAACCCAAGCCGAGAGCAATAGCTCTCGGTTAAGTCTCGACCCATCGAGAAAAACAAAAACCCGGATACCAAACTCTTCATTTAACCCATTTTATCAAAAACCCACTTGAATCTTGCGTTTATATCCATAAAACCCGAAAAGGAAATCAAATTCGTGACCCTTGGTCACATCTTTTACCAAAGTACCAGAGATACCTATATATGTTGAACAAGGTCAAACAACATAAAACATGCATTTATCTTACTTTTTGTTATTATTATCCTTAAAAAGTCTAACTCTACCAGAATGGGTGCATCGATCACTTTATTATTCCATCTTAATACTACAATCATGCACTTACTAATCACTACTTATATATCAACATACATGGTCATTTGGTGTATCTGTAATTTTTTTTTTTTTTTTTATATATTATCAATCTAAAAGTTTCTTAATCTTAATAAAACAACAACGTTTCCTAATCTTAGATCAATGAACTCAAAAGAAGAGAAAAAAACATTTTGTTTTACACATATTATGGCTAAAAAACATATTATAACTCCATAATTCACCCGATTTGTTATCAAAAATAATTATTACGGAGTAAAATAGAACATCGATCGAAATCAAAACTAAATATAAAAACTTACCTAATAGTATGAACCATCTTTTTCTTGTCCGAAGATAAAACCCATATTACAAGAAGCTGAATCCCGTGAATCAAAATTGAATATCAAGAGTGAGGAAAAGAGATGGCTAGGGTTTGGGTGACGGAGAAGAAAACTGTAATTAACTTTTGGGATGATGCAGGAGGCGGCAGTTGAGAGAATGAGAGATATGAACGAGGTTTTTTTTTACCTAATTATGATTAGTGATTTCCTAATTAATAGGGACATTTACTAGATTCGAAAAATACTATAATACCCTTTCAATTTTTCTAACAATGGCCTAATCTTTCAACCAATAACATAATTGGCACAATCAATTATAGCCATTGATCTAACAATCTAATGGTTCAAAGAGGGTTCTCGTAGTTCTCGCACTTAAGAGGGTTCTGAAAATAAAGTTACACTATATATATATATATATATATATATATATATATATATATATATATATATATATATATATATATATATATATATATATATATATATATATATATATATATATATATATATGTGTGTGTGTGTGTGTGTGTGTGTGTGTGTGTGTGTGTGTGTGAAATCTTACCTACATCTAAGTGTAGGCAATTAGCTACACATCCCTTTGTAAAATCTTTTAAATATGTAAAGTTCAGCCCCTGTGACTTACTGTAGGGGCTGAAGTGTACATTTTTAAAATTTTTTACAAAGGGGATGTGTAGCTAATTGCCTACATCAAGGTGTAGCTAACATATCCCCATATATATATATATATATATATATATATATATATATATATATATATATATATATATATATATATATATATATATATATATATATAGTATCTTTATTTTCAGAACCCTGTTAAGTGCGAGAACTGCGAGAACTCTAATTTTGCATTAGAAAACATGCATGTTCATATAAAACAAGTATGTTTTCTTGTATACACCTAACTACATATACATGTTCATATAAAAACCTGTTAAGTGTAACAAATCAATGCAAAATGGTTTTATTTTTAGAACCCTGTTAAGTGCGTGAACTGCGGGAACTCCAATTATGCATTAGAAAACATGCATGTTCATATAAAACATGCATGTTTTCTTACATACACCTTTACATGTCTCTATCTCCTTTCTTCAACATTATACTGCCGCCGCCTCTCGGTTTCTTTATCACAAACTCGCTAGAAAAATTCACCATTAACGAATATCATCACCATCGTTCTTATCTCCTCACCAACTATAAATCCACCATCGAAACCCCATGTGATGCATCTAAATGAATAGAGATGCATCTAATTCAAGTCGATGTATCTCAAATATGTGGTTATAGTTATTTCTCATTCTTCTCATTTTAAGTTTTCTTCTCACTGGATCCTTACCCTTAGGATCAAATGAGAAGAACTCTTAAAATGAGAAGGATGAGAAATAACTATAACCACATATTAGAGATGCATCGACTTGAATTAGATGCATCCCTAATCTTTTAGATGCACAATAATATATTTTCTAACTAAAAATTAGATGCATATATATATATATTAGATGTATTTTAGCAAGTTTGGAAAATCCTATGTATTTTTCGTCCTCCGCGGGTCAAATTTGTTGCAAGTACTACTTTGCATCGTTTTCACTTCAAAATTACTTTCGAAACTAATTGGGATGCATCTAAATGAATAGAGATGCATCTAATTCAAGTCGACACATCTCAAATATGTAGTTATAGTTATTTTTCTCATCCTTCTCATTATAAGTTTTCTTCTCACTGGATCCTTACCCTGCATACATGTTCAAAACATATATGTTTCAAAACATGTATAGATGTGGCGTTTCATAACATGTATGTTCAAAACATTTATGTTTTAAACATTTATGTTCAAAACATGCATATGTGTTTTTAAACATTTATGTTCAAAACATGTATGTTTAAAAAATGAATTTTACAAACGGAATGCTTAAAATGTGTATGTTTTAATAATATTATTGTTGCTAATTTTTGTACTTTTCTTTGTATCAGGTGTAATTACAAGAATGTTCATGGCTAAAAGTGTGCATATATGCCCGACTTTTAAAAAATCTTGACGGCTACTCGTGCACATATGTCCATTTGTGTTGAATATTATTAGTGCTCACGTGTATAGATCGAATAGATTCATGTGTTTATGCTTTTAAAAATTTGCATTTTAATTGTATTTCAATCGATATCGAACTTTGTATATAACATTTATGTGCTTGGTTTGTTACAAATTTTATTATATTAAAAAAACGTATATGCACCTTGAAAGGGAAAGAAAACATGTATGCACTTTGACTAATTGAAAACATGTATGCACATTGACTATTTGGGGAAAAAAACATGTATGCAACTTTGCAGCATGCATGCACCGAAAACATGTTAACAATACACACACACACACACACAAAAAAAAAAAAAAAAACAAAAAAATTCTCGAAATTAATATTTATAAAAAACGGGAATTATTAAAAAAAACAAAACAAAACAAAACAAAATACTATAAAAATGTCTTTTACTATTGTACCCTATTAAATTAAATAAAAATAACAAAATGCGATGGAGCATTAAATGATGTACATTTTGTATTATTAGTTGTAAAAAGGTGGTTCTCGGAGTTCTTGCAGATAAGGTGGTTTTCGCAAGAAAGGGATCCTATATATATATATATATATATATATATATATATATATATATATATATATATATATATATGTCAATTATAGTCCAAGGAAATTCGAAATAAATACGGATAACCCGCGTCGTAGTCCATATGAAGGAGTGAATGGAGTCGTGGTTAACGATTCGTGAAAACGTGTCGTGGAAAGTGAAATAAAAGTGAATATGTGAAGTTTTAAACTACAAATTATAAGATAACAAATAAACACGCAAATAAAGCACGTAAATAAAACACACAAAGTTAAAACTTAAAACGCGTAAATCTCGGGCTATTCTCAAGATTTATAAAGCAACTACTTAAAGTAAAAGGGCAACGGGTAAAAATTAAATTTTCTAAGGTCCTAAATGTAAATAAAGACTTTTTGAAAAATTAAAAATATTTTTTTATGACTTTTCTTTAGTTAAAATTAATTTAAAACTATTTTTGTATTTTTTTAATTGATTTAAAATGCAAATAAATATGAAAAATAACTTGAAAAATACAAATTTAGTTTTGAAAAATCTAAATTAATTAAAAACTAATTTTAAAGCAGAAAATATATTTTTTGGCTTTTTCTTTAATTTTTATGAATTAAAAATGATTTAAAATTGATTAAAAACTAAATTAAAGTAAGAAAAATATTAAATAAGCTTGGAAAAATGTGTAAAATTGCAGAAAATTCTAATTTTATATCTAAAACCTAGGAAATATAAATGGACAGGTTACTACAGCCTAATAAACATATTATGCAAATAAGCAGTTTAGATAAGTACTTATTAAAAAGCAATCTCAATCAAATAAGCATCAAAAGCTCATACAAGGTCTAAACAATTAAATTAAGCACAATTTTACTTAAAAAAACAATCAAAGCAAGCAAATAAGCCAGATTAAGCAATAAGCAGATTCAACTTTTAGGCAGAAACAAATGGCTAAATACCTACCTTCTAGCTTAATTTTAAGACACTTAGTAAGCTAATTAGACCAATATAAGGACAGATATAGCAAGCCTATACTACAAACAACACAAAAAAAAACACAAAAGCCCTAATTCTAACACACAATTGCTCACTTAATTTTACCCTACATCCGATCTATTTGAACACCAGTTACTGCACTATTATGATGAACAGGTTGTGAAGCAGTTTTTAAGATCAAATTTCACCTAGCAGATGTTTATGGAAATGTTTAAAAATGATTTTAATGCAACTTTATACTACAAATTAACTATGTAAGCAAATGCAAGCCAACTGAACAACAAATGATCCCTAAAAAGCCCCCAAGATGTGGTCTTTTCAAGCAGGTATGCAGGCAATATGTTGACTTTCTAAATGCACATAACCTTTGACTAAATCTAATTTTAAAAGCTTAGATTAGACCCTAGATGTTTACTAATGATGTTTGAATACTACAATTACTTAGACAAACAAAAAATGCACCAGATCAAGCAAATGCAGATTCAGATTAACACTAATATGCAGGCACAATGAAGATTGAATTCAATTTTGACTTTTTATGGTTGAGTATCCAATTTTATGACTAAACTAACTATAATGAACCTAGAGTAGAATAATTATGCAGAGAAACAAGTAGTAGAACAACAAGAGCACACCATGACTACTTAATCCAAACAATCCTTAATATGCAAGTTTACACTACAAATGTGATTTTTAACCTTTAACCTACTGATTTTAAGCTAGAAACAGATTATAGGAACACAATTAAAGCTAAATGAGCAAAAATCACACACAAAGAACATACAAGAGCATAATATAAGCACTCATTTAAGCTACTATCAACTGGAATAAGCTAAATAGAGCAGAATTAAACTAAAATAACAGATGCTAAACTACTAAATATGAAAGTGCAATAAAAGACTAAAAATTAAAGGAGAACTATCAAGGAGATCCCTGGCTAAACAAGGGATTCATTTCAACCGAGCATATCTTTAATAGGCTTCAAATAACACCAAAGGAACATCAACATCACAGATCCAATCCCCATTTCTTCATCACTTAAGTCAGTTTGACTTTTGTTGACCATGTATGATTTTTTGAGATTCTGATTATTTAAGCTACAAAACAGGCTCACAGAAGCTAATGAGCTAATATGAGCTTGTTATCTACAAGAGAAAGCTTGATTGCAAGCTGATTTTTGGTAAAATAAAAACATTATTCGATTTTTATTGATTTTCTTTTTTCTTTTTTCTTTTTTTTTTTGTTATTTTTATAAAAGTTGAGTAAAAGAAAAAGGCAAAGTTTATAAAAGCTAAGAATTGATTAAGAAAGGTTTATGAAACTGAAAGTAAGCTAATTTAACTATTTTCAAGCTAAAATGTAAATAAAGCAAATAGATTAAACAAGAACTAAAGAAATTTAATTAAAAACTTTTATTGATAAAACTGAAATTACATGCTTATTAAACTAAGAATACATATGAGAAGAAAATTTAACAGCATTTCGTAACTAAAAACCTACACACCTAAACAACGAGTAGGGGGCTCCTTATATAGGAGCAGTGAATAGGCGCGTTTCTTATTTTATTTTTTATCTTAGTTTGACTGTTTTAGTGTGTAGGTTGACTGGGTTAAGGGGATACGGGTTAGGGTAGTGGTAACAGGTCGGGTATGGGGTGTGGGCTTTGCAAAGTTGGGCCAGGTGGATTAGGTGTAATATAAGTGGGTTTGTGATGGTTTATTTAGATAATGGGTTAGGATCCGTTTGGTTGTAGCCAGTGTTCTAAAAGGCGCGCCAAGGTGCTGCAAAGGCGAGAAAATGCGCGAAAAGGCGCGTCTTTTGGTAAGGCGTGGCGAGCCTTTTTGAACCAATTTTTTTTAATAACTATTTTGAACCAGTATTTGGAATTTAGGCTATTTCGTATTTGGGCCTGCTAAATATATAATAATTATTTGTCTAAATGTCTAATATAGTAGTATAAATGCATATGAAATATGATACTATAACATAAATGATAAATTTATAAATATTTTTTTGAAGCCTTAGTCAAGCCTTAAAGAACGCCATGGCTTCGCCATGGTTCGTAAGGCATGAGGCGTGGCCATGCCGCTACGCCACGCCTCACGCCATTTATAACCTTGGTTGTAGCTTAAATAATCACAAGGACCATAATTGTAGAATCTGAAAACTTAGGGACCAAAGCTGTCAATCTTCAAAATTACTTTCCTATGGCTCTTCTTGTCATCATGAATATTTGGGGGGCCTGAGTTGTCATTTCTCCAAAATTAATCTTTAAAAGGACCATTATTGACAATTCTTGATAGTTGAAGGGCCATTTATGTAACTTTCTCAAACTTCTTCAAGGGGTCATCTTTGACATTTCTTTGAACATGAAGGACTTCAATGAACTTTATGAGCTTTGACTTTGACAACTAGCTTCCCTGGCTTCGGTTTATGACTCTTTTCCAATTCTCGTGCTCGTTTTGTCATTTTCTCGTGATTTTTCGTCTATTTCTTATAAATCCATACCTGCACAATCAAAAACACAAATATTTGGCAATTACATATTAGTTTTTGGTCTTATTGGTCGCGTTTTTGGTCAAATAAATGTATGTGTAATAACACATACCACCGTGTTAAAGCATGAGTTAGTCTATGATTTGTGTCTTTTTCAAGGGAAGGTCGGGAAGTAGTTAACCACATTTATATCAACTTAATCTATCCGTTTGTTTATTTTATTTTACACCAATTTTATGTATTTCCCAAAAGTTTTATCCTTATCAATACCAAGTTACTTTATTCGTTGTTAGCTTTCGAGCATCCAGATAAAGTAATGGCCTAGTGAGAATGTGAAATGCATAATAAGGTAGTGACCATCTGAGTTTTTAAGGAATCGAATAACGCACCAACGATCTGAGGTTTAAAACCTTAGTGACCATCCGTTGTTTGAAGAATCAAGGATTCACGCCAGCGATCTTTTGAGTTTGTGTAGGAGATGTTTGAATGAAGCTAGGTACAACCCTTAAACCTTATCATAATTAACCCAATTTACCGCTTTAGACTTGTTACTCTTTAGCTTTGGTGGTGCAGATGTGTATCCTTGCCAAGCTTATGATAGAATATTCGTCACGATCAAGCAATTGTGTGAATTATTTAAATGTTACCACATAGATTAGTTGAGTGATTTGATTGATTTCATAAGTTTAATCTAAGGTTTACTTGAGTACAAGTAAAGTTCAAGCGGAGGATATTTGATTACATCAAATAACAATATAATATTATCATCATTTATCCTATGTGTATAGCTTGTTTTGTATTATTTTTTATGAGAATTGATACTTAATTGCTTAGTTTTATAAATCTCAGTTATAAACAAGCAATTGGTGAAAGTTAGCTATTTTGTACATAAATTGGAGCAAAATGGATCAAGTTGGAAAATTCTACTAAACTAAAGGAAGATACGCTGTATCATTTTAGACAGATACGTCGTACATCAAGAGTTAGACGAATACAAAGACCATTGCCTGACTTTGCTTTGGATATTCTTCATTTCTTATCTCTCAACCAAAGTTAACTTTCTTGAAGGCAGATTTGAGGGGATTATTCGACTTCATTTTGATATTAAGGTTGCGGCTTTAGAAAGCCATATACGTGAGTTAATAAAAACATGTTTGTTTATATAAGAGATTTGGATCTAGCCTTGTAAGGAGCTGGACATAAAGTGTATCCTTTGTTACTTTTATATTATGTTATAATTTTATTTTATCAGGAATTTAAATTTAAACTTAAGTTATTCAATTACTTTAATGTTTTGTTCTTTCTTATGCAAATGATGGGAGTTATGTTGATTGATAGCAATTATAATTTCTATGATTTATTTATTTTAATCATCACGGATTTTCACCTCCTTTTTTTGTTCCTTGACAATATATAAAGGAATTGAAGTGTGGTGCATTAAGAATTGTAAGGCAGTAGCCATTTTATACTATTCTCTTAGCAAGTATTTTATAGGGATTCCTACGTTATCTTGAAGGTTAGTTCTTTGTATCTACTACCTTTGCGAATTGTTGCTTCTTTTCTTTGTAGAACATTATTGTTGTGTGTGAAAAAGTTAATCTTATTCATAATTGTATGTGTATCTTATCATGTTAGTTATCTGCACATGATTTCGTATAAACACCTATGGGTTTTACTATATGCCCTTTTTGTGTTTAGATAGAATCCGCAATAGTATACGAAAAAACATATAACAAATGGATCCGATGATTAACCGATATTGTTTTGTTTATTGATATTCATATATTGATAATAGTATTTTAACTATCCTTTGTGCATGTTTCTGTTAGTTATACATATTTTGCTTTTGAACAAGTTTCTATGACTTAAAAGGGCATAATTTGTGTTCTCAAAACGCAATCCCAAACACCACTTCTCACCAGGAAGTAAAAAACCAGACTCAATGGGATAGGAATTAAAAACAAGAACAGAAAAGTAGCCAAAATTAGCCCTGTTAAGAGAACTATTTCCCCCAAATGTTGATTTGAATCTTTACAAGCATACAACTGCATTCAAAATACAAATAGTTTTGTTTGTAATATTTATTAATATGGTCTGTTAAGGTTTCCTCTAATGTGAAAAGTATAAGCATTAAAATTACTTTGACCTCCCTTAGATGTGCATGTACCCCGACTATGCTTAGGAGTGAAGCAAAAGATACAAACACGAAGATTGCTGCAAATCTTGTCTGCAATTGAACCAAAATGAACAAGCTATTGTCACACCACAATAGAAAACCGACACATATACTTTCTACACCAACATGATCAGGCTCACTTCCAGCTGAATCGGTGGCTACTTTAGTTTCTATAGATGAAAGAAAAGGGCTAGCTAGGGCAGCTAAATATCAACCCGGCTCAACTTTGAGTCCACAAGAGTCCTAATTATGATCAATTTGTAGCGCAATTACCTTTTTGTCAGTTTTCTAACAAGGACTTCTATATTGATATCACTAAAACTTTTGGGCAATGCTACACCCACAAAATCAATTCCACAAAAGAAGCCACAAAATAATTTGTCACTTTCTAATTGGCTTAATCAAAGATAAGAGAGAGAAATTATATAAAAATACACCTATCAGGAAGTAACACATCATTTTGTGGCTTGTTTTGTGGATATGTCTTTGTGGGTCTAGCATTTTGCAAAACTTTTTATCTATTTATCATTTTTTTTCTAACATAGACTTCTAAATGGATTTGCATATGGTTCTTTTAAGGGAGTTGATACTACCACCACATTTTTTGATGCAAATACCACAACTGTGCATTGCAGTGTTGTACGGTACAATACTGCAATGCACAAGTTGTGGTGCAAGCATCAAAAAAATGTGGTGGGAGTATCAACTCCCTTCTTTTAAATGCAAATTCTATGTTGATGTTAGTTCTTTTAATCTGTCATAAGAAGCCTCCAAAGTCACTCTCTCAAGGACAAAAACAATGCTCAAGTATCCAGGAACATGATGATTACAAACCTTCACATAATTATAAGCAATATAATTATGTACACAATAATTATATGCAATTACCTTTAAACTCGTATAATTCAGTATTACATTATTAAAATTTTATGTCCAAACCGCGTGCGTGCACGGGTATTATAACTAGTAAGTAAAAAATAACAAAATAATATTTTAATGAGAAATTTAGTTGCGATAAATTGTTGTGTAAATAAATTAGTAAATAATAAAGTGCATAAATAGGTTACATTTTTTTCTGAAAAAAAAAATATAAGTAATGTGTCAATGTTTAAGTATTAGATTTTAGTGTTTCTTTCTTCAATTATATAAACAATCTTATCTTTCTTCAAGTATTAGGTTTTAGTGTTTCTATTATATAAACAATTATAATTTGTTAGTTATAGTTGAATCTGATAATATAATTTTTTTTAATTTCCTCTGATTTCCACATATACCTCTATTCAACGGTTGTTTATAAACTTTTAAAAAAATGGCCTTATCAACATTGAGTAACTGGGAAAAATAAGATGTCAAAAGAGCAATTTTGATGAAAAGTACTCTATATGACTATATGTATCTTTGATTTTTGTTTGTATATAATATTTATAAGAATTGAGCTCATGTTTTGTTTGTATTTAATATTTATAAGCAGACTAACTAAAAAGAAATACACTATTTATGAAAGAATTTGGTATTAAAGTTGTTAACCGGATTTTTTTTGAAAATGATGTGTATCATGTTTAAAGTTCAGCTTACAAATTCAAACTTTCAAAGTGAATTCAAAACATTACATAAGATTAAAGCACTTGGAACATAAAACTGAAAACACTTGAACATAAATTTAAAACACTTCAACGAGGTTGATTAAGTAGCTAGACCATAAACTTATTCAAGAAAAAGCTTGTGAGCAATCTTGTAGGAAGCATAAGCATCAATACATGCATACTCCACTTGTTCATCATTAAGCACTTGCGCATCCCAGTTGCTCCTGCAAACATGCATCGGCTTCTCCATGTGAAGACTAGCTACATCCCTTGCAAGATGCTTCAACCCCGGCTTCCTAAAATACATATTAGGCCACCTCTTAATAGTCGCTGACCGAATATCAGCACTTCTAGCACAATCCAATCCATACTCATTCTTAAGCTTTTCTACATCCATTTCAACTTCAACTCCAACAAAAATAAACTTTCGGTTCATCAGAAAATTCTTAAGGGATTGCGGGATTACATCCATGTAAAAGAGTTGAAGGATCAGACACTTGGTGTCAATGCATAGTTGAAGAGTTGCTGATTTGTTGCTCATGCCAGAAATCATATGGGGGCGCCATTCAACGTCTAGACCTACCACCATCTTTGGAACGTTGGCATGAGCCAAGAGAGTTTCATTGACCCATTCAGTAACATCACTAGCTCTTTTGGTCAGTGTTGTCTTGATTGTTTTATTGTCGTAGTTGACATGATACTTGGAGGTTGTTGAGTCATTGCTAACACGAAAAGCCATTGTACTCTTGATTTGGAAGAATATTGCTTAGTGAAGTGATGTACAAAGCCATAGGGAGATGATAATTTATAGTACTTTTGGCAAAAAGTTACGAAATGTTTGCAATTCACGAAATAACTGTTTGGATTTTTTATAAGTTTATATTGGGTAGCATTGAGATATGAATTTATGGGTGGTAAACTGGTAATAACGAATTTATGTTTCATGACTTGGCACTTGAACCATGCACGCCGTATCAATTTTCCATGCTATAACGAATTTATTGTTCCGTATAAAACTTTTGTCTTTACCTAAAATAACAAAAATCCTACTTGAACTCAAACTAGAAAACATAAGTTGAGATTAATGTAGAACCAAAATTATCTAAAAATCCAATAAACTAATTCTAGCCACTTATTTTTTCATCATAATAAAAAAAACTCACTTTTCACATTTTTTTTCTAAATAAAATATCTTGCAAACGGTGAATCATCAAGTGAAAAAAAATACACCATCGCGGCGAGTATTTTTTATCTTTCAGTAGACGAACACTTCGATATACTTTGGACGAACTTTTTTTTTGAATTTTTTTCAGTCAGATCTGGAAAAATCACATGTGATTTTTATCACAAATCATATGTATGTGATTTCATAAATCACATATGATTTTTTCTGGCGTAACTGAAAAAAAAATCGCCGAAAGTATATAGAAGTGCCCTCTATAGAAAGATGATTTAATTTTTGTCGCGATTCATATGATTCATTTTGCGTAATGATTAATGGTTTGCGAGACATTTAATATTTTAAGAAAAGGTAAAAGTTTATTTTATTTTATTATGTTTTAATGAAAAAATGGATTATTGGATCTTTAAAAAATGTTAGATCTACACTGAACTTTTCTGAAAAAAAAAAACATACGAAAATTAATATCTATACAAAACCATATTTACCAAACAAACCCTAAAGCATTTATTCGTTTCTGAAAGTAAAAGTTTGCATCTCACTTTCAAGATTATATCCTGTCTCGCTTGATTAATGGAAATCTTTACTTTCATTATTATATTGCATCAAATTCGATACTTTTCTTGTTAGTTTTAATTTCTTCCAGGTTAAGATTGCATTCCTCCTTTTGGTTTAGTTTTTGAGACTTTATACAATGTATTAGGGTGGTGGCAGTGGTCACTCCCAACTTCCCCCATACCTCCCAACCAACCAATAATATCATTCCACCTCACTCACACTTTTTTCATACCTTCCAACCCTTTTTTAGTAGCAATCATACATTTTTCATACCTCTCAACCCACCAAATTTTTATTTTTTATTTTTTATTTTCATAAATAAATAATTTAATAAAAACATAATATTTTCATAAATAAATAAATAAATAAAAATACATAATCTTGTGATCTTATCCTGAGTCTGAGGGTGTGCATTTATGTCTCTTCAAAACCTTATCTTAACATTTCTACACTAACCCCTATCATAGTCTTCCTTGGTCTACGTTTCGGTTCTGAAAAATGGCAGCCATTTTATCTTGCTCGCCACTATACACCACTTCTAAATCATCAGCTTTATTCAACAAACCAAGTAAGTCCAGCTTTATTCAAATAATAACGTTTCACTCAAACGGTCACAATCATAATTGCCCAACGTTCACTTTCTTCTCAAACCGTGGAAGTGTATTTCCCCGCTGGAGCAAACTGTGGAGCCAAACCGCTGGGGTGGCGGCGGTGTTCCCCAGCGGTTTGGGGCAAACCGTTGGCCACCCCGCTCCCACTGCCACCACCCTCATGGTGGTATATCCAAAAGAGTGTTGATATATAGACCTACAACATAGACCTACTAATAGACCTAATCTATTCATTTCATGACAAATGTTAAACACTAATTCTCTCTCATCATTTTTCATCAATTAATTTTTGAGTAAATTACACCGTTCATCCTTATGGTTTGTGTAAAATCCCTACGCTCGTCCCTCCCCGTTTTTTCTTGCATCACGACTCTTTATAACCAAGTTTCGTCACGCTGTTCATCCCTATCACTAACGGGCGTTGGTTTGGCTCGTTAAGTATGCCCACGTGCCTCCCACGTGGGGGTATTTTTGTCTTTTTACTTTTCCCACTATTTTGAAAGCGGGTTAAAAGACCCAAACCATTCAAACCCTTTATAATATCTCAGCCACCACACCTTTTTTCTCTAATCTCTTTCTCAAATTCAAAACCCAAAAAATGGTGATATGCGCTTGTGGTCGAACTACAGTAATCCGTACATCTTGGAGCAATATCAACCCAGGTCGTAGGTTTTACAGTTGTCCCATACTGGTAAAGTAGCTAATTTAATTTCTTTCTTTTTTTAATTAGGGTTCATAGTAATGATACAATCATTTGATTTTGTAGGGGTCTAACTGTCCATTTATAGATTGGTTCGATCCCCCCATGTGCCAACGTGTTGTTGCTATAATACCAGGATTGTTGAGGGGAAGAAATAATCTTGAACACCAGCTCAGAGAAATGGATCAAGAATGTGCAAGGATTAGGAGACGTTTGTACATTTCTTGGTTGGGATTTGCTTTGTTTGTTTGGTTCACTAAATTAGGTTAAGTACTTTTTAGATGGTGTCTGTTATTAGGGATGATGTAATGCCAAATGCCAATTTTTTTTTTATTTTTTTTTGAACAACCTAATGATGGAATGGAATGGTATTTAAGTATGTATTGTTGATGAAATGGAATGGTATTAAGTTAACTTTCATGGAATGGTTTTAAGTTAAATGCAATGGTAGTAGTAGTATGCAATTGTTGATGAAATGGAATGGAATTGTTTTAACTTTCATGGAATGGTTTTAACTTTCATGGAATGGTTTTAAATATGTATTGTTGATGAAATGGAATGGTATTAAGTTGACTACTCTGACCTAAAGCAACACCAATATCCTTATCAATCAAACCTAACATTAACTTCTTAGCACATGAACCTTTGACTGGTTTTCTTTTTATCCCTTTAGTTGCTTCTTTTCCTGGTATTACTTCATCATCTACTTCCTGAAGGACACACTCTGGTGTGTTGAAATTAAGGTTATTTGTTATGTAGTAAGGATGCAGAGTGCTCCTTTCATGTTCAATGAATACCTCAATCAATTTATTCCCAACCTTAACATATTCAGCTAACTTCCTAACCTCACTATCATTTACCAAGCCATGCATCCCATTATCTAAATCAGCATCAGGTTTTTTGAAATGGAAAAACATGATCACATTAGCACCATACCCGAGCTTTTTTACCATATCATTGAGTTCATGGATGGAAAACTCTTCAATGTCTACGGTATCAAAAAAACAAAAGCTACCATTGACATATTGATACGTGGGAATCGCACCAGGCTTTACCTCTCAAGGGATCTTGAGAAGCTTACAACCCCCACCAGGCAGTGTACCTGATCGTTGTAGTATAGTATAGTGACAAGTACCGGGGGATTGATCGTTCAGCTAGGAATAGTGTCGCTAGGATTAGAAAACCTAAATACTAGTTCTAAAGGTGAGGGATGACTATTTTTGTATTTTTATATTTTTTTAAAAGCAAGTAAAAATCTCGGGTTTGAAGGATTTGGGCGGAATTAGTTGCTAGTCAACTAACCCAATACTAAAGATGCAATCAAAATAAAATACTAGAAATGAAAATAAACTAAATTATACTAAGGTTGTGAGCAATAAGTGGAGAAGTTGTGTTTACTTAGATTTCACTACTCCCTAGACATCTTTTACACGTTAATTACTTGTTATAGTTGCGTGGATGACGGATTGTATTCCTTAATACCATTCATGGGGTGGCGCACTTAACTCCACAATCCTATGAGCTCTTATCTCCTCCTATGCCATGCCCAGCACAACCATAGGGATTATAAACAGTGGCTCATGCATTAAATACAACCTATAAAACCTAGTGCACATCAGTTCATGTTTCCTAAGACGTTCAAGCATGTTACCATTTGGAGATCTGCCAGTTTTCTTAAGCCTAACATCGAATTCATTCACCCAATACAATTATAAACAAGTAATCAACACATAATTAACATCTAGGTTTCATTAGATCCAAGCAAACACAAGATAGATCTAGCCTTGCATGATGGAATTAAGATAAGAACAAGATATAGACAACCAACACATAGACATATTGATTGAATTAAAAGAATACTTATCTCAATTACACATGAAAGGTATCAAGGGCTTAGAACCCTTGAAAAACCTGTAAAATTCGCACCAAGTTCGTACTTAGGGTTTCTCCAAAACTTCTCTCTTTTTAATGTGAAAATTAGAAAACTATATATAGGAAATAGGGTCTGACGGCGTCAAGACAAATCTTGTGACGCCGTCATCTCGCCGCCAAAATAATTCTCGGACTGCCTTGATCTACTTTTGACGCCGTCATGTGTTATGCTTTTCCAGGCCGTCATAACTTTTACTCTTGACGCCCTACTTCGTGACGCCGTCAATTCTGTACTGGGTCGTCATGGAAATTACTCTTGACGCCGTCAGAAATTCCTTCTTGACGCCGTCACCTACTGTTCCCAGCAAGGAAAATTAAGACTTTGGCGTTTTCTTCACTTTTTTGCTCCAAAAACATCCGAATTGCTTTCTTTTCCAGATTTCACTCCCAAAGTACCTAAAATCACAAAAGGAACGATTTAGGGCAATATTTGATCAAATAAATTCAATTCCGGGCTTAAATGACCCCCTAAAAGTGGTTCATTTTTCGCCTCATCATATACCCTTACACTTGAGATTTGCTTGTCCTCAAGCAAATGCGCTTTTATTCTACTCAAAATACAAGTTAGGGGTCATTTAACACTAAGATAAAAGTAATTACAACAAATAATCGTTCCACTAAAGACCAATAGACAAGCACGGAGGTCATACACAAGCGCCTCACAAATAGTATTTAGATACTCACATCTCTCGGGTGTAATAAAGTATAAATTACAATATGGAAACGGAAGATATCTCTCACTACCTATCATAGCAAAATAGATTACCATAGGCTTGGGAAAGGATCAAACCTCCACCACATGGCGTAAGCACCTAGGATAAACTATCAAAGAGGTCTTTAAAAGGGTTGTAACGTTAGGTGTAGGGATATGAAATACACGGTTTTGTTGGATAAAGGAATTTTTTACTGGTGGCGAGTTAACAATCTTGGTTAATTACATGTACAATGTGGCGTTGCTAAGCCAAGACTAGACTCGACTTAAGCTAATAAATGAAAAATAACAAAAACAAAAAATGAATATAGAATAAAAAGGGATGGTAGTCCGTATGTTTTTTTCTCTTTTTTTTTCTTTTTCTATTTTTTTTTCTTTTTCTTGATTTTTTTTTTTTTTTTTTTTTTTTTTTTTTTTTTTTTTTTTGCATACACTCTTACCCTACCATCCAAAATAATACATCATAGGGAATAAACATTTCCCTTACACTTGAATCTTTACATACTTTACAATGAACTAATCTATTGACTCGAATTAAGAAAATCAAAACACTTGGAGCACTTTTAAGATTAACGCACATATGGGGGTAATAAATGATGTTCTTCCCCATTACTCCATAAAATAAGTACTTTACCCATGAGTCCCAATCGTCCCAAAATAATATGTACAAGGATATGACTCGACTTAGCAACCATGTAATCAATTAGAAAGTTAACTTAGGTTTTAACAAATAACAATAATGCACTAAAAATGAGCGCATACACGGAAGGCTAAGGCGATTTGGTTGTATATTTAAGTGGAGTGTAACAAATTCTTCCTTTAAGTAAGATGCTTAAAGTTAGAAACGAAAAGATAGGCTCGGAGGGGTGTACTAGGGGTTTCGTCTACTAAAAATGAGTACAACGCTAAGGTGTGGGAAAAATTAGTTGACTTAACTAGCCAAATAATATGACTTAAATGGTCAAGTAATTATGATATGGGTTTAACACAAGGGTAATCGAAATGCCTCTTATCATGTAGTAAATCCTACTACACGAATGTAGTCTCACTAGCGGTCTCGGGATGCATCACTAACGCAAGTTCTAGAATCTAAATGCTACCGGTACACTCATAAGCACTAATAGTAAATGCTTTTCCTATCAAATCTAAAGGCGAACCTCACATATTTGGGTGGAAAATTTTTCTGAATATACGGTTATGTGCTAGTCATACAATCTCCTATCCATGAGACGCTTGCTATGGCTAAAGTTTCACTCCTAAATGTTGTAAAAAATTTTAAATTTGGCGCTAAAATTGCACTAACGAGTATTTCTCATAGTTTTATTACACATCTACTATCAAACAAAACAAACTCAAGCGAAAGTGCATATGTAAGGTATCATCATTTTACCCTCCCCTTACACTTAAGATGAACATTGTCCCCAATGTTCAAGTAAAGAATGTAAAAGTGAAAAAGTAAAAAGAATGAAATCAAATACTCCCCTGATTCACTTGATATGGATAATAAGGTGGCCAGATTAGATCTTCCTCCAAGAAAATGAACAATCAAAGCTTCCCTTCCAGAATATAAATCATCTTCTTGTCATACATAACCTGTAAATCCTGAAAAAATAGACAAAATAACCTCGCGTAAAATCGGCGGCATCCTATATAAGTTACTAAATCCTAGAAAACAAGATAAGATATAATGCTTGTGGAATGAAGTTTGCAGATTTCCTGGAGATTATAAAACTTAATAATTCACAAAAACCATAAGACTCCATTAGAAAAACAAAACTGGTAAAATTTCCAGATTTTTACACGTGACGCCGTCAGAAGTGACCTGCAGAAATTCTTATGTTAAGTTTCCAGAAAATTTCTGGAAAAACTTGGTCCTACTTCCTGGAAAATCCTGCAAAACTTCATTATGACTCAATACAAGCATTTGACTCTAACAAATACGAATATACATGTTCATTTAATATTGTGGAGAATCATGATCGGTTTGTTTCTTAAAAACATATTTGGGGTTTCCCCTTACACTTATCTTTTGCAAAAATACTTTTAGGTGGAGTTAAGACTAGGCCAAAACAACAAAGTAAAGTATTTCCACTATTTAGTTTAGAAACATGATCAACCAACAATAAAAATAAAGCATGCATATGGAAGCGAATAACAAACAAACAAAAATAAAATCACACAAAGCATGAAGAACGTCAACACAAGCACATTCAATTATTTCAAGTAAAAATAAACATGAAAATAAAATTGTTCTAGGCCAACAGAGGCCGAATCCTAAACTATTACAGCATCAATTGTTTTGAATTACATGACCATAAATAAATTGTTCACAAATAACAGATATCAAGAAAGATCACTGGGGAGGAGGACCGAAACGGTAGTCATAGCCAGGAGGGAGGTGTCCGGTGTACCCATAGGGAGGGTAGTCAGTCTCACGGCCGGGGAATGGGTCAATCTGCAGGTGAGGCTCAAGCTGATCTCGGGTGGAGAGGTGCTGCATCTGGCATGGGTGTTTTGAATAGGTGTTAAAAGGGTGTTTGGAAATGGTGTAACAGAGGTGTTTGTAATAGGTGTAACAGAGGTGTTTGGAAAATCTGTAACAGGGGAGTTTGAAATAGGTTTTAACAATGGTGTTTTGAATAGGTGTAACAGGTGTGTTTGTAAAAGTTTAACACATCAACTTTGTTAATACAAAATACAAATATAGATTCAAGGATAAATGGATGCATATATGTTTTAAATTCTGCAAAACATGTATGTTCCAAACATACATCTTTAAAACATATATGTTTTTTGAAGATGTGCACTTATGTTTTATGTGTTTTATAGTTGGTATAAATTTTTTTATGTTTTTTTGAAGGAATACATTTATGTTTTTGAAAGGGGTACATACATGTTTTATGGTTAATATAAAATTAATGAAATGGTATGATGATAATACATTTATGTTTCGTGTATGCTTGTTTCAGATTGATTGATGAAGATGATGATATCATTCAAGACCGGGAAGTGGATGAACACGATTATACATGAAGATACTTTGGGTCTTTGGAGATATATGATTATTTCATGTGTTTTTGTACTTGTAATCAAGTGAAATGTAACATTTAAGTATGTCAATCTTGTTTTTCTTTCTATAATGATTTATGTTCTTTAATTTGTGTTTATAAAAATATTGGTAGTTTATTAAAAAAAGTGTTAGCTAAAAAAACATGTATGCACGTTGATTATTTGGGAAAATAAAAGAAAAAAAACATGTATGCACGTTGATTATTTGGAAAAAAAAGAAAAAAAACATGTATGCACTTTGACTAATTGAAAACATGTATACACCATAACTATTTGGAGGAAAAAAAACATGTATGCACATTTGCGTAAAAAAAAACATGTATGCACGATGACTATTTGAAAACTTGCTAGCATAAAAAAAATAATAAAAAAAAAATCCGAATTTTAATAATTATGAAAAATGGGAATTAAAAAAACATGAAAATGTTTTTTACTATTATACCCTTTTGAATTAAATAAAAATAACAAAATGCTATGGAGCATTAAATGATGTACATTGTGTATTATTAGTTGTAAAAGAGTGGTTTTCGCAAGAAAGGGACCCTATATATATATATATATATATATATATATATATATATATATATATATATATATATATATATATATATATATATATATATATATCTACTTTACAAAAATATTTATATATTTATATGATATTTCATATATATCGACTTTACAAAAAGTGTTGTACATAACAAATTGGTTAAGAAACTATCTTTAAATGTAATATTCTTCATTTTTTAAATTTATTTATTTTGTATCGGAGTTGAATCAAAAAACTCGTCTTGTCTCACGCTTTATCGCGCCTCATCTCACGCCACATCTTGAGTTGACGTCTTGGTATATTTTTTAATGTGGAGGTCATGCTTCACACCTTAGCGATCCCATGACACGCCTTTTAAAAATGATGCATACATCACAATAATCATGCAACTTAATTTTGATTGTTAAATTACATTACGTAACAAATAATAATTATAAACTCATCATTACAATACTCATGCAACTTAATTTTGATTGTTAAATTACATTACTTAGACAAATAATAATTATAAACTCGTCATTACCAGACAGATAACTAAAAATAATTATCTGATATGTAATGACGTCATCTATACTCAAAATTTTGTTTAATAATTTAGATAAAAAATAACCATTAATATTTTAATAGCTATAACTATTATCTCTATATACTATTAGGTGGGCTTTGCCCCCCAAAAACTTTACAATGAACAGTATAATATTTTATTCCCAGCTACAGTAACTAACGGCCGTTAGTTATACTAACGGTCGTTAGTAACAACCGTTATTTACTGTAGACTAACGACCGTAAGTTATACTAACGGTTGTTAGTAACAACCGTTAGTTATTGTAGCAATATAACTAACTGTCGTTAGTTATTTAATGACTGTTATCTTTAATATTTTCTTAAAACATCCGTACGAAATTGGTCCTTCCTCTTAGAGGTTCGTTGCATATTTGGTGCTCTCATAATTTACATAACTGGTCCTTCATGTTATACGTCCATTGCAAAGTCAGTCCTTTAGCCACTAACTTGACGTTAAGTGGCTAACGACCGTTATCACACTTTCTCTACTTTTACAATATTGTTACACACATTTAGAATCCACAACACTTACTAAATACAGCATGAAATATTTCTTTGGGAAAACACCCCGCGACAACGTGCGGGTTTTCCAACTCGTTGGTACTAAAAGTAAGAACCAGAAAGGATAGTAAGACAAACCACATGTCCTAACACTTATGGCACCTTTGCCCCTTTTATTTATAAGAAGTCTCCTATATAAACATAGATGGATTGAGCGATGTGAGACAAGCATCCTCTTTTTGTTATGAAAAAACCACATACACAATGTTGAAAGATGTCATATGTGAGTGATTTCTTGTGTGGTTGCAACTTGTTAGACAAATGTAACAATAGTTCATATGTAAACACCTTTCAATGTTGAAAGATGTCAATACATATAATGCGTAGGTTTTAAAAATTGTTTTCGTAACTATTGCTGTTGGAAACTATTGTAAAACAGAGGCGTTTTATTTTGCATACCAAAAAACTGCCATATACCAACGAACCAATCAGGACCGTTGGATCAGAAAAATAATTTTTAATAATAAAAAACACCGAGGGACCAAAATTGCTAACTCACCAAACTTACCCCACCCCATACCTCTCACTTTCCACACATTCGATATTACAAAAAAAAACTCACTTTCTCTCTCTAACCATCATCAAAACTACCATAAGAAATAAAAAATAACCACTTTTTAACCGTTAAAATCATCAATAAAACACAAAAATGGAATAATCATCGAGTGCACAAGCAGATCCACGAAAAAAAAACCGGTTCAAAATGAACCTACTGAATCTCAGGATGAAGGTATGATGCTTCTGACTAATTATTTAGTTGTTTTATTGGTTGTGTGTTTTAGTGTTTACATTTGGTTGAGTTTCTAAGTAAAAAAGCTTTGTATACGTGGATGCACACCAAGTGTTTGATAAAATATGTGAGTGAAAAGTATCATACATGTGTATCAACAGTGATATTTAAAGTTGAACTGTATATGTGTATTACCACTAGTGATATTTGAATTTGACTTAACCGTGCAAATCACATAAAGCACACAGAAAATGAAACAATCGACATCTAAAACAACGAATACTTTAGTTTTTACTGTTATAGAATTATTATTAGTGTGTTTTACTAGTTAATTTTTGATAATTTGTGATTTTGTGATGATTTATGTGATAATATGAGAGATTAAAAGTTAGGTTTAACAGAACAAAAGATATGTTGTGGTGCTTCTGTTTGATTTGTGGTGGATTTATATGTTTAATGGATAGATTGTGCATGTTTCAAAAAGTTTTACCACGGTATTTGAAAACAATATTGACTGGTAGTGTATCACCTATGATATAACAGTTAAATTATTGTTGATTGTTAATATATCTATTGTGATAACAAATAGTTATTTATTTGACATATGATATTGAAAACAAATGAACTATTCGTACACTAACTAAAATTATGAAAATATTTTGATGCAAATTTGAATGAGACCTGTGTAAAAAACAGCCTCATCAAGCGAAAGAATCAACAACAAGTGCAATTGTCATTGAAGAAAGCACAACATCTCCACAAACAAATTGAAGAAGCTCAAACACCTGTGATATAACAAGTTCCTCCATCACCACAATTGATTCAACAAATAGAAGAAAGCTGGCACACATGTGATATCACCAGTGATATCACTTGATATCACCTGTGATATTACAGATGGTATCACATGTGATATCAAAGGTTCCCCCACACGAGGTATAAGAGAAAATACTTTAATCTTAAAGATGATGAATATGTTGAAGTTTGTGGATTAACACTACACAAACCCGTGAATTCTCGTCAACTTGTGTTCCTAATCACTATGTAAAAAATGAACGAAAACATATGGAAATGTTAGAACAAAAGACAAAAACGTAAAAGAATGGGCGAAAACGTAAAAAAAACGAACGAAAACGTAAAAAAAAAGTCAAAAACAAAGAAAAAATGGATGAAAATGTAAAAAAGATGAAAGAAAACATTAAAAAACAGACGAAAACGAAAAAAAACGGACAAAAACGTAAAAAACCAGATGAAAACGTCAAAAACCGGAGGAAAACATAAAAAAAAACGGACGAAAATGAAAAAAACGGATGAAAACGTAAAAAAAACTAAGGATAATGTAAAAATACAGACGAAAACAAAAAAAAACGGATGAAAACGTAAAAAAATAAAGGAAATCGTAAAAATATAGATGAAACCGAAAAAAGGGTTAAGAATAGATAAAAACATAAAAAAATGGACAAAAGCATATGAAAACGTTAGAATAACGGACAAAAAAGTAAAAAAAAAAACGGACGTAAACGAAAAAAACAGACGAAAACGAAAAAAACAGATGAAAACGTAAAAAAACAGACGAAAACGAAAAAAGCGGATGAAAACGTAAAAAACGGGGGAAAACGTAAAAAAAGAGACGGAAACAAAAAAAATGGACAAAAACGTAAAAAAATAAAAGAAAACGTATTAAAATGGAACTTACGAACGTATTAAAAAAAATTGCACCGTTCGTCCTTTTGGTTTGCAAAATGACTAGTATACCCTCATGGGACTTCAGGTGTAACAACAGTTAACAAGCGTTAGTGGGGGAGGGACTAACGACGCCAAATGTTTACCCGTTAAGGACGAACGGTGCAGTTTTTTGGTCAAGGGACTAACGACACCAGTCAACGCAAACCACAAGGACGGACGGTGTAATTTACTCTATTTTTAGTAAGCTTGTAAGCACATCAAATAAGCTAAAACAAATGCCCCCTTGACGGTTGAGGACTTTGTATTTGCTCTCTAACTCTGTTTTTATGTTTTAAAACTTGTTTGGATATTAGGCTTAGTTTGTGTGTGTATTAAACTATGTTGATTAATAGCAGTTTTTCATTGCATGATATAGTAATTTAGCAGCGAACTAGAGTATAGTGGGATGGATAGGATCTGCAATCTTCCTTTAAGTATAATAGAAAGCATCTTATGTTTCTTAACAATTCAAGAGGCAACAAGGACTAGTATCCTCTCCAAATAATGGAGGTACCGTTGGACCATAATTTCTAAACTTGCGTTTATTGAGGATACGTTTCAAGTATCAACTGATGTGGCTGAGTCGTCATCCATTCTGGAGCAAACATGTCTAGAACCAAGTAAAAGGCAAAAGATGAACAAGAAGAGTAAACTTATGTACTCTATATGCCATGTTTTGTTAATGCACGATGGTCCAATTTGCGAGTTCAGCCTTTCATTGTTTCCATATAACTCACTGGCTAAGATTGATCATATAATGTCCCATTTATCAAGGAAATCACCTGTCAAGAAAGTAAAACTTGAATTTCACTAGATTGATTATAGGCTACCCGATATCTTCTCATTCCGGCAGTTAACATACCTATGTCTCATTGGTTGTACTTTTACACTAAGTTGTCGCTAACTTATAACATTATCCATTTTGACTTTCTTACTTATATGATTATTCTTGAAAATATGAAAACGATCTTAAAAACCTTGAAAAATACAATAAAGAATAGGTTTCTATTGTGCTAGTTTATAAATGTGATACTTGACATGTCGTTTCTTAGTGTTGATGTTAATCTAATCCAAGTAGAGGATGTCAACTCTTATGTTTGTATTCCACTACTTTATATTTTTAGAAGCATCGGTTGACATGTACAACCAATAAGAATGTCATTTGTAACAAAAAATCAGAGACACAAGGCATGTGAGTTAGTACACAATGGAGATTGACCAACATGATTATAGAGCAATCTATGCTTCAAAGAGGATCCACTTAGCCAAAACCACATTCTTTGACATCTAATATTAATGGTTGGTTGATTTAACTTTATAAACGAAGAAATTAAATACACACACAATCTCTATATTGATAGTGAGTCTTTAACAGTTGAACACAGATAATTTTCATTTTCAAGGTATTTCAAGATCTTTACAACTCGAAACAACTAGTTTTATATTGTACTTTTTGGCTTCTAGCGCCTTGCTAGTAGCTTTTTATTTCTATAATATATCTCTGTCGTTCAATAAAAATATATTTTCATTTTCTTGGGAGTAGTAAGTCCATTTAGATCATAAAAGTTTTGATAAGATTGAATGATATCTTATCGGTGTATTATTATTATTAAATAAAAAGATTAGTTCATGCTAGAGTTGTTTAACTTATCTGATATGATCTAGTTGTGTACCAGCTAGGCTACACAAGGACTCATTCACTAATTTGACCAAGAAAAATTGGTGAAGCTACCCAAATTCTCATTTTCAAATATTATTTAATAGAGAGCATCACATCCAAGTTTAAGATTAGGAGCGCGGTTTGCCTGCAAGCATAAAACCCTTGTAAACAACGCGCCTAAAGAGCTTGGAACCACCCCACACATTCTCAAGTTCTTGAACCACATTCTCCGACAACAAATTAACACCTTTCTCCTTAGCTGTCACAACCGTAGACCAAGACCTTAACATACCCAAAACGCCTTCAAACGCAAGTTCCTTAGATATATCGAGTTTTAAAGGACTCCCCTCAGACCCTAGCCCGACACTTTCAAATGGAAAAGGCAACGTTTGGTAACCATCAAATAGATACTTAATATCCTTATTCCAATATGGAATCGTAGTATCATGAAACCGCTTAAGGGCTGCATCAATCTCAGGTGTGATATCAAAGTCGTTGTACCCCCACACTGCAAACACAACATTTTGTTTCAAAACGCGGTTGTTCACTGAGTAGAATCTTGATAAATCAAACCAATGTACAGCTTGGGAAACAATCACAAGATCCACACTACTTTCACCACCGATCAAGTCAATAAGGTCATCGTCCGATAGAGACAGTGGTGTATGAAGGTACCGAACACGAGGATGATGTTAGAATTTAAGTATCATAACAATTACATAATTAAACATATAAACATCAATAACGCGCAACGGAAGCATAAAGATCAAATACTCATAATTAATTAACTGAAAACATAAATATGAACGTACCGTGGTGATTCTAGCCCGAACAAGAATCAAAAGCAATTGTCTTGAATAATTTGAAGAACCCTAATTAGGGTTTATATGGATCAATGATTAACCCCTTACCGTTTTGTTAATCAATCCCTTGATAATTACTATAGTGAGTAATTACCTCGTTCTTGTACACACGAATTAAACCGTATTAAGGTGATGCTAGTAACAACACAAGAAACAATTTTGTTTATAAAAAAACAAAAGTCGAATCACCCTAAAAGGGTGTTCGGCTGATTTACTTACAAAGAAAGAAAACACAAAGTTAGGGTTTAGCATTCTGTACAAAAGTTACAAAAACTAATGACCCTTAATTTGTATTTATAGTGTTAATAACTTGGAGCTCAAGTTGGTGAGGGATTGGGTTTCCCCAAGCCCAACCGATCGGCCATTGATCCACAAAGAGATCCGGAAGCTTCTTGACTTACCAATTATTAATATATACTTCTTTCCATATATTAGTCTAACGGTCGTTAGTCCTTTTTACCGTTAAGTACTAATGGTCGTTACATACTTGTGTATAATAATAAATATATAAATATATTAACTATTATTTCTTAATACTCATTCGTAACGTGTGCAATCCCGAGGTCTCGAGTTCGATTCTAGTCAAACAAATATTAATATTTATCCATAAACTTTAACAGCTCCCACTTGGATATCTATTAATAGTGTAATGACATTGGTAAGCGTCTAGCAACACGCCAATGCCCCTAGTTCAACTCGAGGAAAGTTTCCTGGAAAAACCTTTAATGATTCATCATTATTATTATCCTTTTGTTTCTAATACCACGTTAATAAAGATATGGATCATAGTCATTCTTTAATTAACAATTCTGTTTCTCATTGTTTATGATTGAGCAAGATTACCAAAACATCTGAACGTACTCCAGATAGACTTTGGGCTTGCGCACGCAAACATCTTGTCAACCCTACGAGGGGCCCATCAGTATTAAACTTCAAAACAAATTTGAAGGAACAAATTATTTCTTGACTACAAGAATAACCCATGGACTTTGCAACACTTCTGAAAACAACCCTTATAACTCCCTGTTACGGTGAGCGGTAGATTGCTCCACAGAAATGCACTACATCCATGACACTTATCTGGTATCTCAAGTCTAAGGATAACAAATTCATGATTTACTTACTGACAAGATCCATAAAGAAAAATCATGTAGTTGGGATAAGTCCTATATTCAATTCATTGAATATTATGTGAAATTGGTATGTCAATGCATCAATATACTTTCAAGTATATTCTAACCAATATTCATATTTGTCTTAGTTTAATGATATTCCCATATTATTAATTGACAACGGACAATTTAGAAGAACATAAGTTATTCACGGATTTAAACATGCAAAACAGGACACAATTTATTATTAATGAAAACAAACGTACTAAGTACTTTAATTCATTATAAATAATAACTGTTTAATGTCCTTTATCCAAATGCCAAATAGATCAATGCATGATAATTCTAGTTAATGAATTTTGTCTCAAGTAATAACTTGAAGACAATTATGCCTCAAGTAATGACAATCATACTTGTTGACAAGGCATTTATTTCATTTAACTTTGATCTATCAAAATTTTGAGAATACTCATTTCAAGAATTCAATAAGTAAAATTCTTTTATATGTATATCCAACTATCTTGATATATACACATAATTTTTCATAAATGGTGTGACATCCTCAATCACCATCTTACGACAATAAAACTTTCAAACATTTTAAAGTTTAAAGTATTCTAATTCTTTAATGTATAATGCAACTATGCTCTTAGTTGAGCACAACTAGTTCTCATGGCTATTAATAAGGATGAAATCCTCCCACGACTAGTTATTGAGCGTCGTCTCAATTTAAACCAGCATCATTGTATATAAAACACAATATGCTCTTTAAAATTCCTTAAACTTAATATCCATTGTGTAATTTTTAGGAGCTATTCCAGGTTGAGGATCATTATTCTAAGTTCAAACATATTTCATTAGAATATCTATTACACAAGATATCATATATTGTTAAATCATTACGCTCATGATACGACAATAATATGATACACATGAAAAATCATTCAGTCATACTCAGATTTTATTCATGTTCTATCTTTACAAATATGTATATTCATTTAGTCTTTCAAAATAATATATCGTATTTTATTTAGAATTATTTACCGCACATGTTTATTAAATAATAAACTTTTGTTCCAAGGTTGTATGTTTTATTTTCTAAATCTTTCAAATATAGTTTCATTTCAAACTAAGTCTTAACATTTTACTTATATGGAATGTAACTTCTTATATGTTATACAAATATATGATTTAGTAAATCAAACATAATACTCCCACTAGCTTTCAGGAATACTTAGAAATTATCTTATTTCAATTATAAATCAAAACATGGATTTCATAATTAAACATAAGATTAATCTCCTAGATGCATGCATTTATCCATTCATGAATTATTGCACTTTGTACACTTCCAAAGATTTGCTTGAATTCCTAAGCTCCTTTTGATTACTTATCGTCCTCGCTCAAGTAATCATTCAAGAAAGAGTTTTGATATTCATTATCAAATTTCATATTCATAAAAATATGACAATTACCATCTTTGTATCTTTAATGTGCTTAGGAAAGAGTATTCAATCATAGTTAACTGCTTAAATATGATTAATAATCTTGTCATAAGACATGCATTAAGATATGTGTACAATTATGTTCATATGATTTCTACTCAAAGATTTAACCCACTAGGGTTACATTATCTTTGAATAAACTCATCTTCATTCTCTAACCATTAAGAATTAAGGTAAACCAAATTTTAAATTTGAATATCTTTATGAACAGCATCTGCAACATTCATAATATGAGTAATTTACCCAATTCATTATTCTTGGTAATACTACATCATATAACCTTCAGTATATTAATTAAATATCTGAGATATCCAATTGGATCTATGAATGAGAATTCCATCATCTTGAGGTTTATCATTTACATGTTAAGCCTCATCATGATTTTCACTGGTGGCGTTTTAGAAGATTATGTATCTTGTAATTAAAATACTCCCACTTACCTTTAGTATTATATAGAATATTAATACTTAGCAATTAAAGTGACAATACAAAATTCTCTTTTTGGGATATTACAAATACATATTGACAGTTCCTGACATTCTTTTGTTAACAACCTACAAATTCAGAACTCCAATTTTAGGACTTAATGTGATTCATCACATTTCATAATTCAATAGTGTCTTATTAATCTTCTAGGAGTGTAATCGAGTATATACAATCCATACTCAATTTTCTAACCTTGATAACTTTGGGAAGAAAAGAAGTCATAGTTATCTTCAATCAAACAATCTAATAAGAGTTTGATTTCCCTAACAGAACATACCATAAAAATGTGGTATTTCATTAGAGTAAATATTGTAAGGCAATCTAACAATATATAAGATAACTATAATCCTTTTGGTATACCTATTTACCAACTAAGTCAACTTAATGGTATAATAGTATTTCCAAACCAATTGCATGGTTTATATAACACAAGTACTTTTGACCAAGTCACTTCATGTTCATGTCTTATTAAAACATGAACGTGTTATAATCCCACTATACGTTATTAATCATTGATTATCTCAATGACTTCTTGTATATGTCTTAATTAAAAAATATAACAAGATAATGTCTTACTTTACATCATAACGACTTCATGTTTATAACTATACAATAAAGTATAAACATGTATAATTAAAGTAATCATGAACAACATCACTTGGTTTCAATAATATTTTCAAGTTAACACACTACTTCATTTATTTATGTCATTCTAAGAATACATAATTATTGAAGTAGTATTATATTACTTCATGCATTTATGTCATTTCAATAATACATAAATATTAAAGTTAAAGTAGTATTGTTATTGACACATGTTCTAATAGATGTCTAATTTAAAAACAGTAAATTATCCATGTTGGTCTCACACTTACATGAAAATTCACCTTGTTGTTAATATTTAGCCTGCGTCTCACGTTTACTAAATTTCAACACCAGTGTTTCTTAGATTAGATGTATATTAATCATAGTAGAACTATAGTCTCTTACTTTGCAGTTAAGAGAATCCGTTAAATCATATTCTTATGTGTTGTACCTTGCACACAATGTAGATTTCTCTCACTTGTGCATGGAACAACATCATGTACCACATAAACAACACGCACGCGTTTGTTAATGTGAACAATATGATTTGTGTCATTAGCATAACTAGTAGATATAGATTTTACTCAATCAATCAAGGAAACGCACATGACTATCCTTGAAAATATTAGTGTCTATATTTAGAAAGTAATTATCTTGAGATATTCAAAAGATAATCTGAGTTACAATTAAGACAATAAGTCTTATAACTCTCACTGAATTAGAGAACATTACAATAATCCCTTATTCAGCCATAAGAACACAATACTCCCACTGAATTTGACAACATTATAAATGTTTCATTAATCAGTGAAAGGGAATAGTGTACTTATTTACTTTCCTACATCTTTTAAGAAAACCCATTCCAACAATTATATATAGGTTCTAAAAGAATGTATTCTACTACGTAAATGTGATTCATCACATTTCAAACTATTAACTTGAAAAAAAAAAAAAAAAAAAAAAAAAACTAGGCATGCAATTTCTTCCTGTATACATCTATCATACTAACAATTGTATGTAGTATCTTTAAATGGTCAAATCAAAACAACTAGATAAAATAATCTAATTCGTCTTTTACCATTGTGCAGTAATTAGTCTAGCTTCTAATTTAACAACTCATAAAGTGCAAATAATCTTACTATTAAATTTGTCTATGAGTTATGTATTTAGAATTTAGACTATTCTAATCATCCTATGGAAAGAATAGGATTAAGTCTCTCACTTCTCCTGATGGAAAGAAGACTTGGTTTATCCTTTTAGTAAAATTGACTCTAACCAAAAACCTTTACGGGTGTAGATCAATTTACTTGATAAAAGAATAACTTACGTTTTCGGTTTTAATGTTGCATTACATTTAAAAGAATTTACAAAATTCAATTTTAGTATTTTCGATAATTAATTTTCAAGAAAACATAATACCCAAGGATATATTCATATAACCAACATATTTTCTTGAAAATCTAGGATCCAACTTTACACAGATTCCACCACATCAGTTGATCTGCTAGTGGTGAAAGTATAAAAGATGGTAATCTGTCGAACAATAATTGACAAACAATTTTCCAATTGCTAGATCATTATGGGATTTACATCAAATTGATTCATCAATTTGTCATGTAAGCATGTTTCATCCCATCTCATGCCTTAAGTTCTAGGTCTCACGCATCAACTTCATTAATTTGTCTAACTAAGAAACTGCAAATTTTCCATGTGTGGTCTCACGCACACTCGGAAATTTACATTGTCATTAAAATTTAGCCTGCGTCTCAGGTTTACTAAATAATAACTTCAAGTGTTTCTTATAGTTAGATGGCATGTAACTTAAATTTTAAGGGTATAAATTTTTGATGTGAAAATCAAAATATGTATAAAGATGCATGCACTCATCTTTAAAACATAAGTTTTCAAAACCTTTTATTACCAATTCTTAAGAATTAATACAAAAAGTTTTACTTGAGGTAAAATACCTTAAGATGATATTATACAAGAATGAAGTTAAAAGAAAATTGTTTAAGATGTATCCGTAAGTGTGATAACCATGGCAGACTCTAATGCTCTTTCTAAGCCTTCTTATCATGACTATGAAATTGTCTTAAAGGAGTTACTTTTAAAAACATGTTGTACAAAACATCAATCAAGCCAAAGTTTTTGGATTAAATCTTAAAACATTTAACAAAGTATGAATCTTGCTAGTCTCGCCTTGGAGCGAATTACCGTGCGAAGCGAACCGTTGTTGGCACATAAGACACCGCAAGATTCAATCTTTATCACTTAAAGTTTCACCATTATTAGTCCATATTATTTTCTTTATAAAAATTACCCTTTTATTGCTTACAGCGTGTCAAAGAAAATAAAACAATAAAATAAGTAATTAAAGACAAATCGAGCAACTAACAATCATAACAATTATAAAGGTGAAACACATAGCCACATGAATCCTGATTAGAAAAGATCCTAATAAAATCAATTCTAGGTATAACTAGGCGAGTACCCGTGCATAGCAACGGAATTCCTAGCGGCAGATAATTAACGATTTGTGATATTGTGGTGAGTGTTTTGTGTAGCGTTCAAAACAGAATGTGAACCGATCAGAATGTAATTGCAAACGGTTGTACTACACGATATTGGGAAACTTACGTTTGATTGATCTATATTCCTCAAACCTACGTTTAACACAAGCCTATGGTTTGGAACACCAAAAGAATTTCAGTCCGTTGAGAAATTCTGGTTAGAAAACAGGTTCATCTATGGCGGAGCCACGATCAGTTTTATCAATGTTGTTGCAGCTTAGATAAACCACTTCGTCACCGGGAAATGTCTATAGCAAGTGATCGTTTATAGTGTCAACTACTTCATTTCTCGGAGGGCCTTTTTTTGGAAGTATATTCTGCTGTTCTAACTAAGGTTATTTTAAAAACCAAATATCATTATCTTTTCTTCCTGATTTCTCTAGAAGAAAAACAATATATAAAGAATCAAACCAGTCGAATATCGGTTTGCAAACTTGAAATATACGTATATATTTTCACATGAGGCTAGCTTGTTAAAGAAGGGTATAAAATAGTTCAAGTTACATAAAAGATGTATATTTAGTTTAAATAATCTTTGAATAAATGATTAAAAAATAGTGTTTTATTTGTAAAACTGTTAGGTAAGTTTGATTACCGTTGATAACAAATTTTAAAGCATTTTTGTATATAACGTTTGTTTGCCTTTGATAACAAATTTTAAAGCACTTTTTGTATACTTTTTATATATAACGTTTGTTGTGACATTTGAAAGGTTGCCGCTTCTTTGCAAATAATTATATTGAATCCTTTTATGCTCTTAGCCCGAGAGTCTACAATGTTTGTTATGGTAATGCAATGAAAGAGGTAAAAAGTAAGGCCATGTTTGGTATGATGGAATGGAAAGGCGAGAAAGGAAATGAGAGCCTTTTCCGTTGTTTGTTTGATATAAGGAATGAAAACGGATAATCATGATATCATTCTCTTTCCCACTTATTTATTCTCTAAAAATAGTGAAGAATGGGGAGAATCAAAAAATTACACACAACCATTCACCCTTCAACTCCAACGGAGAATGAGGATTTAATGAAACCATATGCTTACTATAAAAGGCAAAGGCATGTGCAATGCACATGATGTCTCATTTGGGGAAAATTACATAAACCCTACCATGAACTTCTCTCTAGAGATTGAAATCTTCCGGGTCTCCTTCGTCTTTGTCTCACCCCTAACATTGATATTTGTTCAAAACCACGACACATGAACACAGAAAACATTAATCCGAGATTTAATGGCTAATTATGCTTAACATCTTGATTTTTATGAATTAGGGTTATAAAATTATCAAGGGATAGGCTTCTTCAATTTGTTATTTATATATGAAGAACTTGTTTTCTACATGACGTCAAAACATACTTCTTTGGATTAGATGACCAATTAAAACCCATGGATTCTCATATGCTTTTATAATCACTATATGAAAAACCTCGAAGAAATAAAAGACCATGGATGATATCAGATGCTCAGTCAAATTGTCAAAATGCAAGCTACTCAATTAAGAATTAGTTAATTACTATATATTGTTCGCACATTAATTTTCAAATGGTTAATACTTAATAGAGCTTCATTATTCTTACGCAATACAAACTCCAGTTGTGTTTTTGTCAATCTACATTGGAAAAAATAATTAACGAATGAACATCTTGTTTACTTAATAGTAATATCATTCATTTCACGACCAAACAAGAGAATCAGTAATACGATATAACTTTGATCTCGATTCTTTGCTTGTACCAAACAATGTAATCAATTTTCTTTCTCTAGAGTGATTCCTTTCTTTTGTGATTCCATTCTCTATTCCGATTCCATTCTGCACGATTCAGTCGTACCAAACACCCCCTAAGGTTGTTTCTAATGGTGATTTTTATTTTTATTTATTTATTTTTTAATTTGAATCAATATTAAAACTCTAGATTTCAAATTAGTCATTTCATATCTCCATGGTTTTTGTATATATCCATGATATGTCATTGAAGCTAAGTGGGCTTGATATCCTCTTTCATTCGGTAACTCATTCATGATCAAAAGTTAGGCAGGCTTGAAGTTAAGTGGTTTTCATATATAAGGGTTCAGTAAAGTAGTAAACCACAAATCCCATTCATATTACTACACAATCTAATTAAATGAGCTATATTTAAACATCAATAATTCATAAAAACAAACTAACAAAAAAGAGTACAAAGAGTTCAACTAAGAGCAACTCCATTTTACTTTTAACCTTTTAAATCAGTTACTCAACCCATCAAGCATTCATCTTTTACGTCATATGCCGACAATGTAAAAAATAGATAGCACATGAAAGAACTTGTAGCCTCCATTTTATATTAGTATTAGAACCTTTTAATTCGTTATCCAATAACAATCATTCATATTTTGCAACATGTGCCAACTATTTAGGCAAACCTGTGACCCGTCATTACCCGCATTAGAGCTTCATTTTTGCAAACATTCATAAATCGCTGTTTGATTCTTTCAGCCTGCAATTCAACAAGCTCATCTTCCTCAACAGTTTTCTTGCGGGGAGTTGGGCGTGCTGGTTGTCTTCCAGTTGGTACGAGTCCCATACCAAACCAGTACCGTATTGGAGGTGCCGTTTTTTTTCTTGAGCTTAAAATTGTGTACCGGTGCCTTACCAGACAGGATTTCGGTAACGGTACCAGTTCTGGTACCCGTTACTGGTACCAGTTACCGGGAAAACAGTACACATTCGGGTTTTCCCTTTTTTTAAAACCAAAATAAACAAACCAACACAAACCAAAGATGAAAATATAAATTGTTACTTATGTTTCGTCTTGGGCCAGTTCAGGTTACAGGTTATAAACCTTTGCCATCTAACAATAAGCATAACTCATTAAATAAATATTGTGGTTGAATAATGTGAGTACGCATTCACGTTTGTATTTAGCAACTATAGAAATCATTTTCCGTTTCGGTACAGGGGTTCGGGTCGGAATGCTCGTCCCTATTTGAAACCAAAAGTATTATATTTTCTACATAAGTCAGATACTTACCTTACAGATTACTTCATCGCCAACATTAAATTTGGTAGATTCTCCAGTAACTTGACCAAGATGAATCACAAACCCACCGTAAATTTGAACATTAGAGACCTCGAATGATCCAGCGGGGCCTCCAAGTAGTCCAGTATCAAATATCTGAATTCGCAGTAAAGCATTGTCAGACTTTATAGCATGGACTTCTACAAAAGGAAACAAAAAGATTCTATGGTGCAAACTGCAAGTGCCAAAAACTGTTTATACTTCACGAGCTTAAAATTTTTCCCATTAAGATAATGAGTATTTGACAAATTTAAAGAAATTATCATATCACATGATGAGTTACCCTTTCATATATTAGCTATGTTCCCAAAAAGACATGCTTCGAACGCAACTTTGTGAAAATTTTATGCGGAAGTGTTCAAGCGCATTGTTCATTATTTCACAGATAATCTACTTAAATGTAACAATAGTATTTGACGGGCAGATATTGAGCACTAACCTGACCACCTTGCTCAGCATAGAAACTTGTGCTCTCAAGAATTATACCCACATCAACGCCAGCCTCAGCATGTTCCACATACTCACTACCCGTGTAAATGGCTTTTATCACACTTTTGTGGTCCTGAAATTGCTCAAGAAAATCAGGCATTGACTGCATTCATCATCATCACGGACTTCAAAATATTTTGAATTTAGCAATAGATAGAAACACATGGTTAACGCAGACACATTGCACAATGAACTTACCAATAACTACCAAAAAACTATCTTGATTACAAGTTAGCAAAATACACAAGTTAAAACGGCCCACATACATACCTCAAACCAATTATATTTGAAACTATCATCTGTTGTAGCCACCCCTCTCTTATGTAGTGCTGAGGTTGTGTCTGCATTCATCACAATCGAAACAGCAGATTGCTGCCACGATAATACGTCAATTAAGAGCAAATAGCAAACTGGCTACCCTTTTAAGTAAGATAACTATTTTTCTAGGGAGTTACTACATCTATTATGGTCATGAACCAGAGATAAATAAAGCTAGACAGTTAACCTTATTCTGAGCATTCCTTGATCTTTCTCTAGCTTCAGTCATAGCGAGATTAAAACCCTCAACATCAACCACATACTTTCTTTCTTCTGCCATTAACTGAAATTAGAACAACACATTAGAATACATTATAATTTGTGTGGAAAAAAAATTGTCAAAAGAACCCTCTAGATACCTGAGTTAGATCCAATGGAAACCCAAAAGTATCCCACAACACAAATGCATCCTGAACCAAAAGATCATTTAAAATATAAGAGTCAGAGCTTTGTGAACCGTAGATGGAAACAGAATAAACACATTTTATAAAGCCACTATATCAAAAATTAAAAAAGATTGATCACTTTAGAGAATGAATTGATATAAAGATCAACCGAATAATTATTGAATAAGTAATTATGAAAACTTCAAAAGAGAAAATGCAAATAAAAGAAAGCTTGCCTGTCCACTAATAATTTTTCCATGGGTATCTTGAACCGTCCTTTTAAACTTCTCAATTCCCTACAAAGAAAAAACATAAGCACTTAAGCGTTCATCCTTTTTATAAATCGCTCATTAACTTCTTTTAACTCTCTTTCATAAGACCAAGAGATATTTTTTTAGGAAGAATTGGTTCAAATTAGGATAGATTCAAAGTTCCTCAGTAGACCTACCAACATGCACCAAACACACAGGTAAATTGCTAAAATTAAATGAATCCAAAAGAAATGCAGGCAAAGGTTTAATCACTTAAAAGAAAAACACAGATTAAGCTAAATCAGTTCAGAACCTATATCCTTTTTTTTTTCACTTCTGCCCTATGAATATAAAGATAAGGCAGCATGAGTAAAGGCCAATCTTACATGAAGTAACGTTCTCCCAAAACTTGCTTCCTCGTCAGCTATAATCTCTCTAATGCGCGTCTCGTGTTGCTTTAGCTCAGGAAAGACATGGCTCATAACATCCACCAAAACTTTTACCAATCTGATTCCATCATAACAAAAAGTTACCAAATAAGGACAAACCCAGACTGCAATATTTATTACAAAAACTGAGTGTGGGAAATCCCCTTGTAAACTACAATCTGATAAAGGAGAAAACACATATATTACAATGTACAATGTATTATTTAATTAAAGAAAAAATTGCATACATACCCGCTGAAAAATCCTTGCTCTGCTTTCAAAACTTCTCTTCCATAACGTACTGCACGGCGAAGAATGCGTCGTAAAACATATTCACGCCCTTCATTGCCTGTAAAACAAAATATTATGATATATTTCACAAATGATCATGCTAGTTGATAACACATATGTTCTAGATACTATCAAATATTAAGATGGAGCAGAGCAGGTTTTCATATCAACCTGGACAAGAGCCATCGGCTATAGCAAATGAAAGAGTTCGGATGTGGTCAGCAACAACTCTGTATGCCATGTCAATGCCATCCTTGTCATCTGTCCCCACTTTGCCTGTATAAGGTCTGGCACGAGTTGCCTGCCAAAAATGGAGTTAATGAAATGCATATTGAAACTGAGTCATGTAAAAGACTGAAGGAGAGTGAACATATGTGTTTTTATATTACCTTTTGAATAGCATCAAAAATAGGTAGAAAGACATCAGTATCGTAGTTGCTCAACTTGTTCTGAAGAATTGATGTCAATCTTTCGAAACCCATTCCAGTATCCACGTGTTTGGCAGGGAGAGGTTTCAAAGAAACATTAGCTTCCCTGTTAAACTGCGAAATAGAAACAAATAAATGCACAATCACCCATCAGAGCTGCCCTAAAGTTTACATGAGACAAAACATAAGAAAGTTACCTGAATAAAGACGACATTCCAGATTTCAATCAATGTGGGGTCATCATTGTTAACCAAATGTGCGCCATCACGACCACCAATTCGATCAAAGTGTATTTCAGTACAGGGTCCACACGGCCCAATATCACCCATCTCCCAAAAGTTATCCTGCCACACAATTTTACAATCGAATCAACAAAATTAAATAACTGTTCTTGGATCCAGAGTACTGCTGTGTTGAAAAAATAGTTGATCAGAGAACAGTTTAAAAATGGAAAGAACTTAGTAGAAAGCATACTTTACAACCAAAAGGCAAAACTCGTGCAGGTGGGAGATATTGAAGCCATATATCTCTTGCTTCATTATCAGCGGGAAGGCCCAATTTCTCATCACCGCCAAAATAAGTAGCATATATTCGATCAGTTGGCAGCTTATAAACCTGTACATCAACAAGCAAGAACCAAATAAACATACCGAAGAAGAATCAAAGTTACTTATTGCAAAACAAGATAAAAGTTGATGTCATTACGGTTGTGAGAAGCTCCTATGACATTCCAATAGCCTCCTTCTTAAAATAATCACCAAATGACCAGTTACAAACGCAATTCACCAAACATTTGGTGTGCATTAAAAACACACATGGAACATAAACTACAAATAATCATTTTCAACAATCCATATCATCTACTAAAAATTAAATTGAAGAATGAAAAGAGATAAACATGTCAAACCTGAGTAATATTCATCAATCACATTCTACCTACAAAAATAAATTATAACATAATCAATCGACATATATATCAAGGTGATTTCCCCCAAATTCTTTTTAGGGTTTTGATTAACATAATCAATTGAAGAATGAAAATATTATACAGTAATAAAATGGATGCTTACCAATTCGTCCATATGGATAGTGTACAAATATTTTGTGTAGTGATTTTGAACCGGGCATAGTTCATAGAATGAATTGAATTGATAACTTGTGTTTGTGAATTGATAAATGATGTTTCGAGGTGGTGTTTTGATTAGCAATAAAAAATGAATTGAAAGAGCAATTATTTTTGGGATGATTTGTATAAGGCGCATGGTCATTAAACACAGTTGAAGCGTATGAAAGAAGCTGTTGATTGAGATGAAAAATCGTGTGAAAGAAGTAGGGAGAGGGGCAAAATGGGGATTGACCAAAATTTCAGTTTTCACTTTTCCACTTTGACCAAAAACTCTTTATAAGTATAGATAATGCATGTAATCAACTAAGGCCTTCCCTTCTTAATGGAAGTGAGCCACATACATTGACAAGTCAATTACGTAGGCCAAAGTCAATCACATACCACATAGCACATTATAGATTTTAATAATTATGGTGTCTTCCCCAATTTTGATCTATCTAAACATGTGACAAAAACAAAACAATTAACAATCGATGACTAACATGCATGTTTTGTCACAGATCAAAGCATAACAATTACCAATGAGCCACAAGATACGCTCATAATCCATGTCACATAACAATTATTCATGATTAAACCACATAAAAAAAATATATTTGCATGCAACCTAGGGTTCCTATAATTTTTACGAAACTTTAAAAAAAAAATTCTCGGATGAACAGTACCGAATGAACAGTGTTCTCGGGTGAACAGTGTTCGTGAACAGTAAAAAATATTTTTAGGGTTTCAAAAATTAACACCAAGAAAACTTTAAGCATGCAATAATAATCAAAGATTTCAAATTTTTATGTGTTTCAGTAACAAATTATACAGTATTAACCGCTCTTGATGCCACTGTTAGAATTTAAGTATCATAACAATTACATAATTAAACATATAAACATCAATAATGTGCAACGGAAGCATAAAGATCAAATACACATAATTAATTAACTGAAAACCTAAATATGAACGTACCGTGGTGATTCTAGCCCGAACAAGAATCAAAAGCAATTGTCTTGGACAATTTGAAGAACCCTAATTATTTTATATGGATCAATGATTAACCCCTTACCGTTTTGTTAATCGATCCCTTGATAATTACTATAGTGAGTAATTGCCTCGTTCTTGTACACACGAATTAAACCGTATTAAGGTGATGCTAGTAACAACACAAGAAACAATTTTGTTTATAAAAAACAAAAGTCGAATCACCCTAAAAGGGTGTTCGGCCGATTTACTTATAAAGAAAGAAAACACAAAGTTAGGGTTTAGTGTTGTGTACAAAAGTTACAAAAACTAATGACCCTTGATTTGTATTTATAGTGTTAATAACTTGGAGCTCAAGTTGGTGTGGGATTGGGTTTTCCTAAGCCCAACTGATCGGCCATTGATCCCACAAGGAGATTTGGAAGCTTCTTGACTTACCAATTATTAATATATAATTCTTTCCTTATATTCATCTAACGGCCGTTGGTCCCTTTTACCGTTAAGTACTAACGGTCATTACATACTTGTGCATAATCAATGTTGCAAAAATCGTGAATCGGTCCTGAGGCGGTCGAGGACCGAGTTGCGTTTTTTAGCCGATTAATCAGCCCAAAACCTTGTAATCGCCAATTAATCGGCCGACTTCCTTGTAAATGTCTTCAAGTTCCAGGGCCTTGTAGCATGGAATCGGCGATTACAAGGCCTTGTAGGCCGTTTTTTGCAACATTGTGTATAATAATAAATATATAAATATATTAATTATTATTTCTTAATACTCATTCATAACGTGTGCAATCACGAGGTCTCGAGTTCGATTCTAGTCATACAAATATTAATATTTATCCATAAACTTTAATAGATGAGGCTTAGCAAGTTTTTGTTGAGGCTCGCTTATGTCTGTCCCTATAACTTGCTTGTAATGCTCTACCACCTGGATCAAAATCATTAAAGAATCAAAACTCAAGACTATCAATTTGCATAAACTAAATGTTAGCAAAACTTTGATAATCGACAATGTTGGCCTCTCATGATTGGGATCCCAATAAACTTCTAGTTACGATTAGTAGACCTACTACACTAGTGTAACTAAATCCATGCATAGACCTTTGTGTTAATGTTGTACTAATTTTGAAAAAATGGGTCAACAAGATGTGGTAAAGCAAGTTTAGGCACGAAATTAAGCAAATATCTTGGCCTACCAATCATTTCTCTTATAAATGAATTAAAAATAATAATAATAAAAAAAAAAAATACATGAAGGAAGGCTCACACCGATAGCGGCTTGACCATTGCTAGTACCAACATCCCATGCGAGTGAGTGAGAGGAGGTTCGATCGGCTAACATGGAGTACCATTCAACTGGATAAGTTGGTCGTGCATCCAGATTTGCCTCGGCTTGTTTATCGAATAATCCGGCCATTTTTATTAGCTATTTTGGCTAATGGAATTTGCAGACAGGAAACAAGAAGGAACCAAATAAATAGAGAAGCCATGCCTCTTGCAACAAGCTAAAAGATGCATAGATTAATAAAGTTTGTTGAACAAGTGGTAAATAATTATTCATGTTATTTTGTTTTTGTTAAGCTAAAAAAGACAAACCTACCTCACAATGCAACAACTTTCGTCGTTTTGTTATCACTTATTGCTTCATGTAATAAGATAAAATGAAAACCACATTCTAGTAATAAAAAGCTTGCGACTTTCATCACTAAGTATCAGAACTTTGAAAAGCCCTTACTAATTTCTTAGAACATGACTAGGCTTTATAAGCTAGTGTTCGGAACTAGCTAGAACACAAAAAGGTGATATATCATCATACTAGGATACCCATAGCTTCTTATATCATTAAAACATGAATTCTAGGCATAACCCCATGATGGGTACAAGCTTAACCTGAAATTAGAGACTTAAGAATGATTGATACCTCAAAATAGAATTCGAGCCCCTAACACTTGATATTATAATGGGAAAATTCTTTCAAAACGTACAATACTTGTCAAAAAAATCACTTTTGAGTAACGTACTTTTAATTTTCGTTATTGTGGTACTAAACTTTCATTTTTGGCTTCTTTTACGCATTTTGGAACGTTTTTATGACATTTTTGCCCCTGGATTTCAAAAAATATGAGGGGCAAAAACGTCCTAAAGTGCATAAAAGAGGCCAAAAATGAAAGTTTAGTAACCCAATAAGGAAAATAAAAAGTTCGATACTCAAAAGTGATTTTTTGGACAAGTATGGTACGTTTTAAAAGAATTTCCCCTATTATAATTCCTTAGCTTGAACTTGCTTAAAACTTTATAAAATCAAAACCCTGATTGATTGTTTCTTCTTTCATGTGTGAAACGAGAGAGATGAAGGTACGAGTGAGTTTATGAGGTTTACTGGAGTTTAAGGAAATAAATTAAAGGGGCGGGGTTGAGTCGGTGGGTTCGGTTGTGATGTCAACCCAACCCGAACCTCATCTCTCCTCATCGGTTTAAATTATCGGATCAGTTATGTCAACCATAACTTGTTTACACATAACTTAAACCTGATCCATTTAACTCGTATATATACTTGTATTGGCGGGTTAAATAGGTTACAAGGATTGAATAGGTTAAACGGGTTTCGGGTTGACCCATTTAACCCGTTTTATAAACAAAAGTTAGCATATTACACGAGTTAAACAAGTTAAACGGGTTTGCGGGTCGACCCGTTTAATAAAATATAAATAATTTTTAATTTAAAAACAAAATCTAAAACGAGTTGGCAGGACAACCAGCTTAATTTATTTTAAACCTGAAACTCAAACCTGACCTGTTTAATAAACAGGTTAGATGGGTTGACCCAAACCCGACCTGAAATCTGTTTAGACTCATCATGAACCTGCTAATTTTCGTGTCGGTTTCAGGTTGGGTTTCGTGTTGGGTCAGAAATTGCCACCCTAATTGTAGTGTTATTATTCAACTTTAGAGGTTAGACAAAGGTAGTCCGTGTTAGATGAATCATTACATAAGTAGTCCTTATTCTTTAACAACTTATTTTCATGAGAGATCCTCTTAACTAACTGAGACTTATAAATGTAACATGAGTTAAATTGGAAGCTTGAAAAAAAAATACATAAAAATGATTACGATGAAAGTCATGGTGTTACAGATTTCAAGTTCAAGCAAACAACTTAGATGTGACTACATCAATCTTCCAAGGAGGGGACGACTTTACCCAATTTCAGTTTGTATGATGATAAACGCAAACTCTGTAGACTATTCAACCAAAAGTTCAAAAACCATGGTTACTCATAATAAGATAATATGAAATGACAATACTTAACACCATTCTAGTAGCTAGGTCGAAAGTCTTGTCTAGTTAAGTTGGCGTCCTCTTTTGATACCTAAGTACCTAACGTTGATGAATTGGGTGATGTGGGACGACTGGACAGAAAATATAATGACTATTTCAATTGTTAGAAACAGAAGGTGTTCCTATTCAACAACTTAGCACAAGATTGAAGACATGGATATTTAACCTTCATTTTTTTCTTCACATGTAAATTAATCATCAGTTTACTTTATTATTCGTCTTTAGCCTAACAGCTTAACCGCAAAATGTTCTTTATTCATGAAGATATCATGTAAGGACTTGCTTTTATTTCGTCTTTGGGTCATTTTTCTTTGTGCCATTCATTCAATAAACTCGACATATAATACGTAATATGGGTGTACATTCTAATCATTTTTTTCTTGTGCAAAAGACGATTTGCAGTTACTCATGTCATCTCGAGAGTATTTGGGTTAAATCACTTGGATATAAGGTATCAGTCTACCATTTGATGTGTTATATATATGTGAGTGATTGCTTTTATTGTTGCAACTTGTTGGACAATGTAACGATATTTCATCTGTTTATATTGAAATGCCAATACATAGAGACATATAGAGTGTGTACGTCTGGTAATTGATAGGTTTTTAAAGTTGTTTTTGAAACTATTGTAATCGGAAACTATAGTTAGGATTAAATGATAAATAAATTTGAAATGAGAAGACTCAAAAAGAAAAAATCGCACATTTCATATGTATCTATAAAAATAAATGTAAAATTTTTACATTTTTTCTCTTCAATTAAAATGAGTGACTAAAATACCTATAGGTGGCAAAATAGGTGAGTCTGGTCGGGTTTAGGTCACGGGTCTAGATGGGTTTTGGGTCTATAAGGGTCTATGTCTAAATGAGTTTTCTAGAAACATTGGTCTAAACGAGTTTTGGTCCAGTATTAAAAAATAAATAAATAAATAAAAATAAAACAAAAATAAAAAATCTAGACCTTCATTGGGTAACTTGTAAATTTCACTTTCTATCAAATACCGAATTAGACTCATGTTAGAGAGACCAAACTAAACTTATCTCGTACTAGATATTTATCCACCTCATTCCTTATCACTATCCTCGTTTTATTTTTTCCTTTTACCAAATTTCTTCTCCTGAAAACTATTGTAAATCATTTTAAGGTAATTCTTGTGATTGATATCATCTAATGTTTAAATGAGTATGATATCTATAATACTATAAGATTCAGTCCCTAAATTTAATGTGGAGTTATGATGATAGAGTTTGTAGAGTTAGAAACAAGTTAGAGTCGTTTAGTAGTTGCATAGAGTACAAGATAGCTAATGCTCGGAATTCAATGCAACCTCATAATAACTATACAATCATGAAAGGAGATGAAGTGCAAGGGTTGCCTGAATTGATCACATAGCATTTAGTATAGAATTAAAAGTCGGTTAGATGAAGTGCAAGGGTTGCGAAAGGTTGCAAGAATAATTAATGATTTAACCTAATTTATGCCTATATAAACCGGCCAAAATCACATTTAGTATGTACATTTGTAGATGATTCACACATCTTTTATATCTTTGATTGTTGGTAGCGGTATGTAAATTCTCTTTTGCAACATTTTGGAGATGATTCACACATCTTTTAGATCTTTGTAATTAAGTTGGTCTTTTTTTTTTTCTTAATTTAGTTATCATACGCAGGTACCTTAAAAATCACACAAGATCATGCATGCTTAGATAAATGGAACCAAAGATTGTGATACCAACTATTTTATTTGTTTCTTACATATTATGTTAATGCATTTTCATATACAAGTAATTTATGTGCGTTTTCTATTGATGTAGCTCACATGTGCGAATTAATTCAAGAAAATGTGCACAAGCATGTATGTAAAGCAACATTTAAATGGTTAAATGATATTTTTTAGTGTGATTAGTTTATGTAAGTAGTTGCTTTCGAATGCTCTTTGAGAAATATTAGAATGAATTTATCGTGTACAATTGAATTATTATTGAAAAGAAGATCGCAAAGTGTTATCTTTTTTTATATGTAGAATCATTAGTGAGAAACCAATATTTACGCCAATTAAATGAGTTTGCTATAATAGGAAAATACGACATATTAAAAATATCACATTGAGTAATGAATAGAAAAGGAAAAATACATAATTTTGACTTAAATCTGTTTGTAAATTATAATATCAAATAAAAAAGTTGAGTTTTAAACATAAGCAAAAGTTCAAACTTTTATCGAAAAACAAAACCGGTTCATTTAATGTGAAATATATACAACATCGAGATGGAAGTGCAAGGCTTGCCGGAATTTATCACATGATATTTAGTAATTAGTATACAATTAAAAGTCGGTTATGGATTGAGATGAAGTTGAAAATGTTGCAAGAATAATTGATGATTTAACTTAATGCAATATATATATAGATATATGTGTTATGTTAATGCATTTTCATATACAAGTAATTTATGTGTGTTTTCTATTGATGTAGCTCACATGTGCGAATTGATTAAAGAAAATGTGCACGAGCATGTATGTAAAGAACATTTAAATGGTTAAATGATATTTTTTACCATGATTAGTTTATGTAAGCATGTAACTTGAATAATGAATATAAAAGAAAAAGTATATAATTTTTTCTCAAACCCATTTGTAAATTAAAAAAATTAAGTTTAATACATAATAGTGGAGTTCAAAGGTTTTAGGAATTATTAATAGTGTGTTAATTAATAGTCATTTAGTTAGCTATTTAGAATTGAGTTTATTGATAAAATGTATTAATATTAGTTAGACTTTAATGTTAATTTTCAATAAAATTAGTTGTACAATAAAATGAGATAAAGCTAAAAAGGTTTGTAACGATTTTTATACAGTTTATGTGGCATTATTATATATACATTATTACACAAATTTTAACTTACAAACTTAATAAAGAAAATATTTAGCGCATATTAAACTATGACCAATTAGAGAGACCCCGTGTGCTTCATATTACCATGCAAAAATCATCTAATAGACAAGTATTATAGGGCTAAGTAATAGACCAAAAGAAATAAAGCCATTTTTGTATCATACAAATAAGTAATATGCCAAAAGAAACAAAGTCATCACAACTTAATAACCAAAAGCCAATATATAATACAACACCACAATACCAAAACAACATCAAACACTTTTAAATTTTTATACAAGAAAGTTAAAACATTTCATACAACATACTAAATAATAATTACGTACACACTCGCCAATATACAGAAAAAATACACGATTAACAATTAGATTATTAGCTCGTGCGTAGCACGGGTTCTGCCTGCTCGTATCATGTAAAAATGAGTCCATTTCAAGTAGAAAATATAGAGTCCACTAATTTGCTTACACTCATAGTATTTGGCAACGTGACATTTCATGTTGATCCAAACATGAGAAGACCTCTATCATAATTATTACGGAGTATTTAATTTGAATTTCATTTCAGTCACGTAAATAAACTATTGTAAAACATTAGAAGGTAATTCTTCAATTTGATTTCATTTGGGACACGTAAAAATGCCATAGCACTCGATGCTTTATAAGTCATAACAAGTTTGATCAAACAAATAAAATATTATAGATTTCAATTTTGTAACTGTTTAATTACAATAATTTAACAAGAAAGAAGTTCATACTAAACCAATTACAACTCGTAAATGATAATTAGGAGCAAAAAGTAGCTTAATATAAACTCAAAACTTTTATAATTATTAATGACAAAACTAGCTATATAAAAACAGCAATAATAGTTTTAGTCTAGATCATTTTTCTAAAAGAAAGAGCCTAGCCTAGTCAATTTATAATGATATCTTCAGGATAAACATTGATGAAAGGGGCGATGTGGGACTAGTTCTTTTTTATCTGTATTTCCATGTCGACACTTACTTTATTGAACTAAACATATAAACCGAAACTAATTGGTAAGTATCTTTGTCCATTCGCTACAAAAGATATCATATGAATAAAAGGGTACATGTATACCTACAAGATATTTATATCGGAGCCAATGCTTGTTGTCAGTCTCTTATGGAAAAGCTCATATGTTATCATATATGTGTCGGAAAGTGGGAGTGTAACTAAAGAGAAGTATAAGATGGAGCTTGAACGCAAATAAAACTGTAGGTAGGATACAAATAGAATTTGGTTGTATCAATGGGTAAATGATATTCATTCACTTACAGGCCGGACACAAGGGGATTCACGGGAAACACATTAATATTTGCGTTCAAGCATCCTCTTTTGTTTCTTCTTTTGTTATGGAAAGACCACATAGTAAGTAACATAATCAAGCATCCATTCATATTTGCGTTCAAGCATCCTCTTTTGTTTCTTACTTGTTCCCATATACAGTTCCTCATAATTTATACTTAAGTTTTAGTGTTTTCATGTCATATGAAACTTAGTTTATCGAACCGAAACTACTTAGGATGCATCTTTATCCTTTTCGTTACATAAAGATATCATATGATCAATAAAGGGACACACACACCAATCTGATAGTCATAGCAGAGCCTATGCTTGTTGTTGCTCAGCTCATCTATTATCAGATGTGTTGGGAAAATTGGGAGCGGAATGAGAAAGAAGTATAAAATTAAGTTGTAGCTTGAACGCAAATAAAATTGTATCAATGATAAAAATATAGTATAGTTGTATGAAAGGGTAAACGATATTACAGATCAAACAAGTAGAATAAAAATAAACACAACTAGTGTTTGATTACAATCTCACGTTCATTGAAACAATTTGATAAAAGCATCACTCATATAAGTAGGCAGTAGCAATAGCATAATAAGTCCCTTTTTTAAGACACTTTTAAAGCCAAGGAGTGACGTTACCTTTTCTACTTTTATTGCTTGTTTTTACTCAACAATATATTCAAATGACGTGAACAATGAGGGATACGTTTAAATTTGGAAAATTATGAGTGTATGATAAGAAAAATGAGAATGACTTCTAGTCACATATTTAAAGTAAAATAAATAATTTTAAAGAAAGCTATATGCATTTACTTTTGTAGGTACATATGAAATATGTGACTGTGAAATGATAATTCGAAGCATATTCGTGAAAGGGGAGAAAATGTCTATGATACGTTTCATTAATTGAATGAACTACATTGGTTTTGCTCACCTATGTCTTTTAGGCCTGTTTTGGACATTTTATACGCATAAATAGTTAAATTGATCGCTTCAAAACTTAGTGAACTCGGATCAACGTATTAGTTATATATGTTTGCATAAATAAGTAAGATAACTAGATAAGATAAAGTATCATAATTGGTTATATGGACTTTCCACTAGAATGTGGTTTTCATTTTATCTTATTACAGTACATGAAGCAATAAGTGATAACAAAACGACGAACGTTGTTGCATTCTGAGGTAGCCGGCGGAGCTTAGTGAGGACCGGGAATGGTCCCGGCCCCCTAGGCCTAAGCCCGTTAGTGTATTTTTTCGCGATTTCATGTGTTAAAATTTTGTTTTTTACTTCTCGGCCCTCCCATATAATGTTTTTCCGGAAAAAAAAAATTTTGTTTCGGCCCTCCTACAAAATTTTTTCTAGCTCCGCCAGGTAGGTTAGTCTTTTTAACTTAACAAAAACAATATGACATGAATAATTAACAAACTTTATTAGTCTATGCATCTTTTAACTTGTTGCATGAGACATGGCTTGTATATATATTTGTTTCATTCTTGTTTCCTGCAAATTCCATTATCCAAAATAGCTAATAAAAATGGCTGGATTATTTGATAAACAAGCCGAGGCATATTTGGATGCACGACCAACTTATCCAGCTGAATGGCATTCCATGTTTGCCGATCGAACCTCCTCTCACTCACTTGCAATGGTCAAGCCGCTATTGGTGTGAGCCTTCCTTCATGTATCTTTTATGTTTTTTTATTCATTTATATAAGAGAAATGATTGGTAGGCCAAAATTTTTGCTTGATTTCGTGCCTAAACTTACGTTACAATATCTTGTTAACCCATTTTTTCGTAAATCAGTTAAACATTCTTACAATCATACTAGAAGTTCGCGCCATTGTGTTTCGGTATGTGAGTCAAGTTAACGGATAAAGGTTGATGCATTGTAGAGTTATTTGCTTTCTTGCGATCAATTCTATAAAATGAATTAAGAAATACAAATCCACAAGTTAACGCGCAAATTTATCACCCTCGTGATGAATAATTGGGGGAACAAACATATTGACGTTTGCAAAAGTATTTACCATTTTTTGAAGTACGCAAAAATTCTTGGAACACTTGTCAAAAATTTGTTAAAGTCGCACAATACATCGGTCACAAGAGTATAATTGAACTTTTAATTTTATTAGACCACAAAAAAGAAAGAAAATTGACCAGTTTTGAAATATAGGTTCTATTTGAAATTCTAAAGAATAAAGCAAATGAACTCGTGACCATCCATCCATCAGTGGCATATAAAGCAAGTAAAAGACTCACTTTTCTTTTCATTTCTTTATTCCATTTACTAAACGAGTACCCGTGCATAGCAACGAGATTTTTTAGCGACAAATAATTTATTAATAAAAAAAAGTTTATAGGTTATGAATGGAAAATAATAAAAGTTTGAAGATTTGGGAAATAAACATAATGTTTTGAAACCCGGTTTGACCCAGGTGGTTCAACTGGTTGAACCTTTCAGTTGAAAAATTGGTCGATTTAAACCGGGTCAACTTGCTAGGTTGGGTCAAAAAGGGGTCAAATTAAACCGGTTCAACCGTCGGGTTTGAAGCGTCCCGAGTCAACCCGGTTTGTGATTTGTATTAATTAGTTGTATTTAATTTGGTAGATATGTTTTTAATTGGTTATACAATCAAATGTGAATGAATCATTGTACTTTTAAGTAATGGGGTGTTTTAATAAAAGTATTAATTACATTTCATAATTTCCTTTAATAAGATTTTTCAAGATTTCACATTACTTGACTTTTCAATTTTCCACTTTTCAAGATTGACCATTTTTCCTTTATAAATAGTACAGATAAAATACAAAAATGTTGACCGGTGACCTTAAGACTAGAGATGGCAACGGGGCCTGGTTTGCAGGGAATGGTTGATACCATCCCCATCCCCGAAGTTCAATAGCTATCCCCATCCCCGTCCCCATCCCCCGTCGGGGTTACAACTATGTCCCCATTCCCGTCCCCGATGGGGAACGGGGATCCCCAATGGGGAATCGGGGATTTTTCCCCGTTACAAAGTTGACATATTTAATACAATTTAAATGGTACAACCGTACTAACATCAAACAAAATTCATTCATTAGAGTAAATTCAAACATCAAACAAAATTCATTCATTAGAGTACTAACATCACAATGTTCATTTTGTGTAAAAATGGTACAACCGTACTAACATCAAATAAAATTCATTCATTAGAGTAAAAATGATCACGTCGAACAAAATGGTGCAACCGTACTAACATCAAACAAAATTCATTCATTAGAGTACTAACATCACAATGTTCAAAACACGCTCAAAAACTCTCACATAAATTTAGATGCGCCTGTGTAATGATAACCCATGACCATGGTGGAATGATGCGCAGGAATTTAGTGTTCACTGTAAATAAGAATGAAGATCTTTTATTCTTTTAGGAGATTGAAAAATGAGATGGTTACAACTTTGTTTCTAAAAATCTACAAGGTTATTTACAGAGGATATTAACTATTACGAGTATTTGACAAGAAAACTTTTATACATATATAAATGTATTTTGTATGGAAAATATATTCGGGGACGGGTACGGGGCCGGGTTCGGGAATTCGAGGGTATTACCATACCCGCTTTTCAATATCGGGGATTCCCCGCCTCCATACCCATACCCGGTCAACTCGGGGATTACCCGGTCAACTCGGGTTCGGGTTTCGGATTCTCCGTCGGGTTCGGAGTTTTTTGCCATCTCTACTTAAGACGACCTCTTCAAACTCACTGACAACAACAAAGATGACGTCATCCAAGTCTACGAATAATATTAGTTGGAATAATATTCGTTCAATCTTTTTTTTGTTTGGTCAATGACCCATTGATAATGGGTCTTTTCATAAACAAATCATCTATGTAGCCGGTATTAGTAAATCGATGTTAACATTGATAATGGATCTTTTAATATTAGTTCAGGTACAAATCGATGTTAATTTTTCTATGTATCGTAGGTTTTACCAGTATTAGTAAATCTGAAGTTTTGAAGACGCTAAGCGTGAAAATATCTGGCCAAAGAGAAATCGGGTTATCAACCACAAATTAACTTTCGTATTGTCTAACAATGGACCACATCCTCGGATAAAATGGGAAACTGTTGTCGACCGGAATAAAAGGTTAACTTTCGTTTGTTTTAACTTTGACTAGGTGCATACGGCTTTTTATGTCTAAAAACCGCAAACAAATGTGTCTAAGCAACGCGAAAAATGATTTTACCAATGGATACAAATCAAATCAAATTTGCAAATACACTTGATTCACCGTTTTTCAGATAAACAAGTAGTGATTAATGAAATAAAAAACTTAGAAACTGTGAAACTGGATTGTGCATTTTGTCGACATCACAATCTAATATTTATAATATCTACTTCAAGAATGGAAGAAAACTATATTCCGGATATACTGACAACGTGGGTCCAAATTTCGAAGTTGGCCTCTTTTATGCGAAAATTACTGCAGAGGCGCCTGTCAAAACAGGTAGCCTCGCAGAGGGTGGGTTTTTTTTCATTCCGAAAAAGGCCTCAAATTTTGCTGCACGAAATAAATATGTACACGCGTCGCACTCTCGTTAATCCGAAAAATTAAAAAAAAAAAATGCATTGCACATAAAAGTTGCAGCGAATTACAATAGTTCCGGGACTCACTTGAATTAAAAAAAAAAAAAAAAAAAAAAAAAAAAAAAAAAAAAAAAAACTTCTTTGCTTTGGTGCAGCGATGCATTTTGTCGACATCACAATCTCATATTTATAATATCTTCTTCAAGAATGGAAGAAAACTATATTCCGGATATACTGACAACGTGGGTCCAAATTTCGAAGTTGCCCTCTTTTATGCGAAAATTACTGCAGAGGCGCCTGTCAAAACAGGTTGCCTCGCAGAGGGTGGGTTTTTTTTTTCATTCTCAAAAAGGCCTCAAATTTTGCTGCAAACGTGCAGCAAAATAAATATGTACACGTGTCGCACTCTCGTTAATCCGAAAATTAAAAAAAAATGCATTTCACATAAAAGTTGCAGCGAATTACAATAGTTCCGGGACCCACTTGAATAAAAAAAACAAAAAAACACTTCTTTGCTTTGGTGCAGCGATGCATTTTGTCGACATCACAATCTAATATTTATAATAACTTCTTCAAGAATGGAAGAAAACTATATTCCGGATATACTGACAACGTGGGTCCAAATTTCGAAGTTGCCCTCTTTTATGCGAAAATTACTGCAGAGGCGTCAGTTAAAACAGGTTTGTCTCGCAGAGGGTGGGTTTTTTTTTCATTCCCAAAAAGGCCTCAAATTTTACTGCAAACGTGCAGCGAAATAAATATGTACACGTGTCGCACTCTCGTTAATCCGAAAACTAAAAAAAAATGCATTTCACATAAAAGTTGCAGCGAATTACAATAGTTCCGGGACCCACTTGAATAAAAAAAAACAAAAAAAAAAACACTTCTTTGCTTTGGTGCAGCGATGCATTTTGTCGACATCACAATCTAATATTTATAATATCTTCTTCAAGAATGGAAGAAAACTATATTCCGGATATACTGACAACGTGGGTCCAAATTTCGAAGTTGCCCTCTTTTATGCGAAAATTACTGCAGATGCGCCTGTCAAAACAGGTTGCCTCGCAGAGGGTGGGTTTTATTTTCATTCCCAAAAAGGCCTCAAATTTTGCTGCAAACGTGCAGCGAAATAAATATGTACACGTGTCGCACTCTCGTTAATCCGAAAACTAAAAAAAAAAAATGCATTTCACATAAAAGTTGCAGCGAATTACAATAGTTCCGGGACCCACTTGAATAAAAAAACAAAAAAAACACTTCTTTGCTTTGGTGCAGCGATGTATTACAAAATAAAAACCGACATCGCTTTTAACTATTACAACTTACCTTTTCAACCCTAAACTTTTTAATATTTACAAGTATTTTATATAACAAACTTTATTCGTTAAATATTTAGCAAATATGTAGCGAATTCGTTAATAAAAAAAATACCGTTGCGAAAAGCTCTAAATTACGAACAAAACGAGCCTAATATTGACATGCTTTTGACGTACGTACGATTTTTTAAAAAATGTTCAAGTTTGATTTATATATATATTTCTGTTTCTATTGAATTCTGGGATGTTATAAATTCTCTTATATCTCACTCGATTAGATATCAAGGAAATTACTTCTGTATGTTTGATCTTCTTTGTCTTTACTAAAACTAGACGAGTACGTACCTGTGTATACGTTATATCTTTTTTGTCATTTGTATAAAAACCAATCTGTTAGGCACAAGGTACCTATACTTGTAATACATTGGTGTATTGTTTTTTTTAAATAAAAAGCTTATTTCATGCTAGAGTTGTTTAATTTATCTGATATATTCTATAGGAATAAACAAGTATGAATGTGTGATCTAGTTGTGTAAACTAATTTATCTGATAATCGATCTGATGCTAGGCTTCACATGGACTCATTCACTAATTTGAATAAACTAACCAAATATGCAACCAACTCAAACAGATAATTCACATTTGACCAAGAAAAATTGGCTTAGCTACCCAAGTTCTTTTCAAATATTTTTCAATAGCTAGCATCTATTTGACTGTCAAAAAGATATCTGAGTTTATTGTTCACCAAATTATATGAAATTCATCATCAGTAGTACTCATTAATGTTATAAAGTAATAACACACACATGCTATATAGATAACACATTTATCTTTCTAGTAACATAAACTAAACTGAATAATAAAGATTTGAATGTGATAACTACAGCTTAATCCCGAGACATTGCAACACAGCATCGTTATCAATGAATGATAGAATTTGACTCATGAAGCAAAAGCAGCGTTTCCATATACGGCCACGTGGGGGACGTAGCATGCTTTCCTTCAATTTCAACACCAGTTATATGTCCTGACGAGGGCTCATAAACTTCAATTGTAGACTCTTTATAATCATCACCCTCCATCCCCAATAAAACCTCACCATTGTTCCTAAACCCCATTACGTTATAATACACCGACTTACCCTCAACCTTAACGGTATATATCTTTGTAAACGGTTTATTAACACCATCTTGCCTCATCCACACACCACAAACCGATATCTCACCCTCATTATAATACTCGAGCAAACAAAGCGACTCATCCGCCTTCGCGACCACCAAATTATGTGCACGTGCTAATCTGTCCGTAAGACACACTTCACCAAACTTCTCCCTCTTCAAATCAAATGAAATGATATAATTAGTCCTAAATCCTTCATCCAAACCAACACTATGCCAATAAATAATCCCATCTACAAAAACCTGATATGGTGTGAAATCACAAGATTTAAATTGCGTACCCGCATATACAGTTTTCCAAACACGTGTACTTAACGTAAAAACCTCAACCACCCATGTATTAGGTATTTTAGCTTTATCGACACTAATCTTAACAAGCTTAGGATCACTAGTATCAGGACAAACCCCAAAACCAATACGAGTACATCTATCTTTTGAATTCAATACATTAGGGATAACAATACCAACATATTTCCTAACACTAGGATTCCAAATAATAACCATCTTAGTTTCTACATCTTGGTAAAAGCCGTAAACACATAACAACCCGTTAACACAACCGAGTGTTAATATGTGTCTTAGTATGTTAAGGGGCTCGGGAGCGGTTAGGGGAAACTTTTGTTCGGGAAAAGTATTGTCATCGATAATTGAGGTATGTATTCGGACAAAACCTAACTTGTACTGTACAAGTAAACGATGCTGAGGGTTATTAAGGTGGTAGTTTTTTATAAATTTCGGGCCGTCGATAAAAGACTTCCATTGTTTTGAAACTGTTCGAAATCGGAGTAGTGATTTGATAGGAAATTTTTGAATGATTTCTGATTGGATTTCGAAAGGTATTTGATCTGACATACTTGCTATTTTTAGGATAAGTAGTGTGTTTTTTGGGTGGTTGATTTAAGGAATGTGTTTTTTGGGTGGTTGATTTTTGGTATGTGTGTTTTTGGGTGGTTGATTTAAGGAATGTGTTTTTTGGGGGGTTGATTTTTGGTATGTATCTTTTTTTTCTTTTTTTGGTATTATGTTTGTCTGGTTGTGGTATGATATCTTCACGCAGATCTAAAGACTTTTGGGCAGGACCACTAGGATTCACAAAATCATGAGATTGTTTGTCTGTTTGTAACATATTAATATTAAAGTTATGAAAATCACAAAATAAATCAAACGTTTTTCATTAAATGCTCAAAAGTTATCAGTTTTACCAAAGCATCCATTTCCCAAGTGGCTTTATTTATTTATTTATTTATTATTATTATTATTATTATTATTTTATTTAGATTATCTCAAACTTTCCAAGATTTGAAGGAAATAGTTGTTGGTTCAGTATTTAAACAATAAAATAGCTCGAGTTAAATTTACTCACCGATAAAAAGTGAGCGCTGTATAAATCTGTAATAAGTTAAAATTTTGTAATAAGTTGTAACATAGATCACAAAATTAATATCTATATTTGCCTAAGTTTTGCTTATAGATGACTTGGTCAAACACTAGAGGTCATTAAGAGGTGATAGTTATTTTCTACGAAAATACATTGAATAAAGTTTGTTATAGATGACTTGATCAAACACTAGAGGTCATTAAAAGGTGATAGTTATATACACATTTGATTGGATATACACGTAACAGTAGGGATTTAGTTAGAAGAAAATTTAAAATAAAAATGAAAAGAAATAAATATAATTACATAAAGAATAGGTGTGTATGTTGGTGAGAAGAAAAACACAATGAATAGGTTTGTACTGCACTACTTTATAAATGTGATACTTGTCATGTTGTTTCTTAGTGTTGTCGTTTCTAACTGTTAAATTAGATTACTTAAATAAATAATAACTATAAGCTCATCATTTCCCCTCACGTAATTGATGATGTATAGTCTATATATAGGCCACAAGCCCAAATAATAAACATTACTAAGGCCCGAAGCCATCATGCGTGGGCTATTATAACTTGGGCCGCATCAATAATGGGAATGGGCTCACGTAAGCCCAAGCCCAACTAAACTATATATGGTATAGATAATGATCTTCTATCTATGAAATAGATATCCTTAACCCGGATAAGCACCATGTGTGTGAAACGTAAGGAGCACGAACCCTACAAGGATTCTGCGCCTATATAAGGAATGACATAATTCTCATTAAAGGTACGATTCACAAACCCTAAAACTCTCTACGATAACCCTAAACCGATTACTTACTCTCACACCGGAGTCTAATCGTGGGAGACAATCCCACGATAAGTCTAACGGTGTTGTTTATTTTCTTAGTGCGCAGGTTTTCAAGCATTAAGGAACGAATTGGTATGAGAGCAAGAGCCCAAATCAGGAACACCCAACTTTTGTATCAACAAGTGGCGCCATCCGTGGGACCCCTACTAAAAACTACAGAACTAGAATGACGAAGAATAAAAATTCAAGCCAGCGGACTCCGCAGTTGGAAAAAACACGTGACCCCCAGAGGAAGAATCAACAAGATTCGACCCCTAGGCAGGCTGCTGGGATAACCAGCGCACCTGGTCACCAAGAGGCGGGAACAACCCAACCTCTTCCAGTGGTAGAACTACCTATAAGGACTACCCAAGCCACCACGGTGGTTCCAAGCGTTGAGGAACTCCAGCATACCCTCTTCACTACCCCTCACCAAACGGTACCTACAGTGGACAACACTGTACCACCAGGCGCGCCTAACCGAGATAGGGTGCCCAATACTGAGGCAAATATTCTTGCAGCAACTGAGGACACACCCGACCTAACGTTGGGAAATTTTGTATCCCAAAATTATGAAACCCTAACTGCCCTCATACAAGAAGAAGCAAGGAGAAGGTCGAGTACGAGCCTACAAGCCCCGGCTCAATTTTGGTCCTGAACGCGAATCATCACCACCGCGCCACCCACGAGGAAGACGCGCAGATAACGAAAAACGTACCACTATCCACGATAGGCTGGGTACGACTTCTGACTCACAATATTCAGAGGAATATGAAGACAGTGAGAGATGTAATAATGTTCATTCCAGACTTGGCAGTCGAGGGATACAAGACCGATTAGGACCTCAGCATTCACCAAGCGAAGGGTCCTCCAAGTCTAGGAGCAAGAGAATTCACGACAGATTGGGGAGGAGAATATCCCCAAGTGAAAGCCCCTCAAGCTCTTCCTCTGAAGGAAGCCGGCGCAAGCGCTGAAAAAGAAATCACTCTTCCTCCAGCGACTCCTCGGACAACGAGGATAGGGAAACAGGACACTGGAAGTCAAGAGGAAGACGTCACGAAGAAAAAAATGAAGACATGTCTCTTCTATGGCGTCGTTAGAAAGTTGATGCGTTTACACGACGCATTAGCGACTACTCTGACCACAAAAGGAGGCGCATGCCCACTAACGTGAAAACATATGATGGGACAGGTGATCCGGATGACCACCTAAAAGTTTTCGAATCGGTTGCTACTATCGAAAATTGGCCACAACCTGTGTGGTGCCATATGTTTAATTCTACATTAGTAGGGAATGCGCGCACATGGTTTAGCAAACTCCCACGACGGAGCATCGGTGGATTTGAAGAATTACGGAAAGCATTCTGCCTAAACTTCACCCAAAGAAAGAAGTGCGCTAAAAACCTTGTTGAATTAGCCAGAGTAAAACAGCACCAAGAGGAATCGACCAGTGCTTTTATGGAACACTTTAAAGATGAGTGCATACAGGTCAAAGCGTGTCCCGAAATTCTAAAAATTTCAGGGTTCATGAATGGGATTAACAACTCAGAACTCATTCGGAAGCTAAATGATAAGGTTCCCCAAACTTTCGATGAGCTAACAAAGCGCACAAGATCCTTCATACAAGGAGAAGCAGCCGCGGCAGACAGCAAAAAAGGTTATTCGAATTATAGGCAACAAGAACAGCCTAGGAGACAATCCAATGATCAAAATAACAACTGTAGCAGGAATTATCGCATTGGACGAGATAATGAGAAGTATACCCCTCTCACAAAAACCCCAAGGGAAATATTTGTTACAGAAGGAGCAAACTTCCCAAAGCCTCCGCCAATGCGCACCGCAGAGGACAAGCGCATAGGGAATGGATATTGCGAATATCATGGCCAGAAAGGCCATATAACCAACGAGTGTGTCCAGCTACGACAACTGATTGAAAAATTAGTAAGAGAAGGCAGAATGGACCACCTCGTAAAAAACATCAAGGAAGGAAAGGATAAACAAAGGAATGGGGGCAAGAAAGAATCCCCCAAAGAAAAAGCTGACACCATATACATGATACAGTCATGGCAACGCAAGATAAAATAAAAAGTCAGTCAAAAATTCTCTCCAGAAAAAGAAATATCCTTCCCTACTCTAGCTGCGGACAACGCAGTAGTAGAACCGCTAACCATTGAAATACATACGGGGGGCATGATATCTACCGCATGTACATCGATGGGGGAGCATCCGCAGACATCCTATACGATCATTGCTTCAAAAGGCTACGACCTGAGATCCAAAGTCAATTGATACCAGCTACAACGTCGCTGAATGGATTTACAGGAGAAAAGATTTGGCCTATGAGGCAACTGCGCTTGCTAGTGGTCGTGGGTGATGAACAACACTCCACAGTACCATGGATTAATTTCATGGTAATCAAGTCTCCCTCACCATACAATGGAATCATTGGGAGACCTGGAATATCATCCATGCGCGTTGTACCACCTACAACACATGGGATGCTCAAATTTCCAGTGGAAGGAGGAGTTGTTACCCTCTATAACACAACGACACCACCAAAAGAATGCAACGTAGTAACCACTGAGGTGGAGAGTATCCCAGAACATCGCACAGAAAAAACACCAAACTTAAAAGTTGCTATTCATCCCGATTACCCTGAACAACAAATTTCGATTGGAGGATCTTTATCTGACAAAAGTAAAACAGCTGTGTGCGCACTCTTGCAAAAGAACCTAGATATCTTCGCATGGGAACCAAAGCACATGACCGGAGTGCCACGCTCCATCACGGAGCACAAGCTACAAATCCGACAAGGATATCCCCCAATACGACAGAAGAAGCGCGGCCAGGCCCTAGATCGCGCAAAAGCTATTCTGGAAGAGGTACACAAGCTCGTAGATGCAGGCATCATGCGCAAAGTATACTATCACGACTGGCTTTCTAACCCAGTGATGGTAAAGAAGAGTGATGGCAGTTAGAGAATGTGCGTGGACTTCACAGATCTTAACAAAGCATGTCCACAGGATTGCTATCCACTACCAGAGATAGACTGGAAGGTAGAATCCCTGTGCGGATATCCTTTTAAATGCTTCCTAGACGCATACAAAGGGTATCATCAAATACAGATGGCAATCGAGGATGAAGAAAAAACAGCTTTCCACATCAGTCAAGGGGTGTACTGCTACACGAAAATGGCTTTTGGCCTAAAAACGCAGGCGCAACATACCAACGATTGGTGGACACAGCTTTCGAGAAACAAGTAGGTCGAAACTTGGAAGTCTACGTTGACGACCTTGTCATCAAAAGCCACACAGAGGATGAATTGGTGGGCGACATTGAGGAAACGTTCAAAACATTGGGACAAATAAACATGAAGTTGAATCCCAAGAAGTGCACCTTTGGCGCAACTGAAGGCATGTTCCTCGGATACTTAATAGAACCTGATGGAATCAAGCCTTGCCCAGAAAAAATAAAAGCTGTTATTGATCTTCCCTCACCGCGCACACTCAAAGAAGTCCAGTCATTAAACGAAAAGCTAGCAGGGCTAAACCGTTTCTTATCTAAGTCAGCAGACAAATCATTCCCCCTCTTTAAAACACTCACGAAGTGTACTAAAAAGGGAGACTTTCGTTGGACCGAGGAAGCAGAAGAAGCTTTCCAATAACTAAAACAACATCTGGCATCTCTTCCCAAACTTGTCGCACCGCGACCAGGGGAAGAGCTAATCATGTACTTATCTGCAACCCATGGAGCAGTTAGCGCAGTACTATTGATAGATAGGAACTCCGTCCAGACACCCATATACTTTGTAAGCAAAGCACTGAAGAAGACAGAGACTAACTATAGCGCTATGGAAAAGCTGGTCTTAGCCCTGGTATTTGCAGCTAAAAGACTGCGCAGATACTTTCAAGCGCACCCAATAACTGTAATCACAGATCAGCCAATCAAACAAGTTATCTCTAAACCTGACGCATCAGGACGGCTACAAAAGTGGAGTGTGTTGTTAAGCGAATATAACATCTCGTATAGACCGCGTACTGCAATCAAGGGAAAGATATTAGCCGATTTCATTGTTGAGAAGCCAGATACAGATAGTCCAACCCCAACAACCAAAACGGACCTGCAGGAGCCCTGGATTCTGTTCACGGATGGATCCTCATGTGTGGATGGATCAGACGCAGGCCTTATTCTTACTAATCTAGAAGGTATGGAATTCACCTATGCGCTGCGTTTCGAATTCACAGCCACAAACAATGAGGCAGAATACGAAGCCCTACTCGCTGGACTGCGTATTGCAATCCAAATGGGTGTACGCAACCTGGAGGCAAACGTAGATTCTCGGCTAGTCGCTAACCATGTGCTAGGTGAATATGAAGCCAAGGATAAACACATGATCCAATACCTGGATAAGACCAAGTCCTTAATTAAAAACTTTGATAGGTTCACAATAAAACAAGTGCCTAGAGGGGACAACAGGAAGGCTGATGCGCTTAGCAAGATCGCATCCACGAGCTTTGCGCACTTATCAAAACAGGTATTGGTAGAAACCTTACAAAACAAATCAATCTTGGAGATGGAAGTATCCACGGTGATAGAAGAACAAGATCCTACATGGATGACACCTATCATTGAGTTCATTAGCAAAGGAGTCTTACCACAGGATCATAAGGACGCTCGAAGAGTACGGCGCACAGCGCAGCGATTTGAACTACGGGACAACATCCTCTATCAACTTTCTTTCTTGCAACCTTGGCTACGATGTGTTGGACCCCTTCAAGCAGACTATGTACTCAGAGAAATCAACGTTGGATCATGCAGCATGCACTCAGGGCCGCGATCTGTTGTAGCGCGCGCTCTACGGTCTGGGTATTATTGGCCAACTATGTACCGCGACGCGCGCGATATGATAAAGAAGTGCAGCAATTGCCAAGTCCACAGGCCAATTCGGCACTAACCACAACAAGAGCTAACACCTATTACCTCACCAAGGCCATTCTACAAGTGGGGCATTGACATCGCAGGACCCTTTCCAGTTGCAGCAGGAGGGCTAAAATTCCTCATCGTAGCCATATACTACTTTGCGAAGTGGATTGAGGCATAGGCAGTGGTGAGTATCACGGGCAACCAGGTCAAACGCTTTGTATGGGATAACATTGTCTGTCGCTTCGGACTTCTTGGAAAGATCATATCAGACAATGGGAAGCAGTTCTGCGACAACCTATTCAAAGATTGGTGTGCGCAATTGAACATCACACAACACTTCGCTTCAGTAAAACACCCACAAACTAATGGTTTAGTTGAGCCCGCAAATCGCAGTCTAGGTGAAGGAATAAAAGCGCGCCTTGACAGACATAAAGGAAAGTGGGTGGACGAGCTATCACATGTCTTATGGGCGCATCGCACCACAATCAAAACCAGTACTGGAGATACACCATTCTCCCTTGTCTACGGAACAGAAGCCGTCATACCAGCTGAGATAGCAATGCCAACTATAAGAACATCAGAGGTCAATGTCACAACAAATGACGAGGAGCGGCGCATAGACTTGGACTTACTGGAAGAAAGACGTGAGCGCGCAGCTATACGCGAAGCAAAGGCTAAGGCAAAAATGAAGAAGTATTATGATGCAAAGGTCAAACACACTTCCTTCAGGCCAGGAAACTTTGTATACCGCACCAATGATGCAAGCCACGCAGAAGACACAGGCAAGCTCGGATCCAAATGGGAAGGACCCTACGAGGTCACCGATGCGCTAGGCAATGGCTCATACAGGTTACGCGATATGGAAGGTCACGGCCTAGCGCGCACATGGAACATCTGCAATCTTAAAAGATGCTATCTTTAGGAAAGGCTACGGCCCATACACAAACACCTTTGCACTTTAGGATGTGCCCAATTAGTGTTTGTTTTTTCTTTTCTTTCTTAGGAATTGTCATTTACTTTTTCAAAAACTTGCAAGTATCAATAAAATGTTATGGTTTCTAGCTAACTCCATAACGTATTTCACTTTATTGCGTACATTCTTATATATGTCAATATTGTTATCTTATATTTTTTGCCTACATGGCGTGCATGCACTAATTAAAGACCCACGAAGGCATAAAGGATGAGTAAACCTACTAATTCACTCGTTGAGTAAGAGGGTTGCAAACCCATCAACATTGGATCACGCATCCTTGCTAAGAGCCTTACTTTTGAGACGTTGAGGTAAGTTTACCTTGCGCGTCCCACGACGGATGCGCAAATATCAAGTACACTGTACAAAGCTTAGCAAATAACGAGCCAAAACTCTTGGTCAAATAACAAAACTTTGCAAAAAATTAAAGCAAGTTTATCCTCATAATTTATCTTAAGTTACGCACTTAATTTAAACATAAAAGAGTATCTTATTCAATCTTTTTACACACAAAAGACAACTACTATAACATGAAAAAGATACACTTCGTTATTTATACAATAAATATACAAGTTACAAAAACAACCTATACACTATGGCGATGCTCAGGGCTATCCTCCGGTGCAGCAGAACTACCTGCCTCTTGAAGCTTTCTCAAGAGCAATGCAACCTTAGGCGATACAGTCGCTACACTCACAGGAACCCCATCAGCCCTGGGGATATGTGCAGCGCCTACACCGCATAGGACGACCTTGCCCTTAATCCCCTTTTTCTGGAAAGCTCTCTGTGCGTGACGCTCCAATACTTCCTTCAGAGAAATTTCCTTCTCAAGGGCAAAAGGGTTCAGCATGTGGCGAGGCTGCGCAAACACAGGAACCTGCAGCTGCGACTCGTCGGGCTTGAGGAAGTAGTCCGGCTGCGCCTCTGCATCCTCCAAAATATGGCGCTCCAAGGTCAACCCCTCCATAATTACTTTTATGGGGTTGTCCTGGTCGCGCTCCAACCGTGCAATATGGGGAAGCTCTAGCAGTTTCATCCCCTCCATGGCATGCACCAGCTCCTCATATGCACTTGCGTTATAGCCTGGCACCTCAGTCAGGGCCACGTTCAACGCCTTGGCCTCATAGAGCTCCTCCATAGCCTGCGACTTTCCACGCTCCACAGCGCACTGCACCACCTTCCCAAAAGTCTCCAACACCTCTTGGGACTCCAAAGTACCCATAGCGGCCAGGCGCAGCCCATGACTGATCAGCCACCTACATCAACAAGGACAACTTGTGTTAGCAGAAACATATAAACAAATATAATAAGGCAACATTGCATAAAAATATGAAAGGACGCACCTGCGCTCAGCTATGGTAGACATCAGATGAGGGTATAACTCCTCATCATACTCTATGCTCAGGCCACGCAGCTTCTCCTCCTGCACCTGAACAATCTTCTCCATACGCACCTTGAACTCAGCAATGTTCGCAAAGTGCTCCTCCTTCTTCTCCTCAAGATACCTTACCGCCCAAGTAAGGTTGGCCCTGAACCGATGAAGTTGTCCGCGCGCCTGCTCCAGCTCAGCCATCGCGGTCAACTTCTCATTTGTGACCTTGTTTGTGTACACTTTGAAGGACCCCACTTCCGCCTGCGCTTCAGCCAGCTGCGCACGGAGAACAGCTATCTCCTCATCTTTTTGGGCGAGAGCGCTACTCTCCCCGACGTACCTCGTCTTTAACTAAGCCACTAGCTCAGTCTGACGCGCAGCACTAGAAGCCAACTCAACCATCAGTTGCTGCGCAGATACGCCTTCATCAACCTTTGCTCCCTTCTCCTTGTTTTCATTCTGAGGAGGGACAACCGTCTCCACGAAGGCCCCATCATCCTTCGTGGCATCATCGCTACAATAAATGAAGAAACAGTTAGTACATATTACGACAAGTAATAAAAATATATGAAGCATGAGGAAGATGACTTACATAAATGGAGAGGTCTTTGCAGCCTCCTTATCCGCGCCAGGAGCAGATGTCTCTTCCTCCACAGACGACTCTGCATCTCTAATAAGATAGCGTCTCCTCTTGGAAGTACCACTACCATCAGCCTCTCCTTTGCGCTTCAGCTCCCGCGCTACATCCTCAGGCTTCAGTATCTCCATGCTATCAGATGATTCAACGTGCGCCTCCTCCTCATGCGCCGTCTCCACAGTTGGCGCCACGCTCTGTACGGGCGTAACTTGGAGAGGCGACGAGTCTTCACGGCCAACAGGCCCCAACACAGTCAGATGACCCGCGGTTTCTTCCAAAAGCGGCTGCTCGTTCTCCCTCAGAGGGCGCACGCCAACGGTCACCTGCTTTGGCTTCTCCAGCTTCACTACCGCAAACAAATCCATTTCTGCGCAACAGGAACAAACAGCAAAAACATAGATTAGTTATTAAACGTGCGAATCAAGGAAAACTTACATTTATTAGAAGGGAACAATGAAAAAGGATGAACACCCACCCCGGCCTTCCTCGTCAATGAAGGTTGGCACCTCGTCAACACCCCGTCAACACCCCCGAAATAGCTGCGACTCAACCTCACATGCACCAAAAACTCCTCAGGATAAGGGTTAATGGGGATGCGGTTGGCATCAATGGTCTGCGCATCGGCCAAACTATAGGAACCGGGTGCGGGGTGCCCATCCCTCGGCAACGTATCTTGAGTGTAAAACTCAAAGGGCGATGGAAACACCACATCATCAACCCAGAAAAAATACTCCCTCCAATACCTCAGAGAGTCTACCTTCTGGGTATAACACTGAAGTTTCCCCGCGCGCTTCGCAAAGGATACCCATCCATGCGACCACGTTGTGTGGTAGAATGCGCGGAATAGGTCAATGGTCGGTTCTATCGCAAGTAAACGGCAGTTTACTTCAAAATTCGATACCTTCGCCGCACCTATACAGTGCAGCTGAGAGATATGAAGACGATAGAAATTGAGCAAATTGCTCAAGAAAATGGATATAGGTACGCGGTAATTCGCGTACTCAAAAAAGCGCGTGTATAGCCCTATTTTCCCTTTGGGGAAATCGGCTATACACGCATCGACGTCTGGAGCCTCTGGATGCGCATCCAGAGGAATGAAGTAGTCAGATGAAAACTGACGCGCATCATCCTCACTCATCGCAGAGCGAAACTCTTCTAATTGGGCAACCATTTTAAAAACAGAATTTACTAGAATACGCACACGATATTACCTACTCATACAGTTACTTTTTTTGCAAAAGAGCTTTGAAGAAGTGTGAAATGGTGAGTATGTGTTTTTATTGTGTGTTGTGAGTAAAGAGAAGCGGTGACTCTTATATAAGCAAGTGAAAAACCCTAGATGAAGCCCTCGTGGATCCCACTCATAAAACGTGTGGCTGGAATCTGAAACGGTACATGCACTTTTTCCCGTTTTCCAAGGGACACGTGGACACAACCCCCGATTTTCGAGGCATTTCTTTGAAATTTCTATGACTAGGTACATTGTCCTCAATATTGGGTGGCAATATTCAAAATTTCTCCCGCCACGCTTACCGCTGTTGTGACTAGTCTAGCATCCGCGGCTACGAGCCGCGCACACTAGACTGGGGGGGGGGGGGACATGATGACGTATAGTCTATATATGGGCCACAAGCCCAAATAATAAACATTACTAAGGCCCAAAGTCACCATGCGTGAGCTATTATAACTTGGGCCGCATCAATAATGGGAATGGGCTCACGTAAGCCCAAGCCCAACTAAACTATATACAGTATAGATAACGATCTTCTATCTATGAATAGATATCCTTAACCTGGATAAGCACCATGTGTGCGAAACGTAAGGAGCATGAACCCTACAAGGATTCTGCGCCTATATAAGGAATGACATAATTCTCATTAAAGGTACGATTCACAAACCCTAAAACTCTCTATGAGAACCCTAAACCGATTACTTACTCTCACGCCAGAGTCTAATCGTGGGAGACAATCCCACGATAAGTCTAACGGTGTTGTTTATTTTCTTAGTGCGCAGGTTTTCAAGCATTAAGGAACGAATTGGTACGAGAGCAAGAGCCCAAATCAGGAACACCCAACTTTTGTATCAACAGTAATTAAAATAATTATGTAATGAGCAAAGGAAGCTTATATTCAGAATTTTATTTAATAACTTAGACAGAAATAGCTATTAATAATTTAATTTAATAGCCCAAACTATTGAGACAAAAAGGTAAAAAGGAAAGATTAGTCGATCACATTATGTATGTCCTAACTGTAATGGAAGCTTGCCCCCCTTTATTTATAAGAAGCCTTCTATAACTTTAACTTTGATGGATTGGGCGATGTAGGACAAGCATCCTCTTTTGTTTGATTATTTATTGGCGTACCATTGGTTTGGATAAGAGCTTAAGTCTAATTATATTATTTCGTTTGATTTGAAGAGGGAAAAGATAACTAAGTGTTTCTTTTGGAGAGATTAGCAGATACACTTTATTTGGTTGTGGCGAAAGTGAATGAGTCACTTAGTTTGCTAGAGTTTTATAATGAGGGTGAGAAGTCGGTATTTAGTCCCACATCAGCTAAAGAAACCAACTTTTTCTTGTTTATATATTTCGGTGTACATGTGCTACCTAAGTTGATTGTTTGGATCGTGTTGTCCTAGTTGATGTTGTTGGCTAGTATATGCAAATTCAGAAATTTACAATACTAGCGTCCGCTTTAACTGAGATAATTTATACAAATTGTAGACTTTTTGGGTTTTTTAAAATTGAATCCTTTACATAAAATCGGTTTTCAAACGATTCTCGTATTTTTTGGTTCTGACCAACTGGTTATCGGTTCAACCAAATCAAAATATACCTTATTAACGGACGTTTGAGGATACTCTCTGATGTTGTTGAAAACCTCAAAAGCTATAACTAATGGATTATCTTGTAGTAAAATATACCCCAATCCAACTGGTATTGATAGCACAACAAAGGTCCACGACTATGATTAACTCAACTGTCCTTGTTTCACATGTTTCTATCACACATAATCTTGCCTTTTTTCTATGTGATTTGGATTAGTAATTGGTGGTCACCAAAGATCCTGCTAAGAAAGACAATCTTGACATGTTTTATATTCTTTATCATTTGTGTAGAAGTTAATCACACTCGGCACAAGGTACCTATACATGTTGGGTTGATCGCTTGAGACACAACACTACATGATCCGACCTTACAATTGTAATGCATATGAGAGTGATGCTTGTCGCGTCATAGTTTATAGTTGATGTTAATGTGATCCAAATAGAGGATGACAATAGTTTCATATTATTTGAGAAATTATGTGTGTTGCAAAAGCATTCATTTACCTTCTTATCATTCTTTTTTAGCACCAAATGTTGAATATCGCGTTATCTATTAATAAACGAGTCATAAACCCGTAATTTTGGGGATGAAGACTTGGGTAATTGGCATTTTCTTGAAAATAGTTGTAGACTTGAAGTCTTATGAAAATTCTTCGGTTTTCTTTTTTCTTTTTTTTTTTTTTTTTTTCTTTTTTTTTTTTTTTTAAGTATTAAGTCCATACGTTTTGGTAATAAATGTTGTTATCTTTATGTTCAATCTATTTATTTTCTTTCTATAACACCAATAGCAGCATGCCCGTTGTCTGTACCATCCCAAGCGAGTGAGTGTGAGGAGGTATGAATTAATATATAGTTAGGAAGTTTATATAGCATTTTACAAAACTTGCACAAGAAACAGAGTTCATCCAATTGTATTTTCCCCTAAATAACTACATTCAAGTTCGTCATCAATTTCATTCATAGCTTTAATATAAAAAAGCAATGTATTGTCCCACATCAGCTAAAGAAAGAAACTTTTTCTTGTTTATATGTTTTGGTGTACATTACTTACTTAAGTTAATGGTTTGGATCATGTTGTCCTAGATGATGTTGTGAGGGGTGAGTGCGGTTCCGGAACCACCAAGAACCGGAACAGAGAACCGATACCCGCGGTTTTGGACCGAACCGAACCGAGAACCGCAATTTTCAATATTGAAGAACCGAGAACTGGACCGCGGTTCCAAAATTCGGTTCGGGTTGGGTCGGTTCCGGCTCGGTATGAAGTATTTACTCCCACATCAGCTAAAGAAAGAAACTTTTTCTTATTTATATGTTTCGGTGCACATGGCTTACTTAAGTTATTGGTTTGGACCATGTTGTCCTACATGATGTTGTCTGCATGCATATGCAATGCATGGATGGACGTGGATGTAGTTCAATTTATACAAATTGTTGATTTTTTGGGTAAACATAGTTTGCAAAATTGAATTTCATACATCAAATTGATTTTTCAAACGATTCTAGATTTTTTCGGTTCTGACCAACTGATTACCGGTTCAACTAACTGAAAATGTACCTTACTAATGGACGTTTGACGGTACTCTCTGATGTTTATGTCTTTATGAGAGAGTTTTTCCTCAAACATGTACACACGTGTGTTTAACGAGGTTATGTTTGGTACAAGTAAACACCAGTAAACTGTTGATTACTTGTTATCGTGTGTATTCGTCTCTATTTGTTGATCAAGCTGTAAAAATTTTTGCTACTTAGTATACAAGTTTGTTTCTTTGAATATTATTCGATAGCGAGCATCACGTATCTAAGTTTAATATTAGGAGCACGGTTTGCCTACAAGCATAAAACCCTTATAAACCACGCTCCTAACCAGCTTGGAACCACCTGACACATTCTCAAGTTCATGGCATTCTCAGACAACAAATTAACACCTTTCTCCTTAGCCATCACAACCACAGACCAAAATCATTATGAAGAATCAAAACTTAAGACTATAACTTGCTTGTAATGCTCTGCCACCAGGATCAAAATCATTATGAAGAATCAAAACTTAAGACTATCAATTTGCATAAGCTACATGTTAGCAAAACTTTGATAATCGATAAACGTTGACCTCTCATGACCCGCTCTAAGGACAATATGTGGGATCCCAGTAAACTTCTAGTTACGATTGGTAGACCTACAAGTGTAACTAAATCCATGCATAGACATGTGTGTGAATGTCTTACTATTCTTGATGTTAATGTGGTCCATATAGAGGATGACTGTGGTTTCATATTATTTGAGAAATTATGCGTGTCACAAAAGCATTCATTTTACCATCTTATCAATCCTTTTTTGTGTCAAATATTGTATATCGCGTTATCCATTGTTAAACGAGTCATAAACCCGTAATTTTGGGGTTGAAAGACTTGGGTAATTGGCATTTTCTTGGAAATAGTTGCACGTAGTTTGATGAAAATTATTTGGGGGTCTTATTTTTCTGTTTTAAGTATTAAGTCTATACGTTTTGGTATGAAATGTTGTTATCTTAATATCTTTATGTTTTCTATTATGGTTTTATTGAAACCCTTGGTTCAGGCTAAAGCCTCAAGTTGTTTAGTTTTTCTGCTATAACACCAATAGCAGCTTGCCCATTGCCCATTGCATGTACCATCCCAAGCGAGTGAATGTGAGGAGGTATCAATTAATATAGTTAGGAAATTTATATATCATTTTACAAAAGTTGCACTTGTAACAGAGTTCATCCAATTGTATTGTCCCTAAATAACTGCATTCAAGTTCGGTATCAATTTCATTCGCAGCTATAAAAGAAAAAAGCAATGTATAAAAAACATAAATATTACTCATGTTTGATTACAGGTTTTGCATCTCATGGGCAACTCTTTTGAAGACTTTAGTATGAAGTATTTAGTCCCACATCAGCTAAATAAAGAAACTTGTTCTTGTTTATATATTTCGGTGTACATGTGCTACTTAAGTTAATGGTTTGGATCATGTCGTCCTAGTTGATGTTGTTGGCTAGTATATGCAAACTCGTAGATTTACAATACTAGCGTTGTTACAAACTTGCCTTCGATATCTCTTGTTTCACAGGTTCTTTGTGGTTGTATTGCAAAAAAAATGCAGAAGTATAAAACACAGAATTATCAAATGATATATATTCTGAATTGTATTGATGGAATGAATTGTTTTACATAAATCTAACCTATTTATACTAATTGAATCGGTGCCTTGTTACAACGTGACTTTTGGAGAAGAGACATACCGATTCAATAAAAGTCATGACCCTAAAAACGGTTTATACCGTTACCTAATGACCCAACCCAATATAATGGGTCGGTTTTACAGAATACTTATCATAAATGTACACTAAACTACCCTATTCTATTATTCTATAACATTAAAGGTCCAACGTTCTCCCCCTAATGTTATAGACTGCAACCGAGTCTTCTTTCCTTTGCAGTCGAGTATTGTGCAACTTGCATTAAAACATCTTGTGGCAGTGATTGGAAGATTATTGCCTTTGATGTGTTTTCTTTCTTCTCATCTGTTGCTATTCCCTCTTTCGCAACTATCGTTTCCCATATGCCATATGCCTTCAATATTGTCTCCATCATCAATGCCCATGTCGTGTAGTTTGTTTCTGTCAATTTTGGACATTGTAGTGAAACATTTCCTAGTTCTCGAACTGATGTATTGTTCGATGTGTTATCATTCTTGTCTCCATCTACCATGCTTGCTTGCTTGCTTATAATCAGAACCAAGATGGTTTCTGGTTTTCTTGCTCTTGTGTTTGATCAAAAGATCAAATCCCTTACTACCAGCCAATTTATTAACCAGGTTTTCTTGCTATTTGAACCTAAAAGGCTCAAAACTTGCTATTTGAATCTTAAGGCTCAGAACTTGCTATGAACCTAAGGATTCGGTTTAACTTGCTATGAACCACAAAGGGTTCGGTTTAACTTGCTATGAATCACTAGGATTCGGATTTGACTTGCTATGAATCACAAAGGATTCGGATTAAACTTGCTATGAATCACGAGGATTCAGATTAAACTTGCTATGAATCTAAAAGGAAATCGGTCTTTGTTATTCTAATCAATCCGGGGTTTTTCGCTAATGGGAATTTCTATCTTAACAAACATTTTTCCTAATTTATATGGAGTATTTAGAAAAGTAAAAAAAGTTGAAAGAATTAAAAGAAAAACCGGTTGATTAGGGTAAATAGGAGACGTGCGTCCCTTCCTTCTGATTCGTGATTCCTTCTGATCAATTTCTGTGTTTTTATATAACAGGTTCGATGAATAGATTTCCAACAAAAATTGATTTTCTTCTTCTTGCTTCTGAAATCAACGGTTACAAGTTATGTAACAGGAATCGTCGTTTTCTTCCTTCCCTAGATCGATTAACCTTTAGCTCTGATGCCAATTGTTACAAACTTGCCTTCGATATCTCTTGTTTCACAGGTTCTTTGTGGTTGTAATGCAAAAAAAATGCAGAAGTATAAAACACATAATTATCAAATGATATATATTCTGAATTGTATTGATGGAATGAATTGTTTTGCAGAAATCTAACCTATTTATACTAATTGAATCGGTGCCTTGTTACAGCGTGACTTTTGGAGAAGAGACATACCGATTCAATAAAAGTCATGACCCTAAAAACGGTTTATACCGATACCTAATGACCCAGCCCAATATAATGGGTCGGTTTTACAGAATACTTATCATAAATGTACACTAAACTACCCTATTCTATTCTTCTATAACATTAAAGGTCCAACAAGCGTCCACCTCACACTGGGTTAATTTATACAAATTGTTGACCTTTTGGGTTTTTTAAATTGAATCTCATACATAAAATCGGTTTTCAAACGATTCTCATCCTAGATGATGGTTTGGATCATGTTGTCCTAGTTGATGTTGCTAGCTAGTATATGCAAATTCGTAATTTTACAATACTAGTGTCCTATTTTTTGGTTCTGACCAACTTGTTACTGGTTCAACCAAATAAAAATATACCTTATTAACTGATGTTTGAGGGTACTCTTTGATGTTGTTGAAAACATCAAAAGCTATAACAAGACGGGCCTTTGTGTTGAATCGAGTATGTTAAGGTGTAATTTTGAATACCAACTAGCTTTTTCACAAAAATATGGTTCCATAAAATAAGAACATGCTATGATAACTTTTAGTCATTAGTTGAGATTAAACGCATAATTTAATTTCACATATGTTTCATTGATCACCCACTAATTATTTACGAAAGATAAGATGATAGCAGTACTGCTAACAATAAAATTTGGGGTATTTTGGAGCCAATAGATAACAGTACTGGTTAGTTGAAACAATAACTATGTCGTGGTTGATGAACTTAGATATAAAATGTTTATTGTTCATACAATTCAGAGTGACACTATGTTTTGTACTAGACTGATCGAAGATTCGATATATATATATATATATATATATATATATATATATATATATATATATATATATATATATATATATATATATATATATATATATATATATATATATATGAGTTAAAATAAAAAGTCGCTTATAATAAAATGTGTAGGAAGGATTGTGAGGGCGACATGTGTCACCCCCATGCCACATCATATGACACATGTCACCCCACCCCATCCCCCCCCCCCTCGCAAAAAAATAAATAAATAAATAAAATTTCCCGCCAAAAAAAAAAATTTTTTTTGAGCAAAAAAAATTTTTTTTTACCGCCAAATTTTTTAGTGCATCACAGTTATAAAGTTAATGCATCACAATTATAAAAGTTAATGCATCACAGTTTTAAATTTTAGTGCATTAAGGTTAGGGCTGTAAACGAACCGGACGAACACGAACGGAGCCTTGTTCATGTTCGTTCATTTAATTTTAACCGAACAAATAAACGGACACGGACGCTTAAACGGACGAATATTCTTGTTCATGTTCGTTTATTAAGAAAATGAGTTGTTCATGTTCCTTTATGTTCGTTCATTAAGACACTAAACAAACGTTAAACGAACATAAACGATCGAACACAAATGAAAATAGACAAATAAACATAAACTTTATTGAATTCTTCACAATATATTGGTTTGTAAGTGTTGTTTTGTTTAAATAAACTAATTTTTAAAATTCTAAAATTAAAAGATATGATATATGAACATAAATAGATAAATAAACATAAACGAACTTTAATTAACGCATAATCGGACATTCACGAACATAAATAAACGGACGATACTTTTGTTCATGTTCGTTCATTTAACTAAACGAACGTAAAATATTGTTCATGTTCGTTCATTTAATAAACTAACGAACATAAACGAACATTTTACCGAACGGTTCATGAAATGTTCACTGAACATTCAGTTCGTTTACAGCCCTAATTAAGGTTATAAGTTACTGCAGCATAGTTGATGCACTAAACTATTAACTATGGAGGAAAATTCAATTGCATACCCATATTTTTGTACATACTAAAGGACAAATCCCCACCCTCCATCCTTTTTGATCTAATGGCCTAGATTAATCTAAGATTTAATATGTTTAACCTTAATACTCCCAACTATATAAAGCCTCTTCTTATTTCATTTTTTTTCATTCGCTTCATTTTTTACACACACTTTGTGTGTATGTTTCATCTGCTCTCATTCTTTCTATCCATAAATCAGTTATATTACCATTCCGATCATCATCACCATCACTATTCCGATCACCATCACTGTTCCGATCATCATCTCATCATCACCATCAATGTTCCCATCACCACTCCGGTTACCATCAGTTCCGATCGACAGTTACCGTGTCTTTCATCATCACCGTTCCGATCATCATCACCAGCACCACTCCGTTCACCATCACCGTTCCGATTATTATCATCATTTTTTATGGCTTCTTTTGATCTGAAATAAGTGTTTGTTTCAAAAGCATATTTGATTGATATTGTTGCGGTTGATAATGTTGTTGAATCAGTTGATAATTATGTGAATCAAGTTGTTAATATTTCTTCTTATCAAGCTACACACCAAGTGTTTGATGAAATGTGTAAGTAAAAAATATTTGATAATTTTGTTATCTGCTTTTGTAATTTTGCTTATTAATTAATTTGTTAGTTGAATTTATGTTTTTAACTGCATTTGAATGCTGTTTTTGTGTCTAATTGTGGTTTTGAATCTGCTCTGTAGCATACGTTTAGTATCACCAGTGATACTTTAAGTTGATGATTATAAGCTGGCTTAGTATCACCAGTGATAATTGTTAGTCTATTTATTTATAAGTTGTTTATGTTAAGATATTTAATTTTCTTATATAATATTTTTGACATTTTCATGAGGATGAAAATATAAGTTTGTAAGGATAAGCTGTGAGTATAAGTTACTGATAAGTTATTAATTATAGTGTAATATTGCTTATTATTTATTAATTAAGGTGTAGCTTACAGTGTTTTGAAGTCTTTTCTGTGGTGCTCTATTTAAATGCTTGCACGGCTACCAAACAAGGTGATATCAAAAGAAGAATTGTAATATTTATAGTTTAATTGATCATAATAGACATACTTGTCCAAACAAGGGAAAAGTTTTAAATGTCAATGGGGCGGCGGCGTAGTTGAAAGTGGAGGCGGTTTCTCAGTCGCTGCAATTGAAGTATTAGTTTGTTGATTGATTGATTTTTTTTACTGAATTGTTAGGTTTATTTTAATAGCATTGCTAATTTTATCCTGGACTTGTATATCATTTGTGATACTATTTTTTTTCCCCTGAATTGTTAGGTTTACTCAATAGCACTAGTAAAATAAAGCTTAACAACTAAACAAAAAAACCTATAAAATATACAAAATTTCACAAGTGATAATACAAATATCACTAGTGATAATACATATATATATATATATATATATATATACATACAGTTCAACTTCAAATATCACTGGTGATACTACAGGTATGACACTTTTCACATTACCATATTAAACTAAATACCACTCAAAACTTTATCAAACAAATATTCACAAATCAAGATGGATTAAACAATTGCTCACTATGGCCCATTTCTGTGAGTTTGAATCTCTTGTGACAAATAACATGATTCAGTCAAACTAAATACCTACTATTGACTTCTAACTTGTCAATTATATACATTTATTTATAACCGTATAGATTAAAACATAACAACGCAGCGCAACTGTTTTCATCAACTTGTTTTATTTACTTTTGTTCTTCAACAATCGTCATCTTCATTGGTTCATCAACCAACACCTTCATTTTATTCCCAGATGCTTTTGGGGGAACCTTTGATATCACATGTGATCACAGGTGATATCAAGTGATATCACAGGTGATATCACTGGTGATATCGATATCAAGTGATATCACAGGTGATATCACTGGTGATATCACATGTGTGTCAGCTTTCTTCTATTTGTTGAATCAATTGTGGTGATGGAGGAACTTGTGATATCACAAGTGTTTGAGCTTCTTCAATTTGGTTGTGGAGATGTTGTGCTTTCTTCAACGACAATTGCACTTGTTGTTGATTCTTTTCGTTTGATGAGGCTATTTTTTGCACAGGTCTCATTCAAATCTGCATCAAAATATTTTCATAAGTTTTATTAGTGTACGAATAGTTCATTTGTTTTCAATATCATATGTCAACCAAATAACTATTCGTTATTACAATAGATATTCTACCAATCAACAATAATTTAACTTTTATATCACATGTAATACACTACCTGTCAATATTGTTTTCAAATACCGCGGTAAAACCTTTTGAAACATGCACAATCATTAAACATACAAATCCACCACAAATCAAACAAAAGCATCACAACATATCTTTTGTTTTGTTAAACCTAACTATTAATCTCTCATATTATCACATAAATCATCACAACATCACAAATTATCAAAAATTAACTAGTAAAACACATTAATAATGATTCTTTAACAGTAAAAACTAAAGTATTCGTTGTTTCAGATGTCGATTGTTTCATTTTCTGTGTGCTTTATGTGATTTGCACGGTTAAGTCAAATACAAATATCACTAGTGATAATACACATATACTGTTCAACTTCAAATATCACTGGTGATACACACGTATACAGTTCAACTTCAAATATCACTGGTGATACTTTTCAGTCACACATTTCATCAAACACTTGGTGTGCATCCATGTATACAAAGGTTTTTACTCAGAAAATCTCAACCAAATGTAAACACTAAAAAACACAACCAATAAAACAACTAAATAATTAGTCAGAAGCATCATACCTTCATCCCGAGATTCAGTAGGTTCATTTTGAACCGGTTTTTTCATAGATCTGCTTGTGCACTCGATGATTCTTCCATTTTTGTGTTTTATTGATGATTTGAACGGTTAAAAAGTTGTTATTTTTGATTTGTTATAGTGGTTTTTGATGATGTTTAGAGAGAGAAAGTGGATTTTTGTGATATCTGATGTGTGGAAGATGAGAGGTAGGGGTGGGGTTGGTGAGGTAAGTTGGGTGAGTTGGCAAAAATGGTCCCTCCGTCTTTTTTATTATTAAATATTGTTTTTTTAAATGGAGGCTTCTGATTGGTCCATTGGTATGTGAGGGTTTTTGAGTCTCCAAAATAAAACGCATCTTAACTATGATGCAGTAACTTATAATAAAGATGCACCAACACTTAAAAAAGAATCGTATTTTAATTGTGATGCAGTTACATACATATATGATGCAGAAAACTTATGATAATGCAATTTCTTATAACTATAATGCAGTAACTTTATAACCATGATGCAGTAACATTAAAACCATTAATGCAGTAAACGTGATGCAGTAAAATCATAATTGTGATGCAGTAAATGTGATGCAGTAACTTTATAACCGTGATGCAGTAACTTTATAACAGTGATGCAGTAAAATTTTTTGGCGGGAAAAAAAAATTGCAAAATTTTTTTTTTTTTTTTTTGCGGGAATTTTTTTTTTCCGGGGGTGGGTGGGGGGTGGGGGTGACAGGTGTCATATGATGTGGCATGGGGGTGACACATGCCACTCCCACAATCCTTCCTACACTTTTTATTATAAGAGCCTTTTTAGAATATATATATATATATATATATATATATATATATATATATATATATATATATATATATATATATATATAGTCATCTTTGCTAGTTGCAAGTTTGCAACAGTACCCAATCCAACTGGCATTGACAGCACAACAAAGGTCCACGACTATGATTAACTCAGCTGTCCTTGTTTCACATGTTTCTATCACACATAATATTGCCTTCTTTTTGTGTTTGTAATTGGTGGTCACCAAAGATCCTGCTAAGAAAGACAATCTTGATATGTTTTATCTTCTTTGTCATTTGTGTAGAAGTTAATCAGTTTTGGCATATGTGATGCTTGTCGAGTCGTATTTTATTCATGATGTTAATGTGACCCAAATATAGGATGACAACAGTTTCATATTATTTGAGAAATTATGTGTGTCGCAAAAGCATTCATTTACCATTTTATCAATCATTTTAGCGCCAAATATTGTATATTGCGTTATCTATTAATAAACGAGTTATAAACCCGTAATTTTGGGGTTGAAAGGCTTGGGTAATCTGCATTTTCTTGGGTATAGTCGTAGACTTGTAGTCTTATAAAAATTCTTTGGGGGTGTTATGTTTTCTTTTTAAAGTATTAACCCCGTACGTTTTGGTATGAAATGCTGTTATTTTTATCTTCAATCTATGTTTTTCTTCTTTCTATTATGGTTTTATTCAAACCATTGATTCATGCTGAAGTTGTTTAGTTTATCCACTATAACACCAATAGCAGCTTGCCCGTTGCCTGTACCAACATCCCAAGCGAGTGAGTGTGAGGAGGTATCAATTAATATAGGTACGAAATTTATATAGCATTTTACAAAAGTTGCACAAGTGATAGAGTACTTCCAATTGTATTGACCCTAAATAACTCTATTCAAGTTCGCCATCAATTTCATTGTAGCTTCAAGAAAAAACAATGTATAAAAGAACATATACATTACTAATGTTTGATTACAGGTTACATCAATAAAAATGTTGCATCTCATGGGTAACTCTTTTGAAGACTTTAGTATGAAGCATTTAGTCCCACATCAGCTAAAGAAAGAAACTTGTTCTTGTTTATATATTTCGGTGGACATGGGTTACTTAAGTTGATGTTTTGGATCATGTTGTCCTAGATGACGTTTCAACTCGTAGCTAGTATATGCAAATTCATAAACAATACGAGTGGGAACGTTATTCTGGTCCAATTTTTACAAATTGTTGACTTTTTGGGTAAACATATTTTTTAAGATCGGATCTCATACATCAAATCGGTTTTTCCAACGACTCGTTTTTTCCGTGGCTGGTTCAACCAATTTTATTAATGGACGTGATGTTGTTGAAAACGTAAAAACTTATGACTAAACGGGCTTTTGTTGAATCAAGTACGTATGTTAAGGAAAATATTGATTTGGTGTTTGATTCCAAGCAATAGCAATGTTTAATAATTAATATCATCGTATATGTATGTCTGTATGAGAGTTTTTTCTCAAACATATATGTACAGATGTGTGTTTAATGAGGTGATGTATGGTACAACTAAACACTAGTAAAGTGTTGATTACTTGACTATCTTGTTTATGGTTTATATTTGTTGATCAATCTATCATTTTCTTTTATGCTACGTGTGTATACAAAGTTTGTTTCTTTGAATAAAGACTAAAGAGCATGGTTTAATCACTAGTCATGGTTCATTTGGCTTGGTTTTGAGCCGCTTGAGCCTTCCCTTTTGGTATTTGATTTATGAAAATTTAGTAACCACAGAAGTGGAGTTCTCGTATACAAACCGCCTTTCCCCATTCAAACTACCTATTGTAACTCTGTTTTTCTTCAACCCAAACATGAACCACCTTGGAACCTACGTGACCTGGGGCACAAATCATGATACGTTCAACTTCTATGCACACATATAATTTTAGTGGGAATCCTGTAACCACTAACTTAAGTGGTTAGTTATTTTTTCTCTTATAAGTATTGTAATTTCCTTTATGAAAGGTAAGAAAAAGAAAAGTGTTTCACGTCTTTGCCTCTCTACTTTTCTGTGAGTCTTGCCCGCATAAAGAGCCTTATCATCTCGATTTCTTTATCTATTTCTTGGAAGATTGATCATCTCTAATCGGTCACTATCATTTGGTGCCTCCAAACCGTTACCCATGAGATGCTTAGCAATACAGCCTATCATGTCACAAACTTCACTAACATCGACACAACTTCGCACCCAAAATGAGCAACTATCATCCCTCGTTACTTGCATGCCAAAACGCTCACCAAATAACACTAATAACACACACCAACCCACCACCACCGATCGTGATTTGTTAAGAGTTTTTTCTCATACCACACAACAAAACCACAAATGTTTCTATCATGAGTTACTTACAAACATTTTTATTCGTACATTATAATACGTTTATAAATCATCTACGATAGTTCTAACATATATGATCAAATTTAATACCTTTGCAACTTAAAATTTTTACTGTTTAATTAAATTAATTAAACAAATAATAATTATAAGCTCATAATTACCGACCAGATAATTAAAATTAACGAGGCAGGCAGAACCCGTGCTACGCACGGGCTAAGAATCTAAATGTTAATCATGTATTTTTTCTGTATATTGGCGAGTGTATACTTAATTATTGTTTATTATGTTGTATGAAATGTTTTAACTTTCTTGTATAAAAATTTAAAAGTGTTTGATGTTGTTTTGGTTTTGCGGTGTTGTATTCTATATATGGGCTTTTGGCTATTAAGTTGTGATGGCTTTGTTTCTTTTGGCATATTACTTATTTGCATGATAAAATATGGCTTTGTTTCTTTTGTTCTATTACTTAGCAATACAATACTTGCCTATTAGATGATTTTCGCATGCTAATATAAAGCACACGGGGTCTATCTAATTGGTCATAATTTAATGTGCGTTAAATATTTTCGTTATTAAGTTTGTGTAATAATGTATGTATAATAATGCCATATAAACTGTATAAAAATCGTTACAAACCTTTTTAGCTCCATCTAATTTTATTGTACAACTAATTTCATTGAAAATTAACATTCAATTCTAACTAATATTAATAAATTTTATCAATAAACTCAATTCTAAATAGCTAACTAAATGAATATTAATTAACACACAATTAATAATTCCTAAAACCTTTGGACTCCACTATTATGTCTTAAACTTAATTTTTTTTTAATTTACAAATGGGTTTGAGGAAAAATTATATACTTTTTCTTTTATATTCATTATTCAAGTTACATGCTTACATAAACCAATCATGCTTAAGGGTAGTCAATGTCCAGTCGGAAACCCATGTTGCTAGAAAAAAAAAAAAAAAAAAAAAAAAAAAAAAAAAAAAAAAAAAACTAATCATGCTTAAAAGTATCATTTAACCATTTAAATGTTGTTTTACATGCATGCTTGTGCACATTTTCTTTAATCAATTCGCACATGTGAGTTACATCAATAGAAAACGCACATAAATTACTTGTATATGAAAATGCATTAACATAATATATATATATATATATATATATATATATATATATATATATATATATATATATATATATATATATATATATATATATATATATATATATATATATATATATATATATATTGCATTAGGTTAAATCATCAATTATTCTTGCAACCTTTTCAACTTCATCTCAATTCATAACCGACTTTTAATTGTATACTAATTACTAAATATCATGTGATAAATTCCGGCAAGTCTTGCACTTCCATCTCGATGTTGTATATACTTCACATTAAATGCACCGGTTTTATTTTTCGATAAAAGTTTGAACTTTTGCTTATGTTTAAAACTCAACTTTTTTATTTGATATTATAATTTAAAAACGGATTTAAGTTAAAATTATGCATTTTTTCCTTTCTATTCATTACTCAATGTGATATTTTTAATATGTCGTATTTTGCTATTATGACAGACTTATTTAATTGGCGTAAATATTGGTTTCTCACTAATGATTCTACATATAGAAAAAAGAAAACACTTTGCGATGCGCGACCTTTTTCTTTTCAATAATAATTCAATTGCACGCGATAAATTTATTCTAATATTTCTCAAAGAGCATTAGAAAGCAACTACTTAAATAAACTAATCATGCTAAAAAGTATCATTAACCATTTAAATGTTGCTTTACATACATGCTCGTGCACATTTTCTTGAATCAATTCGCACATGTGAGCTACATCAATAGAAAACGCACATAAATTACTTGTATATGAAAATGCATTAAAATAATACATATATCTATCTATATATAAATATATATATATATATATGCTTATCTATAACAATCACCTAAATATGTAAGAAACAAAGAAAATAGTTGGTATCTCAATCTTTGGTTTCATTTATCTGAGCATGCATGATCTTGTGTGATTTTCATAGTACCTGGGTATGATAACTAAATTAAGAAAAAAAGAAGACCAAGTTAATTACAAAGATCTAAAAGATGTGTGAATCATCTCCAAAATGTTGCAAAAGATAATTTATATACCGCTACCAACAATCAAATATCTAAAAGATGTGTGAATCATCTTCAAATGCACATACTAAATGTGATTTTGGCCGGTTTATATAGGCATGAATTAGGTTAAATCATTACTTATTCTTGCAACTTTTCGTAACCCTTGCACTTCATCTAACCGACTTTTAATTCTATACTAAATGCTATGGTGATCAACTCGGGCAACCCTTGCACTTCACCTCCTTTCATGATTGTATAGATATTATGAGGCTGCATTGAATTCCGAGCATTAGCTATCTTGTACTCTATGCAACTACTAAACGACTCCAACTTATTTCCAACTCTAAAACTCTATCATCATAACTCCACATTAAATTTAAGGACAGAATCTTATAGTATTATAGATTATCTACTCAATAATGTATACGCTTATACACAAAATTTTGTTTAATAATTAAGATAAAAAAATAACTATTAATATTCTAATAGCTAAAACCATTGGGACTGAAAGTAAGAACCAAAAATGTGGGTCAATCACATGATCCATGTCCTATCTCTATATGGCACATTGCCCCCTTCATTTATAAGAAGCCTCCTATGTTAACGTTGATGGATTGAGCGATGTGGGACAACTTGACAAGCATCCATTCGTATTTTGTACATTAGCTTTTCAGCTTTATAATCTTTGCTTTTTAAAATTTAAAAGATGATGTCTTTTTTTTCCCATATACAGTTCCTCTGAGGAACTAACTTCCTCATAATTTACAGTCAAGTCATAGTGTTTTCATGTCATATGAAACTTAGTTTATCGAACTGGAACATGTAAACATAAACTACTTAGGATGCATCTTTGTCCTTTTCGTTACATAAAGATATCATATGATCATTAAAGGGACACATACACCTATCAAATATTCATAGCGGAGCCTATGCTTGTTGTCGCTCAGCTCATCTATTATCAGATGTGTCGGGAAAACTGGGAGTGGGATAAAAAGAAGTATAAAAGTAAGTTGTAGCTTGAACGCAAATAAAATTGTGACTATGAAACAATATAATATGGTTGTATAAAAGCCATAAAAGGGTAAACAATATTCATTGAAACAGTTTTCTAAAAGCATAGTAAGTTCTTTTGACGAGAAAACAAGTAACAGTGAATCCATAGGAGATCAGAATCATCAAAGTCGTCATCAAAAGAGTTGAAGAGCTTGAGATCAGTGAGATGCTTTCCATCATCATCGGTGTGTTGATGTTGATATTTTCTATATCAATCGAAGGGTAAATGCCCATGACTCTAATTAGCAAGGTCCTGTTAAGAGATACACATTTGGTTTGTTTATCCTTTTTTGTCATTTGTGTAAAAGTCAAGTTGCACCTATACTTGTAATACATATAAATATGATACTTGTCATGTCGTTTCTCAATGCTAATGTTAATGTGATCCAAGTAGAGGATGGCAACTCTTATATGTTTGTATTGCGCTACTTTATATTTTTAGAAGAACTGATTGACATGTACAACCAATAAGCGGAATGTCATTTTAACGAAAAATCAAGGACAGAAGGCATGTAAGTTGATACACCATGGAGATTGAACTACATGATTTTAAAGCACTCTATGCTTCAAAAAGGTCAGTCAGCTTAAACCACATTCTTTGACATTTTGTATATATAATAGTTGGTTGTTTTAACTTTGTACAGCGTATCAATGTAATGGATATCAGTGTGATGCTTGTTGTGTCGTACTTTATAGTTGATGTTAATGTGGTCCAAATACAGGATGACAATTGTTTCATATAATTTGAGAAATTATGCGTGTCGCAAAAGTATTCACTTTTTTAGCACCAAATAGTGTATATCACGTTATCTATTACTAAACAAGTCATAAATCTGTAATTTTGGGGTTGAAAGACTTGGGTAATCGGCATTTTCTTGGGATAGTTGTAGGCTTGTAGTCTTATGAAAATTCTTTGGGGGCCTTCTGTTTTCCTTTGTAAGTATTAAGTACATACGTTTTGGTATCAAATGTTGTTATCTTTATGCTAAAGTTGTTTTAGTTTCTCCGCTATAACACCAACAACACCTTGTCCGTTGCCCGTACCAACATCCTAAGCGAGTGGGTGTGAGGAGGTATCAATTAATATAGTTATGAAATTTATATAGCATTTTACCAAAGTTGCACAAGTGATAGAGTACATCCAATTGTATTGTCACAAAATAACCGCATTCAAGTTTGCCATCAATTTCATTGTAGCTTCAAGACAAAAAAGAATGTATAAAAGAACATATATATTACTAATGTTTGATTACAGATTTACATCAATAAAAATGTTGCATCTCACGGGCAACTCTTTTCAAGACTTTAGTATGAAATATTCAATCCCACATCAGCTAAAGAAAGAAACTTGTTCTTGTTTATATATTTCGGTGGACATGGGTTACTTAAGTTGATGTTTTGCATTATGTTGTCCTAGTTGATGATATTGGCTAGTATATTCAAATTCATAAATTTACTATACTATCATGATCATCAAAATAGGTCAATTTATACAAATTGTTGACATTTTGGGTAAACATAGTTTTTACAATTCAAATGTCAGACACAATCGTTTTTCAAACGATTCTCCGGTTACCAACTGGTTACCTGTTCAACCTTTTCTTATTTGCACTCCCATTTTCTTGGGAATAATAGTAGACTTGTAGTCTTATAAAAATGTTGGGTAAAAGCTATAAATGTTTAACGTACTTATAAAACAGACTCTTTCTACATACTATTTTTTTTTTTTTTTATTGTCAATATGCTTAATTAAGTTCGTATTTTTTTTATTACACATAATTAAATCTTTCTCTCTCATTTGAAATGGCTTAAATGCACTTAAAGCTTTGACTATGCAATAATTAGCCATTGAATATGGGTAATGTACTTACAAAATAAACTAATTCTCCATATTACAGTTTTTTTATTATTAACATGCCTAATTAAGTTCGTATTTTTTTCATTACACATAACTTATATGGTTTGTTAAGGGTATTTTCCTCATTTCTCGTATTCTCATCTTCTACCTCCTTTAAACAAACTAAAACTTTTGACTTTGATTGTTTGACAACCAACTTCGATCTCCAAAAATGGAGTCTAAACTCCGCCCGTCAACTAGGCTCCCCCTTCACAACATTTCTTTTCTGTCATTGATTATGTTTGGAGCAAGCACAAACACTTCCTCTGACATAAACAAATGAAATAATCCAATTTAAATCCAACAAAATAACTTAAGATTCAACAACAATGTCACAAGAAATATCATCCAAACAATAACAAAATAATGATTCAACAACAACAACAACAACGAATTCTTTATTAAAAAAAACGAACTTAATTAGGCATGTTAACAATAAAAAATATATATAGTATGTAGATGAGTTTATTTTGTAAGTACGTTAAGCATTTATGGCGTTTACCCTTTGTTAGAGTGTTGGAATTATTATATCATGACATTCATATAAATAAACCAAGTACATCAAAGTGAGCATAGCGGAAGCAATTATAAAAAGATCATATAACATGTAATTAATTAATCAATATTAAATAGTAAACGTACCTTTGTGATTCTAGCCCGAACAAGAATCAAATTGCAATCTTCAATCAAGAACCCTAATTAGGGTTTATGTGGATTATAAGAATTACCCCTTACCTCTTTTGTAATTCAATCCAAGAATCAAACAATAGTGTGTTTGAATCACGTTCTTGTACACACGTACTAAAACAAGTTAAAGTAATGCTAGTTTTAGAACACAAAATTAAACCAAAACCTTTTGTTTAATAAAGAAAATCGATCAACCCTTTAAGGGTGTTTGTTTGATCGATTACTAGAAAAGAAGGAGAGAAAAACAAGTTTAGGGTTTGTGTGTGTGCACAAGAGATACAAACAATGAATCCCTAACCTTGTTTATATAGTATAGTTTACTTGGAGCTCAAGTTACAAAGGAGGTGGAACTCCTTCTAGAACTTTCTTAACCTTCCAATAAATCATACACATTACTTTCCTTTTATTCGTCTAATGATCATTAGTCATTTATCTTAAATACTAAATAATCATTATATATTTGTGTAATAAATAATTAAATATAAACTTTTACATTTAATTATTAAACTTTAACTCTCATACGTAAAGTGTGCAATCCCGTGATCTCGAGTTCGATCCTAACATACGACTACTAAAATAATGTCCATAATCTAACAGCTCCCACTTGGACATATTTTAATAGTGTAATCACATCGGTTAGCGTCTAGCAACACTTCGGTGCCTCTAGTACAATCTCGAGTAAGGCTCTTGGAAAAACCTTTTAATGATTTCTCATTATTATTATCCTTTTGTTTCTAATACCACGTTAATAAGGATATGGATTAAAGTCATTCCTTAATTAACCATTCTGTTTCTCGTTGTTTGTGATTGATCAAGATTACCAAATCTTCTGAACATATTCAGGGGAGATCTTGGGTGCGGCCGCACATGCATCTTACCAACCCTACGAGGGGCCCAGCAGTATTAAACTCCAAAAATAAATTTAAAGGAACAAATTCTATCTTGACTACAAGCAAAACCCACAAACTTTGTAACACTTTTGAAAACAACCCTTATGACTACCAGTTACGTATAGCGTTAAGTTGTTCCACAAAAATTTACTACATTCATGACACTTATCTTGCATCTCAAGTCTGAGGATAACTTCTCATGATTTACTTAATAACAAAATCCATAAAGTAACATCATGTAGTTGGGATAAGTCCTATATTCGGTATCATTGAATATCATCTGAAATGGCATGACTACGCATCAATATACTTTAAGTATATTATACCAACCCTAAGGTCGACTCTCCTGTGGCGATTTTTTTACCCTCTCTTTTCTTTAATCGATCCTTCCCTACCAATTCCATTCGTGTGTCTATTGATTACACCTCTGCTGTTGGTTATTGGATTCATACTAAGGGTTTCTAATCGCAGGTAATTACCCCTAACCTGCTTTAATCGATCCATCTTTGTGGCTAGGGTTTATTCGGTTTTTGGTCGATTAATCTATCTTGTCGATCCATCTTTTGTCGATTAATCTATCTTGTTTATTACATCTACATCGAATATGGTTGGTGGTTGAGAATTGGTGCGTTGGTGTGTAAACCCTAACTATTAAAGTTAGGGTTTGTTCTTGTTTGTGTGTTGCTGCTGTTTGTTGAGTGGGGTTAAGGGAGAGATGAATAAAGGGTTTCTTAGCAAGAAGAGTGTATCTGCTAGGGTCTTGGATAACCTTAGGCCTGAATCTGGGAACGTACATGACCTGGTGGAGCCGGTTTCACTTGGTAACCTTCAATCGGTCACTACTAGTTTTGGTGAGTTGAGTACACCCTCAACGATGAACCCTAGTAATGTTTGTTTGAAGGTAGATGATGCTCCTGATTGTGGTAATCAGGAAGTGGAGCCGATTCCACTTATGAATGATGCATCTCATGGTGACGACTTGGAGCCGGTTACAAGTGCTGATTTACAGCACTTGCTATCTAATGCACATAAGAATTTTGATGATGCCATGACTGATATATTCAACGGGAAATTGTTGCTAATAAGGCTTCCTCTTCAAGTGGTATTGGGCATATTTCTGGTCCAAGTGCTTCTAAGAAGGATACTACTAGTGGAGTGAAGTCGGTTTCTTATGTGGGTGTTGCTTCTAATGATTCTCAGAAACATGTGTCTAATTTTCGAAGATTAGAAAGCAGCAATAAGAAGGATAATGTTGACCTTTCTGTCCCAATGAAGGTAGTGGAAGAGGTGAACACGCGGTTTGAGAATACTCTGTAACACCCCCAATTCATGGACGCAGCGGAATTCAAACTGGGTGTTACTGGACGGCACAATAGTCACAATAATAGAAAACGAACTCCAATTGAGTCGTTTTAAAAGATTTATCATTCAAATTATTTAGATATCAGAGATTACGAAATGAGGTCCCAGATGGTTCCATGTTTACAAATTACATTAATTGAGTTTTGAATGATAATAAAATTTATAGCCCTCTTGAGTATCCGTGCCCTTCCGTACCATCCTTGATCGTCATGAACCTGAAATACATGCTTGAGAGGTCAACACAAAGGTTGAGTGGAATTCGTAGAGTTTAGTTAAATCGTTGAACACAATATGTCGTAGTGTGAGCTATAGACTCACATTCATAGTTAGAAAACAAAATCGTTATTTATTTCACTAAGCTCATGCAACCAAAACATTAACATCGAACCAACAAAATTGGCATTATAGAAGCCCTATCGAGGTACTTTTGCCATTATACCGCTAAATCTCAAATATAGTGCATTTGTGTGAACTCATCGTTGTTCAACACAAATGGGATCCGTCAATCCCAATAGATCTATTCACAATATTCGCGCTCACTAAAGGTAGTGACTAATGGTTCATGATATAGGGACTTCGAACATGGCAATCGTTACTTAGTGACAATAAAACATAGTCGGGAAGCATACATTAGAAAGCATCGTGTTCGAGTAGAAAAATAATAGCATGTATTCCCCCCATGGGTTTGTAAAGTAGTTAAACAGTAGAAAGTGGGGCTACGAACTCACCTTAAGTTATGTAGTGAGTAGTGAATGTGATGGTCGAATCGCGAAGGTTTCTACGAGCAACCTATAATAGAATATTGCGACTTAGGATTTGTGTAAAGAATATAACGGAGTGCCTATATATATATCTTGCATTTAGTCCATGATGTGGTATGATGTATAGTATAAGTCTTTGAAAGAAAGATTCATGAAACATGTATGTTTTGGTATATCGTTTACTACCGTTCGGGCCGACATAATTCAGAAGTCATGTTAGTAAGCGTTCGAGGAGCCAGGACACTTTAACTCGTAAATCCACAACTCAACTCGACGGCTTACATAATGAACTCCTCACATGAGGCTCCCTACTATTGTAGTAGTTGATGAAATATATAGATATAAGTTTTGATCCGAAAAGTTACATGTCCGATATTTGAATAAACTTAGGAAAGTTTATTAGTACATGAAGATTGTTATTAGGGGTAGTTTCATAAGTCTTGTATGACCATTTTTCCTTGTAATATCTCATGGTTCCTTTTTAAGTGAAGTAGATCCAAATTGCTTGTTCATGTTATCGCCTAATTCATTGTTTCATGTTTACGCCTATGTAAGTTGGTATGGTCATTTCGTCATGGCCTAGCCATGACCTTTGGTCCTTGTTCCAAGGTCATGAGACACAACCTTGGCTCTAGCCATAGTGGTGGTCTTGATTATAGGTCATAAGACCTCTTGTTCCTTTCAAAGTATAACCATAATCTAGTGACTTTCACCTAAAAATAGGCTGTTTAGAATTTGAAGAATTTTATCACTCGGAAAGCATTTTTAGGTCTCGAGCTTCTTTGTACCTGAACGAAAACGTCGTTCCGGACAACTTTCGTGTTTTAACTTTTTGATGAATCGGAGCAGAAGTGTGACTTTCAAAACCCAAATTTGATCAGAATGGTATTTGGCAGTTTTGCCGGAAATCTTTGGTAATTTCAAATGGGCGTAACTTTTGACTCGTATACTCGTTTTGGGTGGTTCAAATTGCTATGGTTTCCTTTTTAGGTCCTCTACCACAATATGTAATAATCAAATATCATATTTTTACCATTTTGATCAGGTCTTACCAAGAAATTCATTAGTTTGCTTGTTTTAGTAACTTGTTTCAACAATCCATTATAACAACATCTTTTACTCATTTTTATACATCATGGACATCAATACAAGACATAATATAGCAAGAATAACATGTAAATGATATGAACATGATAAATTAACAAGAAGCATGTTAGGGTTTGGCTTACAACTTTTGGCTTTCAAAGATGAAAGGAAAGTAACAAGTAAGGAAATGGACTTTGATAGACTTGCTTCAACCCTTTTTCACTTCATGCAACCTTTCTACCCTTGGTATTCTTGAAAGATGGATGATAAAGATTGAGGTGAAATGAGTGGATTTAAACTCAAGAGAAATCACCAAGTATACTAGGGTTATGGAAGAGTTTTGGTAACTTATGATCAAACTAGGGTTTCTACTTGAACTTGCTCTTGATCCTTGCTAGAACTTTGAAGAAAATAAGCTAAGTGTGGAGTGGTTTTGGGGTTGGGGATGCACGGCACAAAGAAGGGGGGAGGGGGTATTTATAGTGTCTTGAGGAGGTTACATGCATGGACTTTGTCAAAGCTTGTTTAGGAAGCTTGTATACATGTCTTTCATCCAAGACCACTTAGCACAAGATCATGCCACACCAAAGGATGACTCCCCCCCCCCTATGGTGGTTCATAAGGGATAAGGGGGTGAGTTGGCTTGGCTTGGATGATAATATCTAGATATTTGTTAGTTTTGACTCCGGGAAATGCCAACCGTAAATGATTAGGCCTCAAAACGTAAAACCGGGTGTCGTAAAATTATGAAACTTTAAAGTATTGTTAGACATGTCCATATGTCCCATAATAAAATATAAAATGAGTGGTAGGTTCCATTTGGGTGGTAAACCCTGCTAAGAACTGGAAACACGGGTCTAAAACGCGTAATACGTAAAATGTACGAATATTGCGTAAAATTGAGAAAAGTAAAATGTTACTTTTCTAATATGATATAAATGATTTAAAATGACTTATAATGTCTAGACTGGGCTCAGTCTAGTGTCGGTTGGTGTTAAATGTCTTTTAGACATCAAACCGTAAGCCTAAAAATCAAGGAATGACTTATAAAATCAAGGAATGATTTTTGGTCAAAGGAGGAGGGAAAAATTATGTTGACTTTTTCTAATAAGTTTGAAAACTCAAAACGTCTTAGAAACTCGTTTTGTGGTCTAACGGTTAATCGCCCATTCGGTTAAGCGTGCTCATGTGAGAGTAGTACCGACTTGGGTGACCTGCTGGGAAAAGTAATTAACCTGAAAATGTGAGTTGTTACAGTCTCCACCCCTTATGGGGAACTTCGTCCCGAAGTTCTGTGTGTGTTATATGTTGGAGTGGTGTCGATGAAGAGGTGTGGTTACTTATGAGGATTAGAGTGATGTAGTTTGATTTGTCGTTTCAGTGTATGGCGTAGGATGAGTTTACTTATGAGAAGTTTGTTTCTAAGAAAACATACAGGTGACTGCTCCCAGCATAACATGATCCCTCCTGAATTAGACATAGGTGATCAGGCTATGTATAATTTAGGACCGATAATGTGATGTTCGGTTTAGTCACTTATGGTTTTCAATCTTGTAAGGCTGATGAGTTTGCTTGTGGTGTAACTAAGGATGATTTGAGCTTTAAAAGTGCATCAAGATCAGAAAGTGAGCTTGTGGGATTAAGGGTTGTGAAGATGATGATGGTGAGAAGGTTAAGAAGGTTTGTGTTCTTCATCTTGGTATGTTGAGATTTAGTGGTTTGTGATGAAAGTTGGAAATGAAGGCATGATATTGATTTATAGGGTGGTATCAACGAAGTGATTTTTCTAGGATGGTGGTAGAATATCTTGGAGTAAAAATGATGTGAAACAATAAAGTGATAACAAATTAGCTTGAAGTAAAATTTGTTGAATGGTTTATAAGATAACTGAGTAAGTCTCATAGAATGGTAATAGTCTGCTAAACAATCAAATTGGTTTGGAGATAGAAAGTACAATAGATGAGAATTATCACAAAGAGTCGTTTATTGAACAATAAATATTCTTAAGTCATAAAACTCCCATTACTAGGGATGACATACACATAGTACAACAGAGTGCATAAATAAATATGACTGCTAAGTTCTAAACTTTATTGTTCTGCAGTGTTGTTGAGATTCTGATAAGCTCCTTCTCTTCTTATCATATATGCTCACCCTTGGTTGTCTTCAACTTGTTGACCTTGATTTTGGGGACATTGGTTCTTGTAATGTCCACTTTCTCCACACCCGAAGCATATAACTATCGGTTGTGTGTTGCTACCGGTAGCTACATCCTTGACTCTACAATCTCTGGCAAGGTGTCCAGTGTTCTGACAGTTGCGACACTTAGCCGGGCAAGGACCTGAGTGGTGGAAGTTACACTTATTGCATAGTGGAGCATTCCCGGTATACCCTGCGCCTCTAGTTGGTGCAGCCACATAAGCCCTTGCGGTCTCTTGTCTTTTGTTTTGCTGGTTGTTGTTTTGAGTTTGGTTGTTGTTGTTATTGTTGTTACTTCCATGGTTACCATCCCATGGTCGCTTGTTGTTGTTCCTATTGTTATTGTTGTTACTGTAGTTGGAGTTGTTGGGGTTATTGGTATTGCTGGCGTTGTTGGTGTTGTTGTTGGTTTGCTTTCGGGTTTCTGTCATTCGTACTACTTGGTCCATGAGGCTGCGGGACATCCGCATAGCTTCATCAAGTTCCTTTGGATTTGCCAAAGTTACATGCCCTTGTATGCTGGATGGAAGTCCCCAGATATATCTTTCCAACAATTTTTCCTTTGGGGAAACCATTGTTGGACAAAGTATCCTTAATTCTTGAAATCGACGATTGTAGGTTATGATATCATTTCCCTTAACCGTATGATCCCAGAATTCAACTTCCAACTTCTGTATTTCACTGCGAGGACAGTATTCCTTGATCATCATTTGTTTCAAATTAGCCCAAGTAATTTTGTAGGCATTCTCAATGCCCATAGGTTGAGCAATTGAGTTCCACCAGGACAACGCCTCATTCAACAGAGTACTCGTGGCATACTGAACTTTATCCTCCTCGGTACATTTACTAACCAAGAACACCGACTCCGCCTTTTCGAACCAACGGGTCAAACCTACAGCCCCTTCAGTACCCTTGAATTTGATGGGTTCACATTTCAGGTAGGAAATGAACGAGCAACCCTTTGGTACTGTAGTAACATTGGTCACCGGAGGGGTAGGTCCTCCAAGGTTAAGACTGGCAATTCTGGCAGCCTCTGCAGCTATCGCAGCTTCCGCAGCAGTGGCGGCTTCTGCGGCTGCTGCAGCATCAGCAGCTGCTGCAGCGTCAGCAGCTGCTGCAGCATTAGCAGCACCAGCAGCTGTGGCGGTTTCGGCAGCTGCTGCAGCTGCTGCAGCTACGGCTGCTCGTTCCGTGATAAGTGCTGCATTGATACTGTCCTTTACCAGTTTGCGGATGGCGGCTTGCGTCATTGTTGGTGGTGTTTGTTTCTTTGGCGCCATGATTCTATTGTTCAAAAGATACATTGTAATTAGAGAGTTGTGAGATGAGCAAAATTTTTGATAAGAATGATAGGATAATAATGTTTGAAACTTAAAAGCATAACACATGATAGTATATAAAACAAGAGTTTTATTCGTATAACGTTGGCTGATTTACAAAATCGAAACCTTTTACAAGCTTCTTCAAAATTTACTAACTGATACTTTCAGTTTAGTAATTACAACGTTTATACTATCGCTAGTTATTTCATAGATTTCGTAACATTTACTAACTGAGTCTAATCAGTTTAGTAGTACAAAAGTTAACTAGTATCATCACACTAGTCTATTGTGGATTAGAAGGTCCGAGCAGCTCTGATTGATTGGCAACTTTTTGGTTTAGTGTGTCATAGAGGTACGAGTCGATGAAATTTGAGAAGCTGTAGTTTTCATGTTGACTTTCTTGTTCGATCAATGGTGGTCGAGGTACAATCCATAGTGAGTGATCCAATTCATCACATGTAGGGATATCAAAGGGAAGTGATAGTGGTGGTGGTAATGGTTCTAGTACATATTCGTATTCATTATCCTCTTCTTCGTCGGTTGAATCTTCGAAAGGTTCTTCTTCGTCATCAGAAGCGAAGGCATTTACGAAGTCAAATCCGAACTCGGGTGAGGGTGGTAAGACTTGGAAGTTATTAGGTAGAGTGGGCACATAATCGGGAGAAGTGGGTACGCACATGATTTCTATAAGAAGAATTACAATGTTAATATAATTCTATCATTTATGGGGAGTGCTCAAAATATGGCAAGCATATATATAGCAATATACTAATATGTTTATGTAGCCTAACTTGCATAATAAGTCCATAATCGTCTGGAGGATGGAAGACACGAAGAGCGGAAGGCTATAAAATGTTTTTGCTTGTAATTGTAGTTATAGTTTAGGTCTCAATTAGACCTGTTTCTCTATAACCATGGCTCTGGTACCAATCTGTAACACCCCCAATTCATGGACGCAGCGGAATTCGAACTGGGTGTTACTGGACGGCACAATAGTCACAATAATAGAAAACGAACTCCAATTGAGTCGTTTTAAAAGATTTATCATTCAAATTATTTAGATATCAGAGATTACGAAATGAGGTCCCAGATGGTTCCATGTTTACAAATTACATTAATTGAGTTTTGAATGATAATAAAATTTATAGCCCTCTTGAGTATCCGTGCCCTTCCGTACCATCCTTGATCGTCATGAACCTGAAATACATGCTTGAGAGGTCAACACAAAGGTTGAGTGGAATTCGTAGAGTTTAGTTAAATCGTTGAACACAATATGTCGTAGTGTGAGCTATAGACTCACACTCATAGTTAGAAAACAAAATCGTTATTTATTTCACTAAGCTCATGCAACCAAAACATTAACATCGAACCAACAAAATTGGCATTATAGAAGCCCTATCGAGGTACTTTTGCCATTATACCGCTAAATCTCAAATATAGTGCATTTGTGTGAACTCATCGTTGTTCAACACAAATGGGATCCGTCAATCCCAATAGATCTATTCACAATATTCGCGCTCACTAAAGGTAGTGACTAATGGTTCATGATATAGGGACTTCGAACATGGCAATCGTTACTTAGTGACAATAAAACATAGTCGGGAAGCATACATTAGAAAGCATCGTGTTCGAGTAGAAAAATAATAGCATGTATTCCCCCCATGGGTTTGTAAAGTAGTTAAACAGTAGAAAGTGGGGCTACGAACTCACCTTAAGTTATGTAGTGAGTAGTGAATGTGATGGTCGAATCGCGAAGGTTTCTACGAGCAACCTATAATAGAATGTTGCGACTTAGGATTTGTGTAAAGAATATAACGGAGTGCCTATATATATATATCTTGCATTTAGTCCATGATGTGGTATGATGTATAGTATAAGTCTTTGAAAGAAAGATTCATGAAACATGTATGTTTTGGTATATCGTTTACTACCGTTCGGGCCGACATAATTCAGAAGTCATGTTAGTAAGCGTTCGAGGAGCCAGGACACTTTAACTCGTAAATCCACAACTCAACTCGACGGCTTACATAATGAACTCCTCACATGAGGCTCCCTACTATTGTAGTAGTTGATGAAATATATAGATATAAGTTTTGATCCGAAAAGTTACATGTCCGATATTTGAATAAACTTAGGAAAGTTTATTAGTACATGAAGATTGTTATTAGGGGTAGTTTCATAAGTCTTGTATGACCATTTTTCCTTATAATATCTCATGGTTCCTTTTTAAGTGAAGTAGATCCAAATTGCTTGTTCATGTTATCGCCTAATTCATTGTTTCATGTTTACGCCTATGTAAGTTGGTATGGTCATTTCGTCATGGCCTAGCCATGACCTTTGGTCCTTGTTCCAAGGTCATGAGACACAACCTTGGCTCTAGCCATAGTGGTGGTCTTGATTATAGGTCATAAGACCTCTTGTTCCTTTCAAAGTATAACCATAATCTAGTGACTTTCACCTAAAAATGGGCTGTTTAGAACTTGAAGAATTTTATCACTCGGGAAGCATTTTTAGGTCTCGAGCTTCTTTATACCTGAATGAAAACGTCGTTCCGGACAACTTTCGTGTTTTAACTTTTTGATGAATCGGACCAGAAGTGTGACTTTCAAAACCCAAATTTGATCAGAATGGTATTTGGCAGTTTTGCCGGAAATCTTTGGTAATTTCAAATGGGCGTAACTTTTGACTCGTATACTCGTTTTGGGTGGTTCAAATTGCTATGGTTTCCTTTTTAGGTCCTCTACCACAATATGTAATAATCAAATATCATATTTTTACCATTTTGATCAGGTCTTACCAAGAAATTCATTAGTTTGCTTGTTTTAGTAACTTGTTTCAACAATCCATTATAACAACATCTTTTACTCATTTTTATACATCATGGACATCAATACAAGACATAATATAGCAAGAATAACATGTAAATGATATGAACATGATAAATTAACAAGAAGCATGTTAGAGTTTGGCTTACAACTTTTGGCTATCAAAGATGAAAGGAAAGTAACAAGTAAGGAAATGGACTTTGATAGACTTGCTTCAACCCTTTTTCACTTCATGCAACCTTTCTACCCTTGGTATTCTTGAAAGATGGATGATAAAGATTGAGGTGAAATGAGTGGATTTAAACTCACGAGAAATTACCAAGTATACTAGGGTTATGGAAGAGTTTTGGTAACTTATGATCAAACTAGGGTTTCTACTTGAACTTGCTCTTGATCCTTGCTAGAACTTTGAAGAAAATAAGCTAATTGTGGAGTGGTTTTGGGGTTGGGGATGCACGGCACAAAGAAGGGGGGAGGGGGTATTTATAGTGTCTTGAGGAGGTTACATGCATGGACTTTGTCAAAGCTTGTTTAGGAAGCTTGTATACATGTCCTTCATCCAAGACCACTTAGCACAAGATCATGCCACACCAAGGGATGACTCCCCCCCCCCTATGGCGGTTCATAAGGGATAAGGGGGTGAGTTGGCTTGGCTTGGATGATAATATCTAGATATTTGTTAGTTTTGACTCCGGGAAATGCCAACCGTAAATGATTAGGCCTCAAAACGTAAAACCGGGTGTCGTAAAATTATGAAACTTTAAAGTATTGTTAGACATGTCCATATGTCCCATAATAAAATATAAAATGAGTGGTAGGTTCCATTTGGGTGGTAAACCCTGCTAAGAACTGGAAACACGAGTCTAAAACGCGTAATACGTAAAATGTACGAATATTGCGTAAAATTGAGAAAAGTAAAATGTTACTTTTCTAATATGATATAAATGATTTAAAATGACTTATAATGTCTAGACTGGGCTCAGTCTAGTGTCGGTTGGTGTTAAATGTCTTTTAGACATCAAACCATAAGCCTAAAAATCAAGGAATGACTTATAAAATCAAGGAATGATTTTTGGTCAAAGGAGGAGGGAAAAATTATGTTGACTTTTTCTAATAAGTTTGAAAACTCAAAACGTCTTAGAAACTCGTTTTGTGGTCTAACGGTTAATCGCCCATTCGGTTAAGCATGCTCATGTGAGAGTAGTACCGACTTGGGTGACCTGCTGGGAAAAGTAATTAACCTGAAAATGTGAGTTGTTACATACTCTATATGGATATTTCCTTGGTCAGCGCCTTGCTTTTCCTGTCGTGGATTATTATGTTCGCAATGCGTGGGCTAAGTATGGGTTACAAAAGGTAATGATGAACGCTAAGGGGTTCTTCTTCTTCAAGTTTACTTCGAAGAAAGGTGTTGATGATGTGCTTGATAATGGTCCATGGCTGATCCGTAATGTTCCTATTATTCTTAAACCTTGGACTTTGAATACCAATTTGTTGAAAGAGGATTTAACTCACATTCCGGTGTGGGTTAAATTTCATGATGTTCCTTTAGCGATGTTTTCTGATGATGGCCTTAGTTTGCTTGCTACTTTGATTGGGACTCCCAAGAGATTGGATGCATTTACTAGTCAGATGTGCAAAGAATCTTGGGGTAGGAGTAGTTTTGCTAGATGTATGATTGAAGTGAAGTCGGATGAGGTACTTAGGGACAGCCTTACTGTTGAGATCCCTTTACTTGACGGTTCGGGTTCGACTATTGAGAAGATCCGTGTGGAATATGAGTGGAAACCGCCTCGCTGTGATAAATGCAAGGTGTTTGGACATGTTTTGGTGGATTGTCCTAAGGGTGTGATACCGACTGCTCAACCTTCTAAGAATGTTAATGATGGTTTTCAGACTGTTAACAATAAGAAGAAGGGTAAGCAAGCTGCCTCGAATACGAGTCGAGGAGGTTTTACTAAACCTGTTGTGGGTAAGCATTTTGAATATCAGCCAAAGAAGACTCCTACTGTACCCAAGAAAGTTAATGATAGTAAGAAGAAGACTTCTGATGTGGCTAGTACGAGTGGAACAAAGATCTCTACATCTAACCAATTTGATGCGCTTAATATGGATGATACGGATACGTTTGGTATTCCTACTTATGACACCAGCATGGATGTGGATACTGGCAGTACAATGGAAGTTAATGTGGATAAGTCGGTTAAGACTGGTGCTACATCACAAGAACCACTTGTGAGTGATTCAATGGGAACTAAGGAAGTTGGTTCTACTCCTTTAGTTGATAAAATTCGTAAGTTTGAAAAGCTTCTTATTGATGGGAAAGGTACTCTTGTAGATGATGATGGTCATCCTGTTCCGTCGGCCTCTGTCACTAAGAGGGCTAACCCATTTTCCAAGGTGGGTGAGGTTGTGGTTACTGATAGTGAGGAGGAGGAGGTTCTTAACACGTTCGACGAATCTGCGAATCTTTTTGGTCGAAGTCAAGAGCGTGAAGATGAGTTTGATGACTATGATGATTACTCGAAGCAAATTCATGATCTTCCAGGGGAATTGGATGCTCTTAATGCCATTTATGGCTTTAATCTCCAAGGTCGTAGGAAGTAGTTATTTTTGTTCGAGTTTGTTTTCTTTATGATGTGGTAGTGGCTTTGTTTTCTTGTCTAGAAAATAGGAAGTACCTTGTTATGTAAGCTATTCGCCTATGTAACGGGCTGAGATATGGGATTCACTCATATCCGTTGTTCTTAACTGTTTTTTGGAGTAATATATTTACCGGGTCTTTTGACCTTTTACCCAAAAAAAAAAGTATATTATACCAACCTTCAGATTTGTCTTGTTTTAATAATATTCTCATATTATCAACAGACAACGGACAATTTAGAATAACATTTATTCATGGATTAAACATGCAAAAACAGGATACAATATATTATAAATTAAACATACCATGTATTTAAATTTATTATAATAATTGTTTAACATCCCATATCCAAATACTAAATAGATCAATGCATGATAACTTGTTGATGAATTATGTCTCAAGTAATGACATTCCTACTTGTTGACAAAACATAAATCATCCAACTTTGATCTATCGGAATTTTAAAAATACTTATTTCAAGAATTCAACTAGTGAAGTTCTTGTATGTACATACTCAACTATTTTGACAATGCCATATAATATTTCATAAAATGTGTGACATCCTTAACCACCAATTTATGATAATTAAACTTCCAAACATTTTAAAGTTTAAAATATTCTTATTCTCTTAATGTATAATGCAACTATGCTTTTAATAAGCATAACTAGTAATAGCCAAGGATGAAATCCTTACCATAACTAGTATTGAGTGTCATCTCAATTTTATTAGCATCATTGTATGCAAACAATAATATGCTATTAAAACTTTTCTTAAACCATAATATCTATTGTGTAATGTTTGATGCCCTTTAAACTTTCAAGTTTGTTGGCTATGACAATTTTCACAACAATTGAAAAAATTGTTCATCTATAAAATTTGGAAGCTTTTCCAGATTTAGGATGTAATTCTATAATCAAATATATTCTTTTTAGAATATTACACAAGTTATCTAATAACTTTTAATTAGATATTAATATTGTCAAATCATCTTGTAATCAAGTATGATACAACAAAACATGATATACATGAAAAATCTATGAATCATACTTAGATTTTATTCATGTCATACATATCTATTTAGACATTCTAAATAATATATCATGATATATTAGATTTATTTACCGCACATGTTTCAACAATAAACATTCATTCCAAGGTTGTATGTCTTATTTCCTAAATCTTACAAGTAAAATTTCATTCCAAACTAAGACTTAACTTTTAACTTATATGGAATGTTACTTTTTATATGTTCTACAACATATATGATTTAAGAAATTAAACATAATACTTCCACTAGCTTTTAGGAATACTTAGAAATTATCTTATTTCAATTATAAATCAAAACATAATTTAATAATTAAACATAAAAATAATCTTCTAGATGCATGCATTTATCCATCCATGGATTATTGCACCATGTACACTTTCAAAGATTTATTTGAATTCATAAACTCCTTTTAATTACTTATCGTCCTCGCTCAAGTAATCTCTCAAGAAAGAGTTTTGATATTCCATTGTCAATGACAATCATAATCTTTATATATTTAATGTGTTTAGAATAGAATATTCAATCACAATTAATTGCTTAAGTGTGATTAATAATTTTGTCATAAAACATATATTAAATACGTGCACAATTTTGTCCATATGATTTCTATACAAAGATTTAAACCACAATGGTTATCTTATCTTTGAAGAAACTCATCCTCATTTTCTAGTCTAACTATTAAGATAAACCAAGTTTCTAAAATTGATTATCTTTATGGACAACATCTTAATCATTCATATCATGTATACTTTACCCAACTTCATATTTGGTAATGTATCATAATGATTATTAGGTTTACAAGAATCCTGTAAATCACAGCCCTCAGCATATTAATCAAATATCTGAGATATATTGCTATTCTATGAATGATAATTCCATCATCTTGAGATTTAACATTTAAATATCAAACTTTATCATCTTGAGATTTAACATTTAAATGCCAAACTTCATCATGATATTTACTAGTGTATTTTAGAAGATTATGTATCTTGTAATTTTATCATTTAAAGATCAAAACTCCCACTTGCTTTTAGTAATTTAAAGACTATCTTTAAATACTTAGCAAATAAAGAACCAATACAATGTTCTCTTTTGGGATATTACAAATACATATTAACAGTTCCTGACTTTACTTTGTTAATAACCTCTTCATAAGCAGTTAAACAAATTTAGAACTTCAATTTAGACTTAATGTGATTCATCACATTCATCACATTCCATCATATGATAATGTCTTATTAATCTTCTATGTTGGAGTTTTATTAAATATGTCCAAGTCATACTCAACATTCTATCCTTGAAAACTTTTGGAAGAAAAGAAGTCATAGTTATCTTTAATCAAACAATATAACAATAGTTTGATTTTCCTAACTGAACATACCATAAACATTTGGTATTTCATTAGTATTAATATTGTAAGACAATCTAACAATATTTAAGACAACCATATTCATTTTGCCTTGTCTATTTACCAACTAATTTAATTTTAGTGGTACAATAATTTTCAAGCCTATTACATGCCTTATAACATAAGTACTTTTTACAAAGTTACTTCATGTCCATGTCTTTACAAGAAAAACATAAACTGTTATAATCCCACTATACGTTATAAGTCATTTAACAATTTAATAACTTCATGTATATGTCTTAATTAAAAAACACAACAAGATAACGTCTTACTTTATAATAAGTCTTGTAACAATTAAAAGACTTTATGTTTATATCTTTACAATGAAACATAAACATGTTTAACTAAAGTAATTATGAACACATCTCTTGGTTTCAATAGTAATTTCAAGTTAATATATTACTTCACAATAATGTAAACAACATTATTTATTCATTTATTTATGTCATTCCAAGAACACATAAATATTCAGATTGAAGCAGCATTAGATTACTTGATTAATTTATGTCATTCCTATAATTCATAAATATACTAATTAAAGTAGTCTTGATATCATATTGACACATGTTCTAATAGGTATCTAATTTAGAAACTGCAAATTCTCATAGTTCAATTACATCAGTTGATCTGCTAGTAATGAAAATATGAAATTCACCTTGTTGTTGCAATCTAGTTAAGCTCTCACATAACATAAATTGTAACACCAAGTGTTTCTTGAATTAGCTTAGTATAATTCATATTAGAACATTATTCTAATTTAGAAACTGCAAATTCTCATAGTTCAATTACATCAGTTGATCAGCTAGTAATGAAATATGAAATTCACCTTGTTGTTGCAATCTATTTAAGCTCTCACATAACATAAATTGTAACACCAAGTGTTTCTAGAATTATCTAAGTATAATTCAAATTAGAACTTTATTCTCTTACCTTGTAGTCAAGAGAATCCATTAAATCATATATTTTTATGAGTTGTTTCTTGCACACAATAAAGATAACATTTCTCCCACTTGTGCATGGAATAACCTCAAATAGTTGATAAACAACACGCCATGCATTTGTTTATGTGATCAATATGATTGTGTCATAGATTTTTAGCATAACAAGTAGATGTAGAACAACAATGTCTAGTAAGGAAACGTACAAGACTATCCTTAACAGTATGAGTTTCTACACTTGGAAAGTAATTATCTTTAGCTACCAAGATGTCAAAGCTTGTAACTCCCACTGAATTAAAGATCATTAGAATAATTTCTTATTCAGTAATAAGTACACAATACTCCCACTGAATTTTGACAACATTTAAAATGTTTCATATCTAGTGAAAGAAAATAGTGTACTTTTAACTTTCCTACACCTTTAATGTCCATACGTAACAATTACTTATGTACTAAAGGTGTATTCTACTATGTAAATGATGGACTATCCACCAAATGCTATTAACTTGAAAATTGGGCATGCAATTTCTTCCTTAATAGGTCTACCATCCTACAATGTATGTAGCACCTTTAAAATAGTCAAAACAACTAATTTGTCTTTAAACATTTTGCAGTAATTAGTCTAGCTTCTAATTATAATAACTCATAAAATGTCATACATAATTTTCTGTTAACCAAATATCATAGTTGTTACTAAGAATTCGATCACTGAATGAGGATGATAAAATCCCTATGAAAAATGTATGCAATTTTCTTAACCATTAAAAATTTGCTATGAGTTATATTAGAATTTAGACATATCTAATATTCCTATTATCCTTTCTCATTCATGAAAAGGAATAGGATTGTGTCTCACTCTTCCTTCATAGAAAGGAGACTTCTTTTGTCTTTTAAGTAAATATTTCTTAATCAAACATTTGTTTGAAAACAGAACTAGATCAATTTACCAAAGCCCAAAATACGTTTACGGTTTGAACGTTGCATTAATACATTAAAACGAATTACAAAATTCAATTTTAGTATTTTCGATAATTAGATCTTTAAGAAAATAAAATACCCATTGAAAAATATTCATATAAACCATAGTATTTTCTTAAAGCTAGGATCCTAAATTGACATAGTACCATTACATCAGTTGATCTGCTAGTAATGATAGTATTCAACAAAGTAATTGTCGAACAATAATTGCCAATATCATATTGCAATTCCTAGATTTATGGGATCTACAATCACAAAATATTTGTATTGTAAGCATGTTTAGTCCCCATCTTAATGCCTTGAGTCCAAGATCTCACTTCCTACTCAATTTAAGTCGTCTAACTTAAAAACTGCAAACTCACAAATCCATCACATCAGTTTATCTGCTAGCAATGAATTTATGAAATTTACCTCTCCATTGCAATCTCGCCAAGTTCTCACATGACGTAAATTACAACTTCAAGTGTTCTTAATTAGATGGCATTCGACTTAATTTTATAAGGGTATTAATATTTTGATGTGATCAAAATAATGTATGAAGAAGCATGCATACAACTTCATAACATTGGTTTTACAAAACATTTTTATTGCCAATTAGCTAAGAGTAAAATAACAAGGTTTTGATTGAGGTATCAGGTTCACCAATTAAAGAATAACCATCAATTATCGTCCACTATATCGTACTTTTGCATAAGCCTGAAAGCTTAGCGCTTCGGATAATCATTGTGGAATTGTGGATTATTCACCCTTAAGATGGCAATGTACATGTAATGGTTGTTCGGTAAGTCTAATTTACACACAAACGAGCGTTAAGACAGAATGTTGTCTCTCTAAGGCCACAATTTAATGCGAAGCCATCCTTATACCCATCTTATAGTGTGTAAACTTCGGTCGAGCCTATTTAACCATTACGTACAAAAACATTAATCAACCAATTCTTTGAAATTTAAACTCTTAAAAACCAAAACAATTTCGCCATTATTTAGTCCGTATTATTTTTCTATTCAAAAATTACCCTTTTCGTTTATAAACATGTCTAACACAATAAATAAACAAAAACAAGTAATACATAATAAAAAATAAAACAACTAAATAAACAAATATACATAATCATAACAATTAAATATGTATAAAACATGTAGCCACATGCAAATCTTATTCAATAGTCCTATTAATAATCAAATCTAGGTGTATAACGTATTAATTCAATTGAGGCTTTCTTCTTCTTGGAAAAAGAGCCACATATATCGATAAATCGATTGCGTAAGCCAAAATTAAATAAATACCACATAGCACATAATAGATTACTTAATATTGGAGTCTTCCCCAATTCGACATCTATTAATAAATTTACATGTTTCGATATAACTTAACAATTAATTATATTTATATATTCAATTTAAACCATTTAAATTATCACACAATAAAATCCATGCAAATATGCACTTTTTCATGGATTAAGCTTAACAATTAACATATTGCACCAAGATCGTTTACTAAAACGCATAACAAATTACATAACATCCTAGGGTTTCTAATCATATTAAAAAATCAAAACCAAAACCCTAAAACCCTTTTAAGGTCTAAATCGACCCATAAAAAAATTAGGGTTAGGAATCTAAAAACCCTAAAAACATATAACTAAACGAATCAAGATTCAATTTTTATGCGTTTCGATAATTAATTACACATTATAACGGCTCTAGATGCCACTGTTGGAATTATTATATCATGACATTCATATAAATAAACCAAGTACATCAAAGTGAGCATAGCGGAAGCAATTATAAAAAGATCATATAACATGTAATTAATTAATCAATATTAAATAGTAAACGTACCTTTGTGATTCTAGCCCGAACAAGAATCAAATTGCAATCTTCAATCAAGAACCCTAATTAGGGTTTATGTGGATTATAAGAATTACCCCTTACCTCTTTTGTAATTCAATCCAAGAATCAAACAATAGTGTGTTTGAATCACGTTCTTGTACACACGTACTAAAACAAGTTAAAGTAATGCTAGTTTTAGAACACAAAATTAAACCAAAACCTTTTGTTTAATAAAGAAAATCGATCAACCCTTTAAGGGTGTTTGTTTGATCGATTACTAGAAAAGAAGGAGAGAAAAACAAGTTTAGGGTTTGTGTGTGTGCACAAGAGATACAAACAATGAATCCCTAACCTTGTTTATATAGTATAGTTTACTTGGAGCTCAAGTTACAAAGGAGGTGGAACTCCTTCTAGAACTTTCTTAACCTTCCAATAAATCATACACATTACTTTCCTTTTATTCGTCTAAGGATCATTAGTCATTTATCTTAAATACTAAATAATCATTATATATTTGTGTAATAAATAATTAAATATAAACTTTTACATTTAATTATCAAACTTTAACTCTCATACGTAAAGTGTGCAATCCCGTGATCTCGAGTTCGATCCTAACATACGACTACTAAAATAATGTCCATAATCTAACATAGAGGTAGAGATGAAGACGTGGGAAATGATGAAAATACCCTTGATAAACCATATAAGTTATGTGTAATGAAAAAAAAAAATACAAACTTAATTAGTCATATTGACAATAAAAAAAAGTATAGTATGTAGAACGAGCCTATTTTATAAGTACATTAACTATTTATAGCTTTTACCCTAAAATGTTGCTATCTTTATCTTCAATCTATGTTTTTTCTTTCTATTATGGGTTTATTGAAACCATTGATTCATGCTAAAGTTGTTTAGTTTATCCGCTATAACACCAATAGCAGCTTGCTCGTTGTCTGTACCATCCCAAGTGAGTGAATGTGAGGAGGTATCCATATAGTTAAGAAATTTATATAGCATTTTACAAAAGCTGCACAAGTGATAGAGTACGAGTACACAGGGACGGAACTAGGGTGGGTCCCGGGGGTCCCGGGACACCCATGGAATTTTGCGACAAAGTGTTAATTTTTGTAAAAATCGTCATTTTTTCCTAAATGCACCTGGTCCAATAAAATTGTGTTCCTCATTTTATATAATTTTTCGTAAATGCACCTGGTCAAATTGTGTCCTGGTTCCGTCCCTGAGAGTACATCGAATTGTATTGTCGCCAAATAACCGAATTCAAGTTCGTTATCAATTTTATCGTAGCTTCAAGAAAAAACAATGTATAAAAGAACATATACATTACTAATGTTTGATTACAGGTTTACATCAATAAAAATGTTGCGTCTGATAGGCAACTCTTTTGAAGACTTTAGTATGAAATATTTAGTCCCACATTGCTAAAGAAAACAAATCTTTCTTGTTTATATATTTCGATGTACACGTTATACTTAAATTGATGGTTTGGATCTTGTTGTCCTAGATGATGTTGCTTACTAATATATGCAAATTCATAAATTTACATTACTCGATAGTAACCTCGTTGGGTCAATTTATATAAATTGTAGACTTTTTGGTTATACATAGCTTTTTTAGTATTGAATCTTAGACACCAAATTGGTTTTTCTAACGATTCTCGTTTTTTTCCTGTTCTGACCAAGTGATTACCGGTACATCAAAACTTATAACTAGACGGGCTTTTGTTGAATCGAGTATGCTAAGGAAAATATTGATTTGGTATCTGATTCCAAGCAATACCAGTTTTTAATCAATTTCCACTTACATGATATCATCTTCCACAAAATCCTATCTTAGGTTAGAACTCAATTCTTCTTTTATTAAAGAGACAAAGTAAAATCATCTTCCGCAAAATCTCATCTCAGATTAGGCGGTTTATTAGCCGATAAATATGGTCCAAGCCCGTGCTGAGCTTAAGTCCACTAGGGTTTATCATGCTTCAGGTACTCAGCATATACTTGCCTAAATGGAAAATAAAACATTGAGTTTTGCCCATGACGCGTCTAATAATATTGTGTCAATATATAAGAATCCTCATATATATACTTTGAATGATCATGTGGTAAAATTGTAAATGTCATAATATATGTATGTTTGTATGACTGTATGAGTTTTTTCTCAAACATGTACACATGTGTGTTTAACGTGAGGACAACTAAACACTACTTAAGTGTTGATTACTTGATTATCTTGTTTATGGTCTCTATTTGTTGATGAAGCTATCATTTTCTTTTTTGCTACGTTTGTATACAAAATTTTGTTTCTTTGAATAAAGCCTAGAGAACATGGTTTAATCACTAGTCATGGTTTATTTGCTGGATATCGAGCTGCTTGAGCCTTCGCCTTTGGTATGCAGTAACATGGGGTTTGATTTGAGCCATTACTATCTGATTTATGAAAATTGTGAAAGTGATATACTTCTTCCGCCCTAAATTTATAGTTCACATTTCATTTTCGAGTTGTCTCAATTCAACTTAATTGTCCATTACTAAAAGTAGAATTGAAATTTTAATCAAGTTTACCATATTACTCTCACTTGAGTTTATTATTACAAACTTGAACGTAGTTTGTGGTAAAACATCAAAATACAAAAAAACAAGCTAACTAATTAAAAATTCCTATATGAAATAAGTTAAGGGCCTTAGACTCTTAGAGGAACAAAAATTCCATGGCAATATCTAGACATGTTGGACATATAGCGAATGGCCTATCGCGGTTCAACTCAACTATCGGGGACTACAATCGTTCTTTCAGTGCTTAAAATTTTAGCAAATCTTGTTCTTATAAGGTTTTCATATTTACTTATTCCTATCTTAAAATTTTCGCAAATCTTGTTCTTATAACAATTTTCGAGTGGTAAAAAATTCTTTTTTTCACCAAGAAATCAAGTTAAAAACTTAAAACTAATACGTGTATGGGCCTTATCATTAGTTAAATACAATCTACATACAGTATGGGCCTTATCATTTGACGGATCTATAAGCTAGTATTAAGGTGATAGCACCATGATGGAAGAAATTAAAAAGTTAATCGATTAATAGTATTAAGGTGATAGTACCATGTGCCGCTACTTCTTACCGGATTTTATTTCTTTTATGCAAAGAAGATCAGTAACCAAGACTGACGACAGAGTCGATGAGCTCTTTACTCAATTACAAGACGTTACTGGTAATGGCCACCCTCAATCTACACAAGAAATGGTATTTATATTTGGGTTTTTGGTTTTGTTGATTAAACAAAATGATATTTGATTTTTTGCTCTCAATTAATAAGGTTATCAGAAGAAGTTATCAACACACCATGTAATATAGGTAGGTGGTTATGTTACTATCGTATATTGAGAGTAAATGTAAGATCATCGGAATGTTAGATTACTTTTTATAGTAACCAAAATATTGTTCTATATCGTCAACAAATTTCCTGATTTCAACAGTTTGGTGCATAGATTTGGAAGTGGAGCCAATGGGTCAATGTCTAAATGAAAGCGATGTTGTATTACCGCAGATGTACGGACTGGGAGGAGTTCAACCTGAGTATTGTGTTATGTCGCACCCAAGGCGTCTTAGCTTTTGTAGCAAGACATTGGTCAACAAGTGTGAGGATTTCAAGGGTGCAGTTTTTCAAACCTTTTAATGACATATTGCCATGTTAATTTGAAGAAGCGGCCTAATCGGTAAACTTAAATTTTGTTGTCACAGTATCAATTTTTTATGAAACCATTAATTGTCTTACATGAACATGTTTTTGTTTTTTATAGATGTGATTGGTCAAGCAATTAAGTTAGTATCCGTATTTCCATTTAAGTTAGTATCCGTATTTCCATGTCGACACTTACTTTATCGAACTAAACATATAAACCAAAACTAGTTGGGAGGCATCTTCATCCATTCACTACAAAAGATATGTTTTTTTTTTGAACGACGGATTATAATTAAGAAAGCCAGCAAGAAGCTAGGCAAAAGAAATTACATAGAAATAGCGTTTAACGGGTCATTTAGCCATGCAACCCGATTAACATTAAGCTTCCTACACCTATAATTCACCCAAATGAAAGTTTGGAAAACAAAGTTATCAAAAATCATACTTTTAAGAGGCTTCTTCGAGGAGAATAAAGTTGCATTTCTAAACGTCCAAATATGCCACCACATGGAGAAAAAAGAGGCTTCCAAGATACGTTTTTGAAGACTACTGATATTTAAGATGTTAAACCACATCTCCCACGAACTTGGATCAGCAAGAGAAGGGATTTGGAGATTCCACCAATGACCAAACTTCCTAAGCAACTCCGATGGCAGCGAACATCCAAAAAATAAGTGATCACGAGATTCCACATCAGAATCACACAACGGGCACAACGAACATGGAATGTCTAGACCTATATTGGAGAGGTTTTCTCTAGTAGGAAGTTTGTCAAGAAACATGCGCCACACAAATACATTAAGTTTAATTGGAAGAACCTTACACCATCTCGTAGGGGAGGACGAAGCAGCGAGCACATGATTGTCGATCAACTCTCTAGCCGATTTCACGGAAAATTCACCAAGGCCATTTAAAGTCCAAGACCAGCGATCATTAGCAGATGATAAGACCACCAAAGATAGTAACTGCAAAAGCTCTAAATACTGACTTTCTTCGACACCTGATCTAGGATGCCTTCTAAAAGAGAATGCAAAATCAGAACTTTGGAATTTGTAGGCTACAGTTGCACCTTTATGGGTCTCTAAATTGTATATCCTTGGGAATTTTTCTTTAAAACAGACATCACCATACCATTTATCAAGCCAAAATTTTGAGATATTCCCATTACCGGTCACAAGCTTGCAGAAATCCATAACAGAAAAGATATGTTAGATATCATACGAATAAAGAGGTACATGTACACCTACAAGATATTCATAGCGGAGCCTATGCTTGTGATAAGTCTCTTATGAAAATGCTCAAATGTTATCATATATGTGTCGGAAAAGTGGGAGTGTAACTAAAGAGAAGTATCAGATGGAGCTTGAACGCAAATTAAACCGTAGGTAGGATACAAATTGAATTTGGTTGTATCAATGGGTAAACGATATTCATTCACTCACTTGCAGGGCCGGACACGAGGGGATTCACGGGAACCACATGGAATTTTGTCGGATAGTGTGATTTTTGTTAAAAATTCTGATTTCTTGAAAATAAGCATACTTCCATCGCATAAAGAAATTGTGTATTTGGTCACTTATAGAGTTGGGTACGTCATGGATAGCTAACCTCTGTTCAAGAATCATAACTTGATGATGTTTGTACTAATTAATGATCATGCGACATAATGATCATGTACCCAAAAGTGATTAACCAAAGCACAATATTGACATGTACTAATGATCATGCGACATAACAAACATGATTAACAACTCATGTAGTTTGTAATTTACGAACTACTAGTTTAAACAGAAAGTGATTCAATGATATTGTATAGGCACCGTGCACGCCATGAGTAGCTTGTATGCTTAAATCCAACCAAATCGTCATTAACTGATGCAATGAGTATTGACATTTATAAATACAATTTGGACACGAAACTATTGATCCAAACAAAAGCAAATTTTATAGAGTAATTAGTTAAGAGCCTTTTCTCATACGACACAGCAAAACCCCAAATGTTCGTAACTTTGTATCATAATTATATACTGATAGACGTATGTTGAGTTAGATAGGTTATGAACATTTTCATACATACATCACAACACATTTGTAAATCATTTACAATAGGTCTAATGTATATAATAAATCAAATTTAATACTCATTGTTACCATTTGAAGTGGCGTGTATATTTGATACTTGATACTTTATGAAGACCTACACTCATACAACTTAATTTTTTAACCGTTTAATTAGATCACTTAAATAAATAATAACTAGTATATGTTGATACTTGAAACTTTATGGAGACCTACAGTCCTACACTCACGCAACTTAATTTTTTAACTGTTTAGTTAGATCACTTAAATAAATAATACTAGTAAGTAACTAGTATATGTTGATACTTGAAACTTTATGGGGACCTACACTCATGCAACTTAACACTTTAACTGTTTAATTAGATCACTTAAATAAATGATAGACAATTGCTCGGAGGAAAGAAGTTTTTCAAACGCTTATATTATATTAGAAATCTAAATTTTTTCCCTAACGCTTATATTGCATATAAAATAATGTTAACCGTTCCAGTGACATTTGTTTTGGTGGAAAGAAGTTTTTCAAAACTAAAGTTAATTAAAAATTATTTAAGATAAAAAATGTCACAAGAAAGATTTAATGGATTGGCTCACTTATCGAATGAAAATGATATATTACACGATATTGATTTTCAAAAAATAATCAAAGATTTCGCATAAAAAAGGCTAGAAAAGTAAATTTCGTATAAACAATTTTTCGGCAAATAACTTTTATAAAAAGGCCCCGTTTAAAGCTTCGCTTTAGGCCGTTGAGCCGCCCCTAATCGTATATTAGCTTTTCTTAGAACATAAATGTAAACAAGTCATGTACACGTCCCAACGCTTTTGATACTTGAAGTTTGAAGCTAGCTACTTGCTAGGTCGAAAGTCTTTTCTAGCTAGTAATATTTTTGATATGGGAAATTATGATATTTTATCTTATCTTATATATGCAAACGTATCACATCAACAAGTCATGTACACGTCCCAATGGATTTGAATGGGTTTATATAAAAAAGAGATAACTTGTACATGTTATTACGTTTTCATATAAACGCATCTAGACATGTGTGCGTCTAAACTGATAAGTTTGGATTTAAGTAATGCAATTATAGAATGTCGAAACAAATTTGTCATAGAGAGGCCTAAAGGTCATAGACACGAATATGCTATGAATTATCCTTTGCTATAGAGTGATTAGGTAAGAGCATTTTTTCGTATCACACAACAAAACAACAAATGTTCGTATCATAATTATATTATACACTTATAATCTAAATAGACAAACTATAATCGGCTATGAACATTTTTCTACTTACATCACAAAACGTTTGTAAAAACATTATTTTCTTACTTTCTTGAACATTTTGTTCTAATATATCAATTAACTTTAATACTCATGCAACTCAAATTTTTAACTATTTAATAGAATTACTTGAACAAATATTAACTTAAGTTTATAATTATCCTAAGAAGTAATTACATTTACAAGAAAAATAAGTACTTACAGAATAAATATAAATTTAAGCTTAAATTTTTGTTTAATAATTAAGATAAAAGATAACTATTAATATTCTAATAGCTAAAACTATTGGGACTAAAAGTAAGAACCAAAATGTTGGTCAATCACATGATCCATGTCCTATCTTTATATGACACATTGCCCCCTTTATTTATAAGAAGTCTCTTATGTAAACTTTTGATTGATTGGGCAATGTGGGACAAACATCCTCTTTTTGATATGCAAAAACCAACATACAGTAATAAACTAGGTTTTGAACCCGCGCGTTGTCGCGGGGTTTTTGTATACGTAAGTTAGCAAAAAAAAAAGAGAGAAGCGCCAATGGAATTCATGGCGTGCCATACTTACAGAGGGTTTTTTTTTAACAATTAGTTTAAGCGAGTGTTGGTACCCGCGCGTTGCTGCGGAATTCTTTTGCTGCCATTAGCTACTTAACGTGAAGTTAGTTACCTAGGACTGACTTTGCAATTGATGTGTAATATGAAGGACCATTTACGTAAATTATGTGAGGACTAAATTTGCAATGAACTGCTGAGATGAAAGACAAAGTGCGTACAATTTTTTTTAAAAATGTTAAAGATAACGGTCTTTAGTTAACAACCGTTAAATAACAAACGACCGTTAGTACTATACAAATAGGACTGACTTTGCAATTGATGTATAACATGAAGGACCATTTATGTAAATTTTGTGAGACTAAATTTGCAATGAACCGCTGAGATGAAGGACAAAGTGCGTACAATTTTTTTTAAATGTTAAAGATAACGGTCGTTAGTTAACAACCGTTAAATAACTAACGACCGTTAGTACTAAAAAAAATTACTGTGCGTCCACTGTAGCACTGTAGCTGCTACAGTACATTTTTTTTCCTCCCATGTACTATTCACAAGCTCTTGATGAATGTTATATATACTAATTCCATTAATATATTATGCATTAGTTTTTCATTTTTATAATCTTTGCTTTTTAAAATAAAAAAGAGGATACATATATATATATATATATATATATATATATATATATATATATATATATATATATATATATATATATATATATATATATTTCACATATACAGTTCCGATCCTCATAATTTACGGTTAAGTTGTAGTGTTTTGATGTCATCTAAAACTTAGTTTATCGAACCGAAACATGTAAACCTAAACTACTTAGGATGCATCTTTATCCTTTTCGTTACATAAAGATATCATATGATCAATAAAGGGACACACACGTATCGAATATTCATAGCGGAGCCTATGCTTGTTGTCGCTCAGCTCATCTATTATCAGTCGTGTCGGGAAAACTGGGAGTGGGATAAAAAGAAGTATAAAATTAAGTTGTAGCTTGAATGCAAATAAAATTGTATCTATGATACAAATATAGTATGGTTGCATAAAAGGGTAAACGATATTCACTCAGATCAATCAAGCAGAATAAAAATAAACACATCTAGTGTTTGATTACAATATCACGTTCATTGGAACAATTTGATAAAAGCATCACTCATATAAGTAGGCAGTAGCAATAGCATAATAAGTTTTTTTTAACAAGAAAGTGATAGTGAATCTAGAGGAGATCAGAATTGTCAAAGTCGTCATCAAAAGAGTTGAAGAACATGAGATCAGTGAGCTGATTTCCATCATCATCATCCTCATCTGATTAGTAATTTGGTTTGTTAAATCATGAATCGTTGTAACTTATATAAAAGAAAGAGAGTTAAGGGATTAATTATGCCATTCTTTTAAAGAGATGAGAGTGATTTAATATATACATATTGAAAACCCTAAAAAAAGTTCTTTCGTCACTTCTCAACGATTTCGTAAGGTAATCTATGTCTTTTGATTTTATATTTCTGTACAATGTACGTATTAGAGTTACATCGCAAATTAAAAAGCAATTCGTTTCTTTTAACCATAAATTATTAATATCTATACAAGAAAATTGACCAATAGTTAACTAAAAATCACTGATCCAGAAATCTAACTAATTAACTATCTAACAATACATAAACTACATATAAGATAACTACTATGAACATAAAACTTATTAAGTTATTATAACAAATCATTATTAGTATATATATGTATGTATGGTGCATTGGTTCTGTTTCAGATATGAAGTTCTAAGTTTTATACATACTGCAGAATGTATAAATATAGACCATGGGCCGATCTTCCCACATATATTCTCTCATGCATTGCCAATCGATTCGAGCTAATTGAGCCACTACAAGAAATACTGCATTTGCTGACAGACAAAAAGTGTCAGGAAAAGTACAAAAAAGTGTCACCAAAGATAAATTAGCTTCTCCTTCACATATAATAAGTGTCAGCAAAAGTTCCAACGGTAAAGGTCTATGGTGACACACCTATGCTGACACATAATGTGTCAATAAAGGTTTAAATCTTTGTCTACACCAAGTTTGTGTCAGTAATGCACATAAACACAAATCAGAACTTCCAGAACCCGACTTCCATACAGAACTTCCAGATAAGTATTACTTTCATACAAAAATTCCGGTTGGAAAAATGGTATTTGCAATTGAGTTTTGCAAACATTGGACATAATTTAATATATGTATATGTTATATATATTTATGTTTCTTGGGGGCGTTTTGTTCTCCTCCAAGAGAGCTTCGCAACAAGCTAAAATATGTAGAGCTAAGATGAATGAGATATCATGTCTCAAAGTGAGGCACATGAAACACAATATAAGGGAAAAAGTGTTGCATCCCACATCGCCCAAAACAAGAAGTGAAAGCTAGTTTATAAGGTTATCTTAGTATTAGCTTTCAAATTCCTTTAGGTGAGCTATGCTCCCACTCCTATGTGCGCGCGCGCAGGGGGTGCAGATTGTGGGATTTCTGGGCCAAAATGAGTTCGAAGCTTCTGAACTCATACGAGCCCGCGCGACCTGCGGACACGAATGCAGCTCTGAAACCTCGCATACATGCGTATATTTTTGCTGTCAGTTTCGGTATCCGTTTTCCAGATTTTCTGTAAATCTATTTTAGGAATAGATTGAAACTTTGCAAATAAGTTTACAGAATATACGTTGTGTGAATAAAAAGATATCAAATCGTGTTTAATTGAAAATAGATTTGTAAAATCGTTTATTTTTGGAGCTAATATTTTATCTTGGTGACCAAGATAGGCTTAGCCTATATAATAAGCACACAAGGTTTTCGTGATTTTTCAGGCAAGTAAGTCAAGTCCGGCTGTACAACAGCTTGTTGTACCCTGGAAAACAGACGGCGAATCTGTTTTAAGGGAATCGTGTTTAACACGAGCCTCATTCCGACTTTTTACTGCTTTTATTTACTTATTGTTATATAGTCTGTCTTCTGCTTCTACACCTTTCTATCTGTACTTTATTTTCAGTTATTTACATTCTATTAAGTTTATTATTTTCATTGTAATCTGATTTATTTATAAAAGTGTACACCGTTTCCCACAGTCTTAAAACAGATTCGGTTTAACCGAATTAAAACACTTTGTTTAAATCGGATTAATTATTTTAACAGATTTATAAACTGTTTTCTGTCGAAACCTTGTTGAGTTTCTTTGGAAATCAGTTTTAATTAAACAGATTTAATTTACAGATTTGGTGTGCAGATCTATAACGTTTTTTTTAAGCAGCTGTTCTAATCATTTTATTGAAACCAAGATTGAGTTTCTATTAACTGATTTATCGAAACCAAGATAGAGTTTCGTTGAGTCAGATCTGGTACAAGTAGATACCGATTTGCAACAGTTTGTTTAACTGTTTGTGTTTGATCTTTCAGGATGACAGACACTACTCCTCCTGGGACTACTACTGTGCATGATGCGCAAGTGACCAACACAGTTGTTAATCATGCTGAGAAACCAGAAAAATTCAATGGGCAGAATTTTAAGAGGTGGCAACAGAAGATGTTCTTTTATCTCACTACTTTGAACCTTGCGCAGTTCTTAAAAGAGAACCCATCTCAAGTGGAACCTCCTGCTGAAGGTCAATCCTCTAATCAACAGGCTGTTCAAGCCTTGGAAGCATGGAGACATTCAGACTTTTTGTGTCACAACTATGTTTTGAATGGTTTGGTCGATTCTTTGTACAACGTGTACTGCAAGACCAAGACTGCCAAAAAATTATGGGAGTCATTGGAACGCAAGTACAAAACTGAGGATGCTGGTACAAAGAAGTTCGTGTTAGCACGCTTTTTGGATTACAAGATGGATGATTCAAATAAAGTGATGAGTCAGGTTCAAGATTTGCAAATTTTGCTACACGACATTCATGCTGAAGGAATGACTTTGAGTGAAACTTTTCAAGTTGCTGCTATTATTGAAAAGTTACCTCCAAGCTGGGTAGAATTCAAGAACTACCTGAAGCATAAACGAAAGGAGATGAGTGTTGAAGACTTGGTTGTCCTGAAAAACACTTATACGCCTGATTCTGCCAAGGCAAATTTGGTTGAGCATGCTTCGTCATCTTCAAAGTCTCGTGTCAAGGAAAAAGGCAAGGGCAAAGGAAAGAATGACAAGAAAGGCAAACGGAAGTCTGAGTACCTTGCTCCTAAAGTTGCAATTGTGAAACAGAAGTTCCAAGGGGTGTGTTTCAATTGTGACCAGCCAGGTCACCGTGCTGCTAACTGTAAGATGCCGAAGCGGGTGACTCCACGCGAGGCAAATATGGTGAATGATGTGGACATGATTGCTATGGTTTCTGACGTCATTGCCATGATCTCTGAAGTTAACCTGTTAGGTTCCAACAACAGGGAATGGTGGGTTGATACTGGGGCTACCCGTCATGTGTGTGCTGATAAGAGTATGTTTCACTCTTTCAGAGCAGTTGACAATGGAGACAAGTTGTACATGGGCAACTCTGCAACTGCTGATATCAAGGGCGAAGGAGATGTAATCCTGAAGATGACATCCAAGAAAGAGCTCAAGTTGACTAATGTCTTTTATGTTCCAGAGATTCGCAAGAATCTTGTGTCTGGGTGGCTGTTGAACAAGTTTGGTTTTCGTCTTGTTTTTTAGTCTGATAAGTTTGTTCTTTCTAAGAATCAAATGTATGTTGGTAGGGGATATGCCCTGAATGGTATGTTTAAGCTCAATGTAATGGTTGTTAAGAATGATATCAATAAAATGAATTCTTCTGCTTATTTGATTGAGTCTTCTAATGTGTGGCATGGCCGTCTTGGACATGTAAATTTTGCGCCGTTTGATTAAATTTAATTGCATACCTAATTTCCATATTGACTCAAAATATAAATGTGAAACTTGTGTTGAAGCCAAACTTACAAGAGCATCTTTCAAATCGGTTGAACGAAAAACCGAACCACTTGATATGATACACACTGACATATGTGATTTGAAATCACTATCCACAAAAGGTGGAAATAAGTACTTTATCACGTTTATTGATGATTGTACAAAGTATTGCTATGTTTACTTGTTAAAAAGTAAAGACGAAGCTATAGACAAGTTTGTTCTATACAAAAACGAAGTTGAGAATCAACTTAATAAGAAAATCAAGGTTGTACGAAGTGATAAAGGAGGTGAATATGTGTCTCCATTTGCTGATCTATGTGCTAAACATGGAATTAGACACGAATTCACTGCTCCTTATTCACCTCAGCAAAACGGTATTGCCGAAAGGAAGAACCGTACCTTGAAGGAAATGGTTAATGCCATGTTGATAAGTTCTTGTTTAAGGCAGGACATGTGGGGGAAGCCATTCTAACGGCTACTTATCTTTTAAACAAGATACCTCGTAAGGAAAAGGAAGAGACCCCTTATGAACTATGGATGGAAAGAAAACCATCATATCAGTACTTACGAGTGTGGGGGTGTCTAGCAAAGGTAGTTATACCGACTCCCAAGGCCCAAAAGATTGGACCTAAATCTGTGGATTGTATATTCATCGGATATGCTAGGAATAGAAGTGCTTATCATTTCATTGTACATGATTTGAAAAATCCGGATATACAAAAGGGTTCTGTAATGGAATCAAGGAATGTTTCCTTCTTTGAAGATATATTTCCTTGTTTAACGAAGAAAATTGGAAGTTCATCTAGAATAGATGACGATGTTGTCCAAGATAAGAGACAAAGAGATGATAATGATTTCCAAGATGAGAGACAAGATCAAATCGAGGAAGATGAGGTAGAACCTAGAAGAAGCAAAAGGGCAAGAACCGAGAAATCGTTTGGACCCGATTTTGTTTCTTTTATGGTTGAACATGAACCTACTTCTTATCGAGAAGCGGTGACTTCTTCAGAAGGGCTTCAATGGAAAGAAGCCATTAAAAGTGAAATAGATTCTATTTTAAAAAATCATACTTGAACTCGCGGATTTACCTCCTGGTTGTAAACCACTAGGCTATAAATGGATCTTCAAGAAGAAGATGAAAGCCGATGGCACCATTGACAAGTACAAAGCAAGGTTGGTAATTAAAGGATTTAGACAACGTGAAGGTCTAGATTACTTTGATACATATTCGCCTGTTACGCGAATAACATCGATCAGGATGATACTTGCTATTGCCGCTTTAAGAAATTTGGAAATTCACCAAATGGATGTGAAAACGGCTTTTCTAAACGGGGATTTAGAAGAAGAAATCTACATGAACCAACCTGAGGGTTTCGTAGCTCCTGGACAAGAGAACAAAGTTTGTAGGCTTGTTAAGTCATTATATGGCTTAAAGCAAGCTCCCAAACAATGGCATCAAAAATTTGACCACGCCATGCTAGAGAGTGGATTCAAAATTAATGAATGCAACAAGTGTGTGTATGTAAAAGACACAAGTGGTGGATATGTAATCTTGTGTTTATATGTTGATGATATGCTTATCATTGGCAGTAACGACAAGATGATCAAATCTACTAAAGACATGTTGAAATCAAAGTTTGACATGAAGGATATGGGTTTGGCTGATGTGATCCTTGGAATAAAGATCATACGAACTCAGAATGGACTTGTGTTGAGTCAAGCACATTACGTGGACAAAATTCTGAATACTCATAATGCGAGGGATTCCGGCCTAGCTAGAACTCCAATTGACACCAGCAAGCATCTATCTAAAAATAGAGGCGCATGTGTTACCCAATTAGAGTATTCAAGAATTATTGGCATGTTAATGTACTTGATGACAAGTACCCGACCTGACTTAGCATATGTTGTTAGCATGCTAAGTAGGTATACAAGTAATCCAAGTTATGCACATTGGGGAGCTATGAATAGGGTACTTCATTATTTGAGATACAGTCGCGATGATGGACTGCATTATGAAAGATATCCAGCTGTTATAGAAGGATACAGTGATGCAAATTGGATATCTGGCATAAAGGATTCTAGATCAACTAGTGGATATGTGTTTACACTAGGAGGGGCAGCTATATCTTGGAAGTCTTCCAAGCAAACTGTTATAGCTAAGTCCATGATGGAATCAGAATTTATCGCGTTAGATAAATGCGGACAAGAGATGGAATGGCTATGTCAATTCGTAGAGGACATACCAAGGTGGCCTAAATCGGTAACGGCCATTAGTATACATTGTGATAGTCAAACGGCAATCGGCAGAGCTCATAGCATAATGTATAATGGAAAGTCCAGACATATCCGTCATCGACATAATTCGATACGACAACTACTCTCAACAGGAGTTATCTCAATTGACTATGTGAAGTCAAAAGATAACATCGCGGATCCGCTTACGAAAGGCTTAAGCAGAGAGTTAGTTAGTAAGTCGTCTAAAGGAATGGGACTAAAGCCCTTGAAGGAATGAGTTTCTATGAAGGAAAACCTAACCCAGTTGACTGGAGGTCCCAAGATCTGGGTTCAATAGGACAACCTAATCATAAAAATGTGGGGGAAGTCACGTCAATGTGGGGGAGTTACTTATATATTTTAACTTCCTAGTCCATTTCTATAACAAATGTGACTTGTTGAGAGGTTAAACATATGGCTTTTTATGATTCATGATGAAATCATGAAGCATAATGGTTCAAGATGAAATCACAAAACATGTGTTTTTAATGATTCAAGATGAAATCACCTATGTGAGAGAGAAGTGGGGTCGCTTCGAAGGGAATTGTGGGGGCGCAATTCCTAAAAGCTCTTGCAGAACCAGGCTAGTATTCATGACCATAACGAATACGACTATGAGGACTTGACAAGGTCAGGGAGAGTCTTGTATGAGTGTGTATTGTCGTCTACATAAACAGATGTTGAGTTCAAGGACATCGCGTCTACTCAGATCTAGGAGACTAAGTGTAACTCACAAGGGTAGGTTCAAAGGGTCACACCTACCTATCCTATGCAAGACTTAACCGCAGAAATTTCGCGGAAATTTTTGTGTGTTTTCGACCGATCTCCATTCATGTGGGGGATTGTTGGAAAAATGGTATTTGCAATTGAGTTTTGCAACCTTTGGACATAATTTAATATATGTATATGTTATATATATTTATGTTTCTTGGGGGCGTTTTGTTCTCCTCCAAGAGAGCTTCGCAACAAGCTAAAATATGTCCAAAATAAAGCTAAGATGAATGAGATATCGTGTCTCAAAGTGAGGCACATGAAACATAATATAAGGGAAAAAGTGTTGCATCTCACATCGCCCAAAACAAGAAGTGAAAGCTAGTTTATAAGGTTATCTTAGTATTAGCTTTCAAATTCCTTTAGGTGAGCTATGCTCCTACTCCTACGTGCACGGGGGGGGGGGGGGGGGTGCAGATTGTGGGATTTCTGGGCCAAAATGAGTTCGAAGCTTCTGAACTCATGCGAGCCCGCGCGACCTGCGGACACGAATGCAGCTCCGAAACCTCGCATAAGTCGTGTTTAATTGAAAACAGATTTGTAAAATCATTTATTTTTGGAGCTAATATTTTATCTTGGTGACCAAGATAGGTTTAGCCTATATAATAAACGATTCGCATTCAGTTTTAGATATAGAAAAACACAGCTCCATACCAGACGATTTTCCAGCAGCTCTTCGATCAGAAGCACACAAGGTTTTTGTGATCTTTCAGGCAAGTAAGTCAAGTCCGGCTGTACAACAGGGGAAACAGACGGCGAATCTGTTTTAAGGGAATCGTGTTTAACACGAGCCTCGTTCCGACTTTTTACTGCTTTTATTTACTTATTGTTATACTTTCTGTCTGTACTTTATTTTCTGTTATTTACATTATGTTAAGTTTATTATTTTCATTGTAATCTGATTTATTTATAAAAGTGTACACCGTTTCCCACACTTCCAAATCAGCTCTTAAGTTTTCGAGGAACATGCAAAGACTTCCGAGCTGCTTCATCAAGTGCTTCAGCTGAATTGACATCTACCGGAACTCCATGGATACTATTTTACAATACCAATGATTCCAAGTGCCTAATCTACAACGACAAATCAGGTTTCTACAATCGACTTATTCCAGATTTTCAAGGCACAATTTGTCTCGCATCATATCTAGGATGGCTCCTTCTTTATAAAGAAGGATCGATTTTATTCTTTTCTCCCTTCTCTTTCGCCAAAATTATTCGCCCTGATTTCAAGTTTAAGCTTATCCTATTCCGTGCAGCCATGGCGGGCTCGTTCTCTGACCTACCAACTTCCCATTGTTGCATCCTCTCCATTATATTAATCAATAAGATAATCATGATTTCAAAAGGTGAAAGTGCCTGGTCCGAGTATGAGGTACCAAAATCCGTTGGTTTTTCGCTCAATTGTGTTCGTAGTGCAACATTCAACCACAAGAGACAAACGTTTTACTGCATGGACAGTTGGAAGAATGTGGTCACATTTTCGGTGAAAAACAAGAAGTTTAATCTGAACCCCATGAAGGCTAGCGATGGGTTGCCTTATTCATATGTGCCGAACACGTTTCTGAACACGAGGTATAAGAGAAAATACTTTAATCTTAAAGATGATGAATATGTTGAAGTTTGCGGATTAACACTACACAAACCTGTGAATTCTTGTCAACTTGTGTTCCTAAACAAAGCCTTAGATGTTTTTCCTGCTAAAGAATGTGTGCAAAAGGCAGTTTGGATTCAACCACGCTTCTCTGAAGCTGATTTAAACCAGCATTGGTAGTCCATTTCACCTAAAACAATTGCATTTTTACACATGTACGAGTCTAGCTAGATATTGTTTCTGTTTCTATTGAATTCTGGGATGTTATAAATTCTCTTATATCTCACATATATCAAGGAAATTACTTATGTATGTTTGATCTTCTTTGTCTTTACTAAAACTAGACGAGTACATACCTGTGTACAGGGACAGAGCCAGGAATTAGGAATAAGGGGGGCCGAAATTTTTTTCTAAAGCTAATAAAGTAATTTAACTAAAGGTTAGGGGGGTCATTTGCATATAGTTGCGTCATATGCTTAAATTTTATAAGATAAATAGCAAAGCGATTTGGCGTGTTGGAGGGGGGCCGAGCTCCCCCCGGCTCCCCCACTGTTTCCGTCTCTGCCTGTGTATACGTTATATCTTTTTTGTAATTTGTACAAAAGTTAATCTGTTCGGCACAAGGTACCTATACTTGTAATTCATATGAATATGATACTTGTCATATGAAAATCTGTCTAATTCGTTTCGCATCATTCAGGTAACTTTCTACAAATGGTGTATAGTTGATTTAACTTCTAAGAAATAGTAATCTTATTACTAACCTTTGCTTCACCTTAAAAACTTGTGTATGGATGATGTGCAATTTACTCACGATGACAAACTATCTATTCTTGTTCTTGTGATCAAAAGCTCCCCCAAGTTGGGGAAACTTAAGGTTAATAGCATAAATCCATCTGCTATTCTGTATATTTTGTTTTTCTTATGTGAAAACACACTTACATGAGGATGACCAACACTTCCTGTAGATTTTAGACAGCCAATGCGTTATGATATCTTGGAGATCTCTCTCTTTTAAAGTTGAAGATTATTCGGATATTGTGTTGGAGCATCTGGGCGAACGGGAGATTACAAGTACTGAATTTGGCAACATGATGATTCAGTTGGATTCTCTGAAGTTTATCTTGGCTACGTCACTGGTGCTTAAGAAGGTGAGGATATTCGTACCCAAAACTCTTTCTAAGTCCCACATTTAAAGAATTCTCCTGGGTTACCTACGTGGATATAAGTTTTTTGTGGATTTGGATCTCATATCTAAGAGTATTATTGTTTGGTTGGTTCTAAACTCGATAATGGGGGAAATTATGTAAATTTTGATCCCCAGCCTCAATTCAGGAACAAAAAGGGTGCTGTTACTGATTTTACTGGTATATTCTTGATCTTTATGGCATTACATCTCACTAAATATTACTATAAAAATTGTCTTAATGCAGCAAGTGGTGTGTTTGTATGTGATATTGACATATTGCGCAAGGGGTTGATATGTCACACTGTTGACAATCAAGCTAAGTTTTGTAGTATACAAATACAATGTCTGATTGTTAATAATAAGTTATTCTATGTGCAGAGTTTGACTTATTTGAGTTTGACTATTATCTGTAATCTCAACGACTTAGGGTAAAAACACCTGTGATGCATCTTAGCAAAGTAATAGAGAATCACACGCTCTAGGGAGAAAAGTAACATATTTCAGATTATCTTCTAGACATATATGATGGGAAGGTCTATTTTTATTACTGTATATATTTACAGTATATGGTAGTTTCAACCAGAAGTCCTAACATAAAAAATATGTCTTAACATACATATGTCATATCTTAGACGAGTCAGGTAAAATGCATCACCTTTGTCCTTCATTCAGTTAAGTTTCTTTGTTAGATGTGGCATTTTCGACTCATTTAGGAATGGGTCGATCTGTGTTATGCTTTATCTCAAATAGGTCGGATTAAATAAAATGTAGGTAAATGAGAAACGGGTCGATCTGGGCTACACTTTTTTCAAACGGGTAAATTTAAATAAACATTGATATATGAACTTCCGGTAGACAGATGATGGCACCATTATGGTTCAACAAAATCTTTATTTCAGCCAAACAGATGACAACACGATTAGTATTTGGCCTAGCTTGCAGCCTTGAAAACCATTTAGACTTGTAGACCAAAAGCTTTGTGGGTCGATCAGATTGTGCATGTTTTGCTATTTTGTATTCTTCAAGATGCTTCACTTTGTGCATGATGAGAGGTTGAGGCAGATTTGAATGGTCAGCAAGGGAGATCTCGTCTGAGAAACACACCATATGGATCCTATGGAAGTTTCGAAATGAGTTCGTATTTACAGCCAAAAGACCAAGATAGAAGCTCATTCTTTGATGTAAAAATGCTTTCTTATAATTGGATTTTAAATTGGGTTGAATGGTTTTCTAACTCTCTAAACGCCATTTCTTCCTCTTTGTAATCCCTTTTCCTTAGCGTCTTGCTAGGTACGTTAACACTATTTCCGTTCAGAAAAAACTTATGCATAACGAGAGTTTTATATCCAAATAGTTCAATACATCTAAATTATATGAAATTCATCATCATTAGTACTCATTAATGTAATAAACTACTACTCGTAACAAATAACACATACATACTGATAAGACATTTATCTTTGTAGTAACATAAACTAAACTGAATAATAAAGATTTGAATGTGATAACTACAGTTTAATCCCGAGACCTTGCAACATAATATCGCTATCAATGAATGATAGAATTTGACTCATGAAGCAAAAGCAGCGTTTCCATATACGACCACGTGGGGGACGTAGCATGCTTTCCATCAATTCCAACACCATTCATATGTCCTTCATCCAAACCAACAGTATGCCAATAAATAATCCCATCTATGAAAACCTGATATGGTGTGAAATCACACGATTTAAATTGCGTACCCATATATACAATTTTCCAAACATGTACAGTGTCTTCAAATCCGATGGTCGTGCACCGTCGGAAAGAATAGCTATGTTTTTTCCATACCACTTAGGCACATAAAAATTATCCTTACCCTTACCCTTATGTATCGTATCCACATCATGTTGCCATGCTAGCAAAACATGACTAGCACCTACATCTACAACATCAAAAGACACCTCATCGCGATTAGAATTGCCAATATATGGCAATTGAAACTTTGCAAACCTCATTCACTTTCACTTCAGGACCTTTCTTTATCCAACCTAATTTAAAAGGATCAGGACGTGGCTCGGTTGGTAATTTCAATGCCCTTACAAGATCTTTGGAAACTAAGGGGCCGTTTAGTTGGAGAGAAATATTTCATTTTTCTTTTTCATATAAAAAAGGAAAAACTGAAAACCCGTTTAGTCGCACATTTTTCCAATAATTTTCGAAAAGTATCAGATTCTCATTTTCCAAATTATAATAGAAAAAATGAAAATACCATTTAACCCTTCTCACTTTTTTCATTTGTAAAATTAATATACCATTTCCTCCAAGCCTACTCTTATCACGCCTCTTCCATTCGCCACCTTCACCTTCCATAGCCGCCCACCTCTCCGTCCACCATCGCCGACCACCTCTCCGTCAATCCAAGGTATCTTATTATCCGTATTCGAATATTTAAAAAAAAGAAAAAAAGAAAAAAAAGTTTATGAAAAGTAAAATGATTGGAAATAGCTTCAACTAAACAACTTTTCATTTTTTGAAAAAGAAAAAATACAACTCCAACTAAATGGATATTCAAAATTCTCAACTCTTCTCTAGAGAAGAAAAACATTCCCTTCACTAGGAATTTAAAAACGGAAAAAAAAAAAAAAAAAAAAAAAAAAAAAAAAAAAAAAAAATCACCAAATAAACGGCCCCTGAGTTTTCACAACTTTCACCGTCAATAATCAACGAGAAGATGTTTTCAACTGTATTGTACATGTTATGGATTAAGGATGTGTTAACCGGGCGGGCTCTATGCCTAGCCCGATCAAAGTAGCCTGACAAGTGCAAACACAGCAAGATGACACATTATTTTTTTCCAAGTTGCAAACACAAGCAGGTTATTCCACACAAAGGCTCGGACTAACACGTAATCGTCATCGCCATATTCGGTTTTTAAAAATATGTAGGCTCGGATATGAAGGTTGCAAAGTGATAAAAATATCACTTTGCCATGCCATTCGGTTTTAAAAACCATTCGTCATCGCCTATTAGTAAACCATTTGTCCAAGTGCTTGCACACAAGCATTTTTTGGGTCCAACTGCAGATACACAACCAAGTGCTCAAGTGCAGATACACAGCAGGTCCAAGTGCACAAGTGCAGATACACAGCAGGTCAAAGTGCAAACAAGTGCACAAGTGCTAACACAGCAGGTCCAAGTGCAAACACAACAATATTTTTGTCCAAGTGCAAACACAGCAAACACAAGCAGATTATTCCACACAAAGGCTCAGATTAACAAGTAATCATCATCGCCTTATAGTCTCAAGCTCAAAAGGTAACAAGGTCACATAATCATCAACAGTAAGATTCTCAAGGTAACAAGGTCACAAGCTCACAGTAAGATTCTCAAGATTGCACATAGGCCGACACAAGGTAACAAGGTCACAAGCTCAAAAGTGCCACAGTAAGATTCTCAAAGGCACAAGGTAACAAGGTCACAAGCTCAAAAGTGCCACAGTAAGAAGATTTCACAACAAAGCAGTATCACAAGATTGGACACAAAGCTCAAAAGTAAGATTCTCACAAGGTCACAAGCTCAACAGTATAAGGGAGGTGTTATACTCAAAGCCTGATGAGGCGAAAAATGATCCGTTTTTAGGGGGTCATTTAAGCCCGAATCCGACTTTATTTGATCAAATATTGCCCTAAATCGTTCCTTTTGTGATTTTAGGTACTTGGAGAGTGAATTCTGGAAAAGAAGCCATTTTGGACATTTTTGGAGCATAAAAGTGAAGAAAATGGCAAAGTCTCAATTTTCCATGCTGGAACAGTACATAAAGGTGTCAACCCATGACGGCGTCAAACCCCAAGAATTAAAATCCGTAGCTCATGACGGCATCACGCAGGCCGTCAGAAGTAGATCAAGGCCGTCCGAGGAAGTATTTGGCGGCGAGATGACGGCGTCACACCTTTGTTCTTGACGCCGTCACCCCGATTTTCCTATATATAGTTTTCTAGTTTTTCACATTAAAGGAGAGAAGTTTTGGAGAAACCCTAAAGACGATTTTGGTGCAACTTTTACAGGTTTTTCAAGGGTTCCAAACCCTTGATACCTTGCATTGTAATTGAGATAAGTGTTCTTCTAATTCAATCAATATGTCTATGTGTTGGTTGTCTATATCTTGTTCTTGTCTCAATTCCATTATGCTAGGCTAGATCTCCTTTGTGTTTGCTTAGATCTAATGAAACCTAGATGTTGATTATGTGTTGATTACTTGTTTATTCTTGTCTTGGATGAATGATTTTATATGTTAGGCTTAAGAAAACTGGCAGATCTCCAAATGGTAACATGCTTGAACGTCTTAAGAAACATGAACCGAGGCATACTAGGTCTTTATTGGTTGTATTTAATGCATGAGCCACTGTTTACAATCCCTATAGTTGTGCTGGGTCATGGTGTAGGAGGAGATAAGAGCTCATAGAATTGGGGAGTTATGTATGCCACCCCATGAATGGTATTAAGGAATACAATCCGTCATCCATACAATTATAACAAGTAATTAACGTGTAAAAGATATCTAGGGAGTAGTGAAGTCTAAGTAAACACATTTTCTCCAATTACTGCTCACAACCTTAGTATAAATTAGTTTAATTTCATTTTTAGTATTTTATTTTGATTGCATCTTAGTTTTGGGTTAGTTGAATAGCAACTAATTCCGCCCACTCTTCCAAAAACCGATATTTTAATTGCTTTATAAAAAATATAAAAACACAAAAATAATCATCCCTCACCTTTATAACTAGTAATTTAGGCTTTCTAATTCTAGCGACACTATTCCTAAGCTGAACGATCAATCCCCCGGTACTTGTCACTATACTATACTACAACGATCAGGTACACTGCCTAGTGGGGGTTGTAAGCTTCTCGAGATCCCTCGAGAGGTAAAGCCTGTTGCGATTCCCACGCATCAAGTTTTTGGCGCCGCAGCCCGGGGATTAGTTATTGTCTAGTGATTGGTCCCGAACCGTCTAATTATTATTGACCAAGGTCAACAAGTCAAAGATAGCCTAGAATCAATGCTCCGGTGATAGTATAGTGTATTCCCGGGTCGTTAAAGTCCCGACGAGATTGAAATGGTGCTTTTGGAATCGTTTATGGGAAAGTGGCACTGAGGACAGTAGCCAGATGATGTAGGAATGATATTGCTACTGTTATTTTGGTGTTGACAAACAGATATAATATTCACAATAATCAGATAGCAGAAATATGCACAAATTGACAATTAAGATCACGTATCGGACTGGAAAAGTGAGTTTTTGGTAATTATGAAACTACAGGGGGTGTTTTTGACACTTTTCAAAACTTAAAATTAAAAATGAAAAAGAAATGATAAAAGTGATTAAAATATTATTAAACTATTATTTAATTAATTAAACTATTTAAATTGTAAATTAAAATCTAATTTAATTAAACTAAAAATGACAAATGATTTAAATTATACTAAAAATTAACAAAAATATTTTCTAAACCTAAATTAGAACTTAAAGAAAATATAAAAAATTAAAAATAATATTTTTGTCTTTTTGTGGATTTTCTATTAATTAATTACTAATTAAACATTAATTAACTAATTAAACTATTTTAAATTAAGAAAAATACTAAATGAACAGTAAAAATTCTAATAAAATTTCTAAAATTACTTTATAACATATAAAAGCTATAAAAAATATAAAAACAAGGTTTTGATTAATAAAAACTAATTATGCTAATTTAAACTAATTATTAATTAATTTCTAATATAACTAATATTAATTCTAATAAATACCAAATGGTAAAATAAAAATCTGAAAAATTTATTATAACTATTTTAACCTAAGATGAAATTATTAAAAATATAAAAACACAACCTACTTAATAAAAATGTAAAAATGGAAATTAAAATTAAATCTAATTAAATAGAAACTATCACTTAATTTTATATTTGTTTTTCTTGATTTTTATTTTACAAACCTATATTATACATAAAAATAAATAACTTTTGTAAAAACAAACTTTTTATAAGCTAAAAATAAGCAGAATATAAGCTAGAAAGGGTGACAGTTGACTTTAGTTGACTAAAATAGAAAATAAGCTAAAATGGCTTAAGGTGGGACCCACAATGGTGAAAACTGATCCAACTGACTTAGGTGAGCATGTTTAAGCAGAAAGGAACCAAAAGTTTCCACAAAATAAGCAATAAGCTACAAATAAGCACATGTAGACTTGGTTGAAGACTGAAAAGTGGGACAGATTTCCAAGGCTAATCTAGGTGGGGTCCACTGGGTCTCAGGTCAAAGAAAAGGTCAATGGTGGGAGCCTGGTAGGAGGGGGGTTGGGAGGACCTAAATCTAGGGTGTGGGGTCCACGGAGGTGGTCACAAAACCACCACAAAGTGGTGGTGGTGACTGACTGGTCTGTTGCACAGGGCAGATACTCAGCCCTGCAGCCCTCTTTTGAGGGTTGTGGGGCCCACAGATAAAATCTTAAAAATGAAGTAACACTGGAATCTTAAAATTAAGCTGATAAACTATCAATCCCTAGAATCACAAGGTCTGAAACCAATTACATAATTCAAGAAAATTCATTCCATTTTGAGGAAAAACTGAGGAAGTACACCTTTGACTTTTTCTAAGAACTTGTAATTTTGACTAATGTGACTTTTTAATGAACCCTACTTATTGATTATGATAAACTAAGCTTATATGAGACTAAAACATGTTAAATTATTCACTAATGAGCTGATGTGAAGGATTTATGGATCAATGCTGTTAACAGATGACTCTTAGGTGGGATTCATGAGTGAATTTGACTTTTGACAAATGAGGCCTGGATTTTTAATCTTAAACATACTAAGGGAACCTACTGAAACTTGTCTGAACCATTCATTACCACTAAAGGCCTTAATAACTGATCCAAATTAACAGTGCCAAACACCCCATAAGAACTTGACAAGGAAAATTTAAGAAGAAAATCAAACTTACAGGCAAGGAAACTGGTAAATTAGATTAAACTAACATGAAAGAAGAACAATTAAACAATTACAACCAACTGATAACCATAACAACTAACTAAATCAAACTATGAAAACTTATACTAAAAATAGAAATTAAAACTTACACTGAGCTTTGTGCTCAAAACCAGGAGTGAATCAGTTTCTAGCCCAACCTAGTACCTCCCATGAGTCTCTATTACACCCAATGCAATTATTCAACTGAGCTCAAGCCATCTTCTTCATCTCTTCTCTCTTTCATTTTTCACTATTTTCTTTTTGAGTATTTTTGATTTTTGTAAATGGAAACTTACTTTAAAACATTTAGAAGCTTATAAAAACTGGTTAATAACTGAAATGAGCTTAGAGAACCATGAACTAACAACTTTAACAGTGTTGAGTGAGTTTGTCGAATTCACTCAAAAATGCAAAATTAAATTTTCAAAAGGTAACTTGGAATTAAACACTAAAATAGCTTACAGTACATAAGTTAAACAGATTACAACCATTTTGCACTAAAAATTACATCTGAATTTTAAATTTCATAATCTACGATTACCTAAAACTAAAGCTACACTACTTCTCTTTCACCACTGCTTCCTTCTCCATTTATAGGCTCCAAATGAGTCTTGTGGGTCCCACACATCAAATCCCAGCAACTTGTTTAGCTTTTGGATCACTTTTGCACAATCTCTAATTTTGGCGGGAAAGAGCTTTTAAGCCAATTGGGGACTGAGGAGATTTTATTGGTGGATTTGGAGGTGGGGTTGGAGTGTTGAAGTGAGTTTGCAGGGTATAGGGGTGGTGGCAGGGTGTAGGTTTGCAAGGTGTCCTCTCCTGAGGAAAACCCAAGAGATGGGTTTTGATGTGGGAGTGACAGGGGGTATGAGGTAGGGGTTGCAGGTGCAAGTGGTGGAGTAGAGTGGTGAGGTGGAGTAAGCAAGTTGCAGGGGTGTGAGGTAGGGGATGAGAGTGACGGGGGTGGTTTTGGTTTGTGGTGTTGACCGGGGTCAAACAATGGGATGGACTGGGTATTAGTTTGGGCTTAGTGGTGGGCTAGACAAAAGGGTGGGTTGGATTTAGTTTTGGTAGGAGTAGTAATATAGGATCCGGATTTAGTTTTTTAGATTTATAATCACAAGGACCTAAAATGTAATTAAGCAAAAGTAGAGGGTCTGATTTTGTGATTTAACCGAAGTTCTCATAGGGACCAGAATTGACAAGGACAAATAGTACAAGGGTATTTTTTATGTCTTTTCAATTTTTTAAATACCGGGGACTATTTTTGCCAATTCCACAAACTCCAGGGACCTAACATGTAATTTTCTGATTTTTGAAGGGTTAAACCTGTAAATTCTCAATAAATACCACAAGGACCAATTATGTCATTAATGAATAGTACAAGGTTTGTTTTTAATATTTTTCCATTTTTAAAACCTGAGGACTAACTTTGACATTTTTGAAACTTGGGGGACCAAAGTTGTAATTTCACAATTTTAGACTTTAAAGGACTATTTATGACAACTTGTGAATCCCCAAGGACCTTTATGATATTTGAACAAGTTTTGATTTACCAGGGACTAGTTTTGCCAATTTATGAAACTTGAGGGACTGAAACTGCCAATTATGCAAACTTTGTACGTTTTTCATTTGTTTTTGCATATTTTGTGTTTGAAACATATAAAACACACCTCTAAGATATTTTAAGCATTTTGATACATATTCGGGTGTTTTTGTATGTTTTGGCAGCTCAGATTGGTATAAAATGATGAGTATTTACACACTCATCAATCCCCCACACTAAACTATTGCTAGTCCCTAGCAATATTTTATGAAGTTTTAATGGATTTGAAAGAACTCTTTACCAAAAGCCATCACTTCTGGAGTAGCCAGATGTAAGAACTGTGGCACATCTGATAACCGTGTGATTTTGAGCAAACCACCAGCTGTCAACGGATTTGAGTAGTCTTTACCAAAAGCCGTTTGCTTCTGGACTAGCCAGCATCTTGATGGACTAAGTCAACATCTTGGTGATCTGATTACCAATTATGGTTTTTCACGGCCTTTATCACAAGCCATAATCTTGTGGGCTAGCCAGCTCATTTGCTTATGAGGATGCGGGGGAGCTGAGGAACCATGCAAGTTTTTGGCAAATTGCCAGCCATCAACGGATTTGAGATGTCTTTACCAAGAGCCGTTTGCTCCTGGACTAGCCAATCCCTTTGTCATATAGACTTTGGCGGACTGATAACCACAAAAATTTTGGAATAAAGTGAAAAATTTTGAAAAATTTTGGCCTAAAATGGGGGTACTTGGAATGTTTTATGATAAAATTCGTAAGAATTTCCCCCCCCCCCCCCCCCACACTAGAACTGAATATTGTCCTCAATATTCAAAAGTCCCGGCTATTATGCCGAATCTCTGAATAGAAAAGCAAATATTTGATTCTAACTGTGGAAATTTCTATTTTTCACTTTATTTTATCTGTACATACATTTTTTTTTTTTTTTTTTTTTTTTTTTTTTTTTTTTTTTTTTTTGCTCACTACCTCCCAGGCTTGTGTTAGGTTTACCACGCAAGCTAATCACTTGTGAATGATTAACTGTAATAAATTTGCCCTAACAGCCCGGAAGTTGAATGATAAAGTTATTAATGTACATACACCTTCCAGGTTTGTGTCAGGTTTACCACGCTAGCTAATCACTTGTGAATGATTAACTGTAATAAATTCTTCCTGACAGCCTGGAAGATGAATAATAATATACATGCACATCCCAGGCTTGTGTCAAGTTTACCACGCTAGCTAATCACTTGTGAATGATTAACTGTAGTAAATTCGTCCTGACAGCCCGGGATTTGAATGACATAAAATACATACGAAACATGTTTATTGAATTTTGAAAAATATTTACTTTTGAAACGGTGGGGGATGGCCACTCCCCCACACTAAGGTGGTAGAAAGTAGAAAGAAGTCAGAAATACGGGTGAAAACCCGTATGTGTTGCTAATTTTTGTTAACCGAGTCACTAGCTTGACTCGATCCCCGAATTCATTGGTCCATGGGGAAAGTTTGGAGATCCGGGACAACCATGGGTGGTGTGTCCTCTCCAAAATAATGTTTCAATCTGTGACCATTCACTTTGAAGTTGGGACCTTCGGGTTGAGATAACTCAACAGTCCCGTATGGGTAAACTTTAGCAATGGTGAATGGTCCAGTCCATCGGGTTTTTAATTTCCCCGAGAAGATCTTTAATCTTGAATTGAAAAGAAGGACTCTGTCACCGACGTTGAAAACTCGGTTCTTAATTTTAGAGTCGTGAATCTTCTTTGTCTTTTCTTTGTAGATCAAAGAGTTCTCGTAGGCCTGATCACGAAGTTCGTTTAATTCATTGATTTGAACCATACGGTGATCACCCGCTTTATGAAGGTCGTAGTTGGCATGTTTCAAGGCCCAGTAGGCTTTGTGCTCGAGCTCGATCGGTAAATGACACGCCTTCCCGTATACAAGCTTGTATGGAGTGCACCCAATGGGTGTTTTGTAAGCTGTACGGAAGGCCCAGAGTGCATCTTCTAGTTTATCCGACCAGGAAGCACGGTTTTCACCTACTGTCCTTTCAAGAATCCGTTTAATACCACGGTTGGAAACCTCCACCTGCCCACTTGTTTGGGGGTGATATGCGGTGGAAAGACGATGAGTAACACCGTATTTCAGCATGACTTTTGCAAATTGATCATTGCAAAAGTGAGTACCGCGATCACTAATGATGGCACGTGGGGTTCCAAAACGAGCAAAGAGGGATTTCAAGAATTTCACAACTACTCGGGCATCGTTAGTGGGTAAGGCTTTAGCCTCAACCCATTTTGACAAGTAGTCAACAGCCACGAGTATGTATTTGTTTCCACGAGAAGATGGGAATGGCCCCATAAAGTCAATGCCCCAGACGTCAAAGATTTCACAAACTTGAATAGCATTTTGCGGCATTTCGTTCTTTTGTGAAATATTCCCGTGACGCTGACAAGCATCACAGGCTTTGACTAATTCGTGGGCATCCTTATAGATGGTGGGCCAATAGAAACCGGAATCAAACACCTTTTTGGCGGTGTAGTTAGGACTATGGTGGCCCCCGGTGGGTCCAGCATGGCAAGCCTTGAGAATATCAGTGGCTTCCTGTCCGTATACACATCGCCGGATGACTTGATCGGCACAGATTTTGAAGAGGAAGGGGTCGTCCCAGAAGTAATGTTTAACGTCTTTGAAGAATTTTTTCTTTTGTTGGGACGTTAACCCCTTCACTATGAAGTTACCCGCATGGTAATTTGCAAAGTCGGCAAACCATGGGGTAGTAGAGTCACCACGAAAAGCAACCGCATTGAGTGTCTCGAGAGGAAATGTTTCATTTATTTCCTTTTTCTCGGACACATCTTGATGAGGGTTCTCTAATCGTGAGAGATGATCAGCAGCAAGGTTCTCGGCTCCTTTTTTATCACGGATAATGATATCAAATTCCTGAAGGAGGAGAACCCAACGAAGAAGCCTCGGCTTTGCATCTTGTTTTGCAAATAGGTATTTCAAAGCCGAGTGATCTGTGTACACTACGCATTTAGTCAAGATTAGGTATGACCGGAATTTTTCGAAGGCATACACCACAGCTAGGAGTTCTTTTTCAGTGGTGGTGTAATGACCTTGAGCCTCAGTCATAGTTTTGCTTGCGTAGTGTATGGGCTGAAAGTATTTTGCTTTGCGTTGCCCCAAGACCGCACCTATGGCAAAATCACTAGCATCGCACATAAGCTCAAAAGGTTGGTCCCAATCGGGGGCAACAAGAATCGGTGCTTCGGTAAGCTTTTTCTTAAGTGTCTCAAAAGCTTCGATGCACTCAGGAGAGAAGATGAAAGGAGCATCCTTCTCGAGGAGATGGGTCATAGGCCGGGCAATCTTAGAAAAATCTTGGATAAACCTACGGTAGAAGCCGGCATGACCCAAAAAGCTCCGAACACCTTTTACGGTGGTGGGATGAGGTAATTTGGCAATGACATCGATTTTAGCTCTGTCAACCTCGATCCTGTTTTTTGAAATCTTATGGCCGAGGACAATGCCCTCCTTGACCATAAAGTGGCTCTTCTCCCAGTTGAGACTCAGATTCGTTTCTTTGCAACGTTTAAGCATCTGTTCCAAGTGGGAGAGGCAAGTCTGAAATGAATCCCCGATGACTGAAAAGTCATCCATGAATACCTCCATAGTTTTCCCGATCATGTCGGAAAAAATGGACATCATGCACCTCTGGAACGTGCCTGGTGCATTACATAAGCCGAAAGGCATACGTCTGTAGGCAAAAGTTCCGTAGGGGCATGTGAAGGTAGTCTTCTCTTGATCCTGGGGATCAATGGGGATTTGGAAGTAACCCGAGAAGCCATCGAGGAAGCAGTAGTATTCATTCCCCGCAAGTCTTTCGAGCATTTGGTCCATAAAAGGGAGAGGGAAATGGTCTTTACGGGTGGCTTCATTCAACTTTCGATAGTCAATACAAACACGCCAACCCGTGACCAAACGAGTTGGAATCAACTCGTTATCCTCGTTGGTGACAACGGTAATGCCACCCTTTTTAGGAACACAATGAATTGGGCTAACCCAAGGACTGTCAGATATAGGGTAAATCAATCCCGCATCAAGAAGTTTAAGAACTTCTTGTTTGATAACTTCGTGGATTTTTGGATTTACCCTTCTCTGATGTTGCACAGCTGGTTTAAAGTCATCCTCCATTAAGATTTTATGAGTACAAAAGTTCGGGCTTATGCCCTTAATGTCGGAGAGTTTCCAAGCAATTGCTTGCTTGTTTGACTTAAGAACCTTTAGGAGTGCAGCCTTTTCCTCATCTTTTAAGTCCTTGGCAATAATGACGGGTAATTTATTATCACCCTCCAGAAATGCATATTCTAGATGAGGAGGCAAGTCCTTGAGCTCAACCTCGGGAAAGTCTTCAGTTATTTCAACATTTTTGACTTCCGCTTTATGAAGTATTTGTGGAGAGGGTGAAGGATCGTCATTTAACAATCTTTCAAGGAGAAGAATGTCCCCCTCCGGGTCAAGATAGTTTTCATCAACTCCATCGGGAATTGAGCTATCTTGAGCAAGAAAAGCCTCGAGCTCTTCCAAAAGGAAGTCACCTCCCTCAAACGGAGTGAGGGAAGGGGAAGAGTCGGAAATGATAGGGTCAGTAGAAAGACTGCCACTGGATGAGAAACCAAGGACTTCTTGGGATGATTCCTCCGACGCAATATCGATGATGTCAATACGGTTAACCGTTTCAGCGTCATAATTGGAGGAATATCTTGAAGTCTGATCAAGATTGAATGTTATGGCTTCGCCACCAACACGTAGAGTGATTTCTTCTTCGAATACATCGATCAAAGCACGACCCGTTCTTAAGAATCCTCTCCCGAGAATGAGAGGGACTCGTGGGTCAGCATCGAAATCAACAATCACGAAATCTGCCGGAAAGTGGAACTTTCCTACTTTCACAAAGATATCTTCGGCAATGCCGAGAGGACGGGATATGGTACGGTCTGCAAGCTCGAGTGTCATGCAGGTCGGAGTGAGAGTAGGAAGTGAGAGTCTTTTCCAGACTGTGTAAGGCATCAGGTTAATGCTTGCGCCAAGATCGGCCAAGGCAAAGCATTCAACCATCCCAGGGAAAATACATGGAATGAGAAATTTCCCGGGATCTCCAAGCTTTTCGGGAAGCTTTTTCAAGAGCACTGCTGAGCAATGCTCGTTAAGAGGAGTTTTTGCCATCTCACAAAGTTTTTCTTTGTTGCTTATCAGATTTTTGATTGTTGAAGCAAACTTAGGCATGAGAAGAAGAGCGTCCGCGAAGCTAATATCAAAGTGTAATTCTTGGAAAATTTGATAAAATTTTTCCATCTGATGGTTAGCTTTTTCGCGGTTCTTTTGTTCAGTCACTCGTGAAGGATATGGAATTGACGGCTTAGGGTTATTCTTTGAGATTTCATCAGGACACACAGGAGGATCAAATACAACTTTCGGCTTACGAGCCGGGACCGGGACAACTTGAGGGTGGACGTTGTTGGTACCTCCGTTATTAGTAGGAAGTACCGTGTCCGTAGTAACCTCAGGCTCACATTCCGCTACCTTAGGAGGAGAAGAAGAGGTAGAGGGAATCGAGGGTCCATTGTATGACACCCCACTTCGGGTAGTGATCGCCTTGACATCGCCCCTCGGGTTAGCGATCGTGTTGCTCGGTAATGTACCAGAGCTCGAGGGTCGATCATTTAAAGACTTCTGAAGTTCAGAGATAGTCTTGATCAATAGCCGATTTGTTTCCTCTTGTGCTTTCATGAATTGTTTAATTTCAGCATCTGAGGAAGACGGGGGTGGAACAACGTTTTGATTTTGAACAGGGGGATTTTGAACACGGTTGTTTTGAAAATTCCCTTGGTTTTGATTGTTGTTACCCTGAAAAGTGTTTCTCTGATTGAAATTACCCTGATTGTAATTCCCTTGATTCTGGTTTCTTTGAAAATTTCCTTGAAAACCTTGGTTTTGATTGCCATTTTGAAAATTGTTTTGATTAAACTGGCCTTGATTTTGGTTCGGGTTTTGGAAATTTGAGTTTTGACCTTGGTTAAAATTCTGATTCGTGTTACGGTTTTGATTTTGGTTAAAACCTGGAGGTCCGAGAAAATTGTTGGAACGATAGCTTAGGAGATTACGGTCCCCTTGCGGTTGGTAAGAATTACCCCCCGTGTTGTAGGAACCGTTAGCAGCATAAACGTTCTCTTGAGAAAATTCAGCAGTAGCTGGACACTCGGAATACAGATGTGGGCCCCCCACAAGTTTCACAACTTCGGGCCACGGCTTTCACTTGTTGATTTTGAGCCTGATGTTGTATCGTTTGGTTCATTCTCAACACAGCCGTAGAAATATCATCCATCTTTTTGGTAAGAGCGATTATTTCAGGAGATGATGATGATGAGGGAGTAACGGAATGACATGACGCTTCCCTCTCCGCAGAGGAATCCCAAAAGTTATGATGGGCAGTCATGTTCTCGATTAGGTCATAGCACTCCTCGGGACGCCTTTTCATAAAGGTCCCACCAGCAGCAGCATTGAGAATGTCTCGGTGCCTCAATGTCAGACCATTATAGAAGGTATCTATGATGGTAACTTGCAACATATTGTGGTTAGGGCACCGATCAATAGCTAGCTTATAACGTTCCCAAGCCTCAAAAAGAGACTCATCGGGAAGTTGCCGGAAGTTGCTGATATCATTACGTAACTTGGTAACCATGGATGGTGGAAAATATTTTGCTAAAAACTTGGTTACCATTTCATCAAAGGTTCGAATAGAATGCTTTGGAAGTCGGTCAAACCATGCAGTGGCATGATGAGCGAGAGAATAGGGGAAGAGGTACAGCCGAAGGGCATCATCGGTGACACCATGCTGTTTCATGCTTTGGGTGACTGTGAGATATTTGTCAAGATGCTTATTGGCATCGTCACCCGGTAATCCGTGAAATTGACACGAATTCTGGACTTGTTGGATCATGTGATGCTTGAGGCCGAAGTCCGCAGCCCCAATAGTGAGTGGTGCAATAGGCCCACCCCGCCCTTGCATGGTAGGTTGGCACAGCTCCTCCATCGTTCGGAGATCGGGAGCTGGCTCATCAGGGGGTGGTAATAGTGGTGGTGGCCCGGCGGCCATTTCGGTTTCTGTGTTAGAACGTAGCTCGGGTACGTCTTTCTGTTTTTTATTCTTTGCTTGAGACCGAGTGCGCATGCACTAAAAACAATTTTTCAACACAAGTTCGAGGCAAAACCACAGTGAACTTAAACCAATAATCACAAGTGAGCAGCTTCTTTGAAAAAGGTACACAACTCACAGGGATACAAAGGCAAGTTTTAATCTTAAGTTTGGGAACTTATTATGGGTTTATTATTTGATTTTTGAAAAACTGCTTTAGGCTTATGGGTGTGTGTGCAGAAAACTTGGGAAATATTTTTGGAACTGATTTGTTAACCGAAATCGTCCCTTTAAGATTACTCGCAGGCTGGCGGGAGGAAGTAAATAGGTTCCCTCTTCAGTTCGCAATTTAATGTCAGAACTTACCTTAAACCAACTGTTTCAGGTTGTAATCTTAAAGAACACGAAGTAATTTAACTTCACAGTTTGTTTTTGATTGTTTTTAATTTTTTTTGGTGTTTCTCAACACTTCAGGAAAAGTGTTAATGAACGTTTTTGATATGATTATGTTTTTAAAAAACTTTTTACAGGGAGGGTTTAAAAACCACTAAACTTAAAACGATTTTAAAACACGCAACAACCTCCCCGGCAGCGGCGCCAAATTTTGATTGGTCCCGAACCGTCTAATTATTATTGACCAAGGTCAACAAGTCAAAGATAGCCTAGAATCAATGCTCCGGTGATAGTATAGTGTATTCCCGGGTCGTTAAAGTCCCGACGAGATTGAAATGGTGCTTTTGGAATCGTTTATGGGAAAGTGGCACTGAGGACAGTAGCCAGATGATGTAGGAATGATATTGCTACTGTTATTTTGGTGTTGACAAACAGATATAATATTCACAATAATCAGATAGCAGAAATATGCACAAATTGACAATTAAGATCACGTATCGGACTGGAAAAGTGAGTTTTTGGTAATTATGAAACTACAGGGGGTGTTTTTGACACTTTTCAAAACTTAAAATTAAAAATGAAAAAGAAATGATAAAAGTGATTAAAATATTATTAAACTATTATTTAATTAATTAAACTATTTAAATTGTAAATTAAAATCTAATTTAATTAAACTAAAAATGACAAATGATTTAAATTATACTAAAAATTAACAAAAATATTTTCTAAACCTAAATTAGAACTTAAAGAAAATATAAAAAATTAAAAATAATATTTTTGTCTTTTTGTGGATTTTCTATTAATTAATTACTAATTAAACATTAATTAACTAATTAAACTATTTTAAATTAAGAAAAATACTAAATGAACAGTAAAAATTCTAATAAAATTTCTAAAATTACTTTATAACATATAAAAGCTATAAAAAATATAAAAACAAGGTTTTGATTAATAAAAACTAATTATGCTAATTTAAACTAATTATTAATTAATTTCTAATATAACTAATATTAATTCTAATAAATACCAAATGGTAAAATAAAAATCTGAAAAATTTATTATAACTATTTTAACCTAAGATGAAATTATTAAAAATATAAAAACACAACCTACTTAATAAAAATGTAAAAATGGAAATTAAAATTAAATCTAATTAAATAGAAACTATCACTTAATTTTATATTTGTTTTTCTTGATTTTTATTTTACAAACCTATATTATACATAAAAATAAATAACTTTTGTAAAAACAAACTTTTTATAAGCTAAAAATAAGCAGAATATAAGCTAGAAAGGGTGACAGTTGACTTTAGTTGACTAAAATAGAAAATAAGCTAAAATGGCTTAAGGTGGGACCCACAATGGTGAAAACTGATCCAACTGACTTAGGTGAGCATGTTTAAGCAGAAAGGAACCAAAAGTTTCCACAAAATAAGCAATAAGCTACAAATAAGCACATGTAGACTTGGTTGAAGACTGAAAAGTGGGACAGATTTCCAAGGCTAATCTAGGTGGGGTCCACTGGGTCTCAGGTCAAAGAAAAGGTCAATGGTGGGAGCCTGGTAGGAGGGGGGTTGGGAGGACCTAAATCTAGGGTGTGGGGTCCACAGAGGTGGTCACAAAACCACCACAAAGTGGTGGTGGTGACTGACTGGTCTGTTGCACAGGGCAGATACTCAGCCCTGCAGCCCTCTTTTGAGGGTTGTGGGGCCCACAGATAAAATCTTAAAAATGAAGTAACACTGGAATCTTAAAATTAAGCTGATAAACTATCAATCCCTAGAATCACAAGGTCTGAAACCAATTACATAATTCAAGAAAATTCATTCCATTTTGAGGAAAAACTGAGGAAGTACACCTTTGACTTTTTCTAAGAACTTGTAATTTTGACTAATGTGACTTTTTAATGAACCCTACTTATTGATTATGATAAACTAAGCTTATATGAGACTAAAACATGTTAAATTATTCACTAATGAGCTGATGTGAAGGATTTATGGATCAATGCTGTTAACAGATGACTCTTAGGTGGGATTCATGAGTGAATTTGACTTTTGACAAATGAGGCCTGGATTTTTAATCTTAAACATACTAAGGGAACCTACTGAAACTTGTCTGAACCATTCATTACCACTAAAGGCCTTAATAACTGATCCAAATTAACAGTGCCAAACACCCCATAAGAACTTGACAAGGAAAATTTAAGAAGAAAATCAAACTTACAGGCAAGGAAACTGGTAAATTAGATTAAACTAACATGAAAGAAGAACAATTAAACAATTACAACCAACTGATAACCATAACAACTAACTAAATCAAACTATGAAAACTTATACTAAAAATAGAAATTAAAACTTACACTGAGCTTTGTGCTCAAAACCAGGAGTGAATCAGTTTCTAGCCCAACCTAGTACCTCCCATGAGTCTCTATTACACCCAATGCAATTATTCAACTGAGCTCAAGCCATCTTCTTCATCTCTTCTCTCTTTCATTTTTCACTATTTTCTTTTTGAGTATTTTTGATTTTTGTAAATGGAAACTTACTTTAAAACATTTAGAAGCTTATAAAAACTGGTTAATAACTGAAATGAGCTTAGAGAACCATGAACTAACAACTTTAACAGTGTTGAGTGAGTTTGTCGAATTCACTCAAAAATGCAAAATTAAATTTTCAAAAGGTAACTTGGAATTAAACACTAAAATAGCTTACAGTACATAAGTTAAACAGATTACAACCATTTTGCACTAAAAATTACATCTGAATTTTAAATTTCATAATCTACGATTACCTAAAACTAAAGCTACACTACTTCTCTTTCACCACTGCTTCCTTCTCCATTTATAGGCTCCAAATGAGTCTTGTGGGTCCCACACATCAAATCCCAGCAACTTGTTTAGCTTTTGGATCACTTTTGCACAATCTCTAATTTTGGCGGGAAAGAGCTTTTAAGCCAATTGGGGACTGAGGAGATTTTATTGGTGGATTTGGAGGTGGGGTTGGAGTGTTGAAGTGAGTTTGCAGGGTATAGGGGTGGTGGCAGGGTGTAGGTTTGCAAGGTGTCCTCTCCTGAGGAAAACCCAAGAGATGGGTTTTGATGTGGGAGTGACAGGGGGTATGAGGTAGGGGTTGCAGGTGCAAGTGGTGGAGTAGAGTGGTGAGGTGGAGTAAGCAAGTTGCAGGGGTGTGAGGTAGGGGATGAGAGTGACGGGGGTGGTTTTGGTTTGTGGTGTTGACCGGGGTCAAACAATGGGATGGACTGGGTATTAGTTTGGGCTTAGTGGTGGGCTAGACAAAAGGGTGGGTTGGATTTAGTTTTGGTAGGAGTAGTAATATAGGATCCGGATTTAGTTTTTTAGATTTATAATCACAAGGACCTAAAATGTAATTAAGCAAAAGTAGAGGGTCTGATTTTGTGATTTAACCGAAGTTCTCATAGGGACCAGAATTGACAAGGACAAATAGTACAAGGGTATTTTTTATGTCTTTTCAATTTTTTAAATACCGGGGACTATTTTTGCCAATTCCACAAACTCCAGGGACCTAACATGTAATTTTCTGATTTTTGAAGGGTTAAACCTGTAAATTCTCAATAAATACCACAAGGACCAATTATGTCATTAATGAATAGTACAAGGTTTGTTTTTAATATTTTTCCATTTTTAAAACCTGAGGACTAACTTTGACATTTTTGAAACTTGGGGGACCAAAGTTGTAATTTCACAATTTTAGACTTTAAAGGACTATTTATGACAACTTGTGAATCCCCAAGGACCTTTATGATATTTGAACAAGTTTTGATTTACCAGGGACTAGTTTTGCCAATTTATGAAACTTGAGGGACTGAAACTGCCAATTATGCAAACTTTGTACGTTTTTCATTTGTTTTTGCATATTTTGTGTTTGAAACATATAAAACACACCTCTAAGATATTTTAAGCATTTTGATACATATTCGGGTGTTTTTGTATGTTTTGGCAGCTCAGATTGGTATAAAATGATGAGTATTTACACACTCATCATCTAGGTTAGAATTTCTTTTTATTAGGTCTACTTGCTAGATTCCTTTCTAGTAAGATTTTTATTTTTATTTTTAAGTCTTCTTTAGTCTATCTTATTTCTTCGTGCTTTTGTTCATGACTCTTCACCATCCGCCATCATGGCAACCAACGAATTCTCCAGCCTTAGGATCACTAGGAGTCGTAGTACCACCAGAGACCTTGTCTTGCCTTATGCAGAACCCGAAAGAGAAATGTGTAGGTTAAGACGAACTCACTCAACTCCTGAACCATCCAGCATTGCTATCAATTTTGATGCACCTCTCTCTGAAGAAAATTCAGAAAACCATGTCTCAACCCCTAGCTCCCAACCCAACGATGACACTAGTACTCCCGCAACCCCCATTCCTAAGCGTCTCAAAGATTACTCCTCCCCAACCTCTCGTGGCTTCTCAAACGCCATTGTCTACCCAAATGAACACACCAACGAGGTCTTGCACGCAAACGATGTTTGGCTTGTCAAAAGTGTGTGTAAATTTCATGGACTAGATGAGGAAAATCCAATCCAACACATCAAGGACTTCCTGAAAATAGTGGACACCATCCATACGGATGGGGCTACTAGAGACACATCCCGATTGCGATTCTTTCCTTTCACCTTATATGAAAAAGCCCAAGAATGGTATGACAAACTCCCTTCTGAATCTATCTTCACATGGGAGCAACTCATATCCAAGTTCTATGAGAAGTTCTTTCCACCTGGAAAAACCTCAGCACTTAGAGATAGGATCCTCCGTTTCCGGAAGGAGAAGGACAAACCCTTCTATAAATCGTAGACTAGATTCAAAGATTCAATAAGACAAGTTCCCCATCATGGCATTGAGCTTTGGCTCTTGGTCCAAATCTTCTACGAAAATATCTCCTCTAATGACCGAAACGGAATTAACCAATCTAGGAAAGGAAGATTGGCCAATCTTAGTGCCGAGGAAGGATGGGATAGGATTGAAGAATATGCTCAAGACTAGGATGACACTTGGGATGAACCTGAGTCGACTGTCAGCATTTCTGAGATCACCTCGGATCGGTTGAGCAAAGTTCACAAAAAAGTGGAATACCTAGCTGGATCGCAATTACCTAAACAGCTGTCGAATCCTTACTTGATCTGCGATTACTGTGGAGGCCCGCATGAGGTAGAAGAATGCGGAGGAGCAGCCACAACTGAACATGCATGCTTGTCAGGAGGGGACATTTATGCTGATCCTTTCCTTTTGCCTTTCTACCAAAATGACGATTACACCCTTTGGGGAAATCTGGTAAAGAGAAGAGAAGGGGAAGAAGGCCCTGAATTCAAAATCAGGAGCAATTTCGAAGATGACCTTGGTCACTTCACTCAAGAAAAAGACTTGCAAATGATAATGAGCTTTTCGACGAGCAGCAGGAGGGTATTGAAGAATTTTTCAACAAGCTTAACTCAACCCTAGATAACCTCCAAACGCCATTAGAAAGAAAAAAAGACCCCATGCTCGCGATAACCACACGAGCTGGAACGACAACCAAGGACCCTCCTTACCCAAACTCGACTCTCGTCACCCCCGATCCAGACAAACCTGAGGAGGAGGAGCAGGAGGTCGGCATTGGCACCCCAGACCAACCGCCCATAACGACCCCTTCCCCATCGGCCTTGCCTAACCAACCTGTGAGAATCCCATTCCCGTCCCGATTAAGAAACCAGAAAACTGAGAATGATAACAAGAGGTTCTTGTCATACCTAAAAGACTCAGTTGTTACCATACCTCTTCTTGATGCTTGCTATCACATGCCAAAGTATAGCACATACTTCAAAAAGCTACTCGCTAACAGGAAGAAACTCGAGGGTCTTGTGACCCTGGGGGAAGAATGCTCAGTGGTGACCCATCGAGGGCTACCAAAGAAGGTAGACGATCCGGGCAGCTTCACCTTGCCTTGTTCCATAGGACCTCTATCAATCAAGAATGCTCTTGCCGATTTGGGAGCAAGTATCAATCTCATGCCTCACTCTATGTTCCGTAAACTAGGATATTCTGGATTGAAGTCTACCCGTATGAACATCCAACTAGCCGATAGATCAGTCAAGTACCCCGTAGGGATATGCGAGAATGTGCTAGTCAAAGTTGGGAAATTCAAATTCCCGGTCGACTTCGTAATCCTGGATATGGAGGAGGATGACTTGGTACCTATCATCTTAGGTAGACCATTTCTTGCTACCGCGCGTGCAGTCATTGATGTCTACGATGGCAAATTGACCTTACGAGTGGGAGACGATAGCACAACCTTCGACATTAAGGATTCTATGGACCTATCCCTCGAAGCAGCCAACCGGCTCTACTTTATCGGGGAAGTAGATGAACTCACAGATGTCATTGATAGTTGCGTCGATGAACAAATCGATGAAGGCTGGCTACGGGACGAGAGTTTTCTGCCTTTGCTAGAGGTGGAAAAGACGGAGGATGTTAATGCAGTCTCCTTCTACCCCAGACAAGAGGCAACGGAGCATCTCGAGCTCCGAAAGCCCAAAAACAAGCACAAGCCTTCTATTATCGAACCTCCTAACGTTGATCTTAAAGAGCTTCCTAACCATTTGGAGTATGCCTTCCTTCAGGGGGAGGACCAACTCCCGGTAATCATAAACTCTTCCTAGGAACATGAACAAAAAGTTAAACTCTTAGAGGTCCTAAAAAAATACAAGGGGTACTCGCATGGAGTGTGGCTGACATTAAGGGGATTGACTCAACTTTTTGCACACATAAGATTCTTATGGAGGAAGATTATAAACCTACTGTGCAACCCCAGATGCGAGTGAACCCTAACATTAAGGAAGTAGTAAAGAAAGAAGTTATCAAGCTTTTGGATGTAGGACTGATTTACCCGATCTCGGATAGCCCATGGGTCAGTCCTGTGCAGGTTGTACCTAAAAAGGGTGGAATGACTGTAGTAAAGAATGACAAGGGTGAGATGGTGCCCCAGAGAACTGTCACTGGATGGCGGGTATGCATCGACTATCGGAAGCTTAATGATGCCACGAGGAAAGATCACTTTCCCTTACCATTCATTGATCAGATGTTAGAGAGATTATCTGGACACGAGTACTATTGCTTCTTGGATGGGTTCTCTGGATATTTTCAAATCCCTATAGCACCCGAGGACCAAGAAAAGACCACGTTTACTTGCCCCTATGGAACATTTGCCTACAAAAGGATGCCCTTTGGGCTATGTAATGCCCCCGCTACTTTCCATGACTTTGGTCCTTGTTCCATGGTCATGAGACTCAACCTTGGCTCTAGCCATGGTTGTGGTCTTGATTATAGGTCATAAGACCTCTTGTTCCTTTTAAAGTATAACCATAATATAGTGACTTATAAATATGTAAATAGCTGTTAAGAAACTGCGAAATATCTCATTCGTTATTGATTTTCTGGAGACGTGCCCCTGAGTTTTTGAAGAAAACATGATTCCGGACAACTTTCGTGCTTTAACTTTTTCATGAAATGGACCAAAAATGCCTCTTTTTGCGTGTTTTAAGTTTCTGTAACAGAAACTATTTTTGGCAGCTTTGCCGCAAAGTTTTGGTAACTTCAAATGGTCATAACTTTTGACTCGTATACTCTTTTTAGGTGGTACAAGTTGCTACGGTTTCCTTGTTAGGTCCTCTACTACAATATGTAATAATCCGATATCATAATTTTACCATTTTGATCAGGTCTTACCAAGAAAGTTACTAGCTAGTTTACTTGTTTTAATAACTTAAGTTAACAATCATTTGTAATAACTTGTTTTACCCATTTTTATACATCATGGACATGATCACAAGACAAAATATAGCATGAATGATATGTAAATAACATGATAATGATATTTAACAAGAAGTATGTTAGGGTTTGGCTTACAACTTTTGGCTTTCTACAAGAAAGTAAGTTAACATGTAAGGAAATGGACTTTGATTGACTACTTCTCTTCACTCTTTGCAATCTTTGATAAACCAAGGTTATTTGAAGATTATAACGACGCCTTCTTGAAAGTCCGAAGCTATTTGAAGATTATAACTACGTCTTTTTGGAGACTTTAAAGTTATAACAACTTTTCTTAGAAAATTTCCAAGATTGAAGATCAAACACTAGTTTTCTTTCAAAAACTAGTTAACTTTCTTACAAAATATAAGAAAAGTGCTTTAGGTTTTAGGACTTGAAGGTTATAAGAAGGTGTGGTGCAAGGAATTTCATGTGTTTAGCTTGGTATTTATAGGGTAGGAAAAAAAGTTGACCATATATTGGGTTAGAATTTAACCATGGTTAGTTAAGACACTTGTAATGATCCTAGAGATCAATGGTCAAGATCAAGCCACACCATGGTGACTCCCCCCCTATTGGCGGTTCACAAGCCTTGGGGAGGAAGTGTTGGACTTTGTTGATATTATCCAAGACACTTGGTTAGTTTTGACTCCGGGAAATGCCAATCGTAAATGATTAAGCCTCAAAACGTAAAACCGGGTATCGTAAAAATACGAAACTTGGAAGAATGGTTAAACTTGTCAAAATACTCCGTAATAAAATATAAAATGAGTGGTAGGTTCCATTGGGGTGGTAAAACCCTGCTAAAACTGGAAACACGGGTCTAAAACGCGTAATACGTAAAACGTACAAATATTGCGTAAAATTGAGAAAAGTAAAATGTTACTTTTCTAATAGGATAAAAATGATTTAAAATGACTTATAATGTCTAGACTGGGCTCAGTCTAGTGTCGGTTGGTATTAAATGTCTTTTAGACATCAAACCGTAAGCCTAAAAATCAAGGAATGACTTATAAAATCAAGGAATTGATTTTTGGTCATAGGAGGAAGGAAAAATATGTTAACTTTTTCTAATAAGTTAAAAACTTAAATCGTCTTAGAAATGCGGTGCAGGTATAGGCTAAGGTTACGGCTGAGTAAAAACGCTTAAAAACTGAAAATTCCAGTTTTTCACGGCCGAGGCTTATTTTGGTCATGTTTTTCACAGTCATGATTAATTCTCAAATAAACCATGAGTGTGTCAAATATTTTTCTGATGCGGGGTCACTTAACGCGGTCGAGTTTCGTTGTGCGTAGAATTTTTGAATGACGTTTTACCCTAAAACGTGTAATTCGTTATTAACTTTCACGAAAATGAGCTTATGAATGTCAAACTTTTAATTTGTCATGGAAATGATTTATCACTCGAGGCCAAGAAACAAAAATCAAGTTTCGGGAAAAATGAATAGTAAAAGTGAATAGTGAAATTTTCCGGGAATAGTAATTAACCTGAAATTGCGAATTGTTACATTACTAATGTTCGATTACAGATTTACATCAATAAAAATGTTGCATCGCATGGGCAACTCTTTTGAAGACTTTAGTATGAAGTATTTAGTCCCACAATCGCTAAAGAAAACAACTCTTTCTTATTTATATATTTCAGTGTACATAGCTTACTTAAGTTGATGTTTTGGATCATGTTGTCCTAAATGATGTTGTTGGCTAGTATTTGCAAATTCATAAATTTACGATACTAGTATCATAACATTATTGGGTCAATTTATACAAATTATTGACTTTTTTGGTATTCATAGTTTTTAAGTATTGAATCTTAGACACCAAATCGGTTTTTCAAACGATTCTCATTTTTTCCTAGATGATTTTTTGGATCATGTTGTCCTAGATATGTTGTTGGCTAGTATATAAAAATTCATAAATTTACAATACTAGTAACATCGTTGGGTCAAGTTATACAAATTGTTGACTTTTTGGTATACAAAGTTTTTTTAGTAATGAATCTTAGACACCATATCGGTTTTTTTTCAAATGATTCTCGTTTTTTCCTGTTCTGACCAAGTAATTACTGGTACATCAAAACTTATAAATAGACGGGCTCTTGTTGAATAGAGTATGCTAAGGAAAATACTGATTTGGTATCTGATTCCAAGCAATACCAATTTTTAATCTATTTCCACTTACATGATATCATCTTCCATAAAATCCTATCTTAAATTCTTAGGTTATTACTCAATTCTTCTTTTACTAAAGAGACAAAGTAAATTCATCTTCCGCAAAAATCTCATCTCAGATTAGACGGTTTATTAGCCGATAGATATGGCCCAAGCCTGTGCGCGAGCTTAAGTCCACTAGGGTTTATCATGCTTCAGGTAATCAGCATATACATGCCTAAATGCAAAATAAACAATTGAGTTTTGCCTATCACGCGTCTAATAATATTGTGTCAAAATATAATAATCCTTATATAGATACGTTAATTGAGCATGTGGTAAAATTGTAAATATCTTCATATATGTATATGTCTGTACGAGAGTTAGTTTTCTCAAATATGTAGACTACTTAAGTGTTGATTATCTTGTTTCCAGTCTCGCCTTTGTGAAAAAAATAAGAAATAAAAATAAAGTATAAATCTTGTTTACGACCTCTATTTGTTGCTCAAGCTATAAATATTTTTGCTACATTTGTATACAAAATTTGTTTCTTTGAATAAAGACTATAGAACATGGTTAAATCACTAGTCATGGTTCATTTGCTTGATTTCAAACCACTTGAGCCTTCCCCTTTGGTATGCAGTGACATGGGGTTTGATTTGAACCATCAGTATATAATTCCTCCGTTCTAAATTTATAGCTAACATTTCATTTTCGGATTGTCTCAAATCAATAGAAAGGAAATTTTAATCAAATTTACCATATTACCGCACTTGACTTTATTATTTCAAACTTTAAAGGTAAATTAATTAATTAGTTAAAGGTAAAACAGTTATTCTGCAAAATATCAATCTGATACTGTGATAATTCAGTATTCTTAAATTGTGTTTTTGTCGGTGAACAATTATTTTAAGACGAAAGTAGTATTTAATTGATCAATTGCACATGGTGGTTAATTTGTACGTAGGTTGGGATAAACATCGAAATACGTGAAAAACAAGCCAACTAATTAAACATACTATCTGAAATAAGTTAAGGGCCTAAGGCCTTGTTTCTTTTTTCTATTAGTGAAGGGAATGAACACACAAGACATAATTTAATATTTTTTTTTGTAGTGGGTGTAAAATATATGTTCCTCCCCATTAAGAGGAAGCAACAGACGTGAGTCCCATGTATCTGTTAGTGAAAGAAAAAAAGAAACGGACCCTTAGACTCTTAGAGCAACCAAAATTCCAAAGCAATATCTAGACATGTTGGACATATAACGAATGGCCCATGGTGGTTGAACCCAACAATTGGGGCCTAAAATCGTTATTTTAGTACTTAAAATATTAGCAAATCTTGTTCTTACAAGGTTTTCATATTTACTTTTAGAGTGATGAAAACTTCTTTTTTAACAAAAAATTATGTTAAAAACTTGTACGTGTATGGGCCTTACCACTAGTTGTATACTAATAGACATAAGTAGAGTTACATCGGTTATGAGCATTTTTATGCATATGTAAATCAGTTACGATAGCTCTAATGTATATATGATCAATAAAATTTATATTCATGTAGGCTCAATTTTCTTACTGTTTAATTAGATTACTTAGATAAATATTAACTATAAATTCCAATCCCTATCACATAATAATTATAATCATAATTATTTTAATTATTATCTGAAAGGAATTGAGCTAATACTTAAAATTTATTTTAAATAATTAGATAGAAATATCTATTAATAATCTAATTGCCTAGAGCCCTCGACTATTGAGACAAAATGTATTCATGTCCTAACTCTTATGGCAGCTTGCCCCCTTTATTTATAAGAAGTCTCCTATACAAAAGTTGATAGATTGCGCGATGTGGGATAACTGGACAAGCATCCTCTTTTGTTTCTTGTTTTTGTCATGCAAAAACAACATACTCCGTGGTAAATAACATAATCAATTCCGTTCATATTTTGTACATTAGCTTTTCACTATAATCTTTGCTTTTCAAAATTAAAAAGATGATGTCTATTTGTTACCATATACAGTTCCTCGTCATTTACAGTTAAGTTGTAGTGTTTTCACGTCATTAATGGTTGGTTGTTTTAACTTTGTACAACATATCAGTGTAATGCATATCAGTGTGATGCTTGTCGTGTCGTATAGTTGATGTTAATGTGGTCCAAGTAGAGGACGACAACACTTTCATATTATTTGATAAATCATGTGTGTCGCAAAAGCATTCATTTACCTTATTATCAATCTTTTTTAGGGCCAAATATTGAATATCACCTTATCTATTAATAAACGAGTCATAAACCCATAATTTTGGGGTTGAAAGACTTGCGTAATCGGCATTTTCTTGGGATAGTTGTAGACTTGTAGTCTCATAAAAATTCTTTGGGGATCTTATGTTTTCCTTTTTAAGTATTAAGTACCTACATTTTGGTATCAACTGTTGTTATCTTTATGTTCAATCTCTTTTCTTTTCCTTTTTGTATTATCAAAACACTTGGTTCATGCTAAAGTTGTTATAGTTTCTCCGCTATAACACCAACAACACCTTGTCCATTTCATGTACCAACGTCCCAAGCCAGTGAGTGTGAGGAGGTGTGAATTAATATATAGTTAGGAAATTTATATAGCATTTCACAAAAGTTGCACAAGTAATAGAGTACATCCAATTGTATTGTTCCTAAATAACCACATTCAAGTTCATTATCAATTTCATTTGTAGCTTTAATATAAAAAAGCAATGTATAAAAAACATAAATATATTACTCTTTTAAAGACTTTAGTATGATGAATTTAGTCCCACATCAGCTAAAGAAAGAAACTTGTTCTTGTTTATATATTTCGGTGTACGAGGCGAGTTATTTTGCGGACTCAAAAAAACATACATTCTCACGGACTAATCTGGGCCGTCCGTTTCATTGAATTAAAAACACAGATCATATGATTAAAAAAAACACGGAGGGACTAAAACTGTAAATATAACAAACTTACCCCACCAAATCAAACGTCATTATCCACACGCCCTTCTCAAAACTACCTAAAACAGTTTTTCTTTCTCTCTCTCTCTCTACTATCAAAATCAAAACAAAAAAAAAAAATTAGTAGTGATTTAACCATAAAAATCAACTAGAAATCTTATAAATGGATGCTTCGAAGTCTAAAGAAACTGATACAACAAAAAAAACGGAGCAAAATGAACCGACTCAAAATCCGATTAATGGTATGACACTCATTTCGATGTTATTTATAATATTGTTATTGATTTAGTGAATATTTTTGTGAACACAAGTGATAATGTGCATATAACAAGTTCTGGCTAGTTTTTGAGTCGGTTCATTTTCCACCGTTTTTTTTTTTTTTTTTTTTTTTTTTTTTTTTGTAATTCTTTCTGATGCTGTGAAGATAAGACGAAAGAATAGAAGATAGGTTTGAGTTATCACAAGTGATAATGTGAATATAAGATGTTCCTACTAAGTTTATGGCAGTTATTGTGATGAAAAATGGTTTGATTGTTGATTTTCTTGAAAAATATGAAAGATTAGATCATAGGTTTAAGTAATCACAAGTGATAATGTACATATAAGATGATTCTTCTAGGTTTTCGACAGTTTTTGTGATGAGAAACAACTTGTTTGTTATACTTTGTGATGCTATGTTTAAGTAATCACAAGTGATAATATGACAGTTATTGTGACGAGAAAATATGAAAAATTATATGATAGGTTTAGGTAATCACAAGTGATAATGTGAATAAAACAGTTTTCTCTCTAGATATCAAAAATATCACTAGGGATATGACAAGTATCTCTAGTGATATAAAAAAACTGCCATTGATACCAATCACAAGTGATAATGTACATATAAGATGTTTCTTCTATGTTTTCGACAGTTTTTGTGACGAGAAACAACTTGTTTGTTATACATTGTGATGCTATGTTTAAGTAATCACAAGTGATAATATGACAGTTATTGTGGCGAGAAAATATGAAAGATTATATGATAGGTTTAGGTAATAACAAGTGATAATATGACAGTTATTGTGGCGAGAAAATATGAAAGATTATATGATAGGTTTAGGTAATCACAAGTGATAATGTGAATAAAACAGTTTTCTCTCTAGATATCAAAAATGTCACAAGTATCTCTAGTGATATGACAAGTATCTCTAGTGATATAAAAAACTGCCATTGATACCACAAGTATCTCTAGTGATATCACAATTTTACAGTTTTAGATGATAGGATTAACTAAACACAAGTGATAATGTACATATAAGATGTTTCTATTTGGTTAACGGCAGTTTTTTGTGATAAGAAATGACTTGTTTATTATACTTTATGATGATGCAGATAAAACTATCCAAACAGAGGTTGAAGATGCTACAACATCTACTAAAGGTAGATTCTAAAAATATAATATTATCACCTGTGATATTCTGAAAAAAAGTTAACAGGCATGCATACAACTCTAACTTCTATATAATATCTCAGGTGATACAGAGATAAAAACTGAAGAACCACCAGTTATAACAAAGATGAGGAAAAAATCAGTGGGTCGAAAACTACATAATGCAAAAAAAAAGATTATAAAAACCTGAAAAAAGTGACACATCATCAAAAAGGACTAGGGTTGGAAATGAAAAGAAGTTTGATGAAGCTTACAAAAAGATGAAGGAGGCTGGAAAAGGAAAAGTTAATGAAGGTGAACCAGCTGATAAGGAATATATAGAGGTTTCTGAAGAAGAAGAGATAAAAACATATAAAAGGAAGAAAGAAAATTGATGACGATATAAACAGTTCAGAGGAGGAAGAGCCAATTGAAGATGTCACAACAAGCAAAAATACAAAAAAGTACCAAACATTGAGGCCAAGGGCAACTTCAGTACCATTGTTTGAAGTAATGAGATGTCTGAGTCCAGAAAGAAAAAAAGTTATAATCGAGATGGGATTTGGAGAACTGATATATTTTCCAATTGGGAAAATACCAACAAAATTAGCATTCTTCGTGATTAACTCCCTTCAAACAGAAACTATGAGTTTAAAGCTTCCAACAGGAGATATCACAATTTTACCTACAACTGTGAAGGAAATTTTTGGAATACCAATGGGGGAAAGAATGCTGGAAAGGCAAGAAGGAGAAAGAGATTCTGATGACCCATTCTTTGAAGAATGGAATTCACATGTTCAAGATGAACTTTCTTATGTTGTTTGCAAACACCATGGGAAGTTGTGACAATAGTTCAGAGTTGAAGTACACAGTGTTAAAGAATGTTTTACAAAATGATAATGTCCAAGACATCGACTGGTGCACTTACATATGGGAGTGTGCGAAATATTCAAAGACAGAATGGAAAAAAAGCATAAAAAATAAGGAGGTTGTGTATTATGGGCCTATAACATTCTTAATGGTAAATCCTCAATTATTATCTAATTATACAACAAGTAATAATTTATCACAAGTAACAATTTATGTATTTACATTTTTTTATGAAACAGTTGGTGTATCTACATTACACAAGGATTGCTGGTATGGAAGTGAAGCGTAAAGTTCCAGCCTTCAAAAGCTGGAACTCAAATCTCATGAAAAAAGGAGAGACAATTGAAGTCGATAGAAAAAAATTTGGACAGGTGGAGATACTTGAAGAAATGAATGAAGAAGAACAAATAAATAAGAAGGAGGTAACATATGAAACTTAGTATATATATAATGCAAAATCACTTGTTATAATACAAAGTTTTATATCACAAGCTATAGTATGTTAATAATGGTAGTGTTATTTAACTTACATTACAGGAAGTATATCAGATGATACAAGAGAAAATTGTTAACATTTTGAATGAGAGAGAAATATTGGAACAGACAATCGATGAGAATCTCAAAATCTTTAAAGATGATGACACACTGAAGAAATACAAAGAGACAATGTGGAGTATCTTCAGGCAACCAATTGATGATTTTGAATATAAAAATGAAGAAGAAAACAACAATGAAAATGATGCTAGAGAAAGTAGTCACCAACAGCAAAAGGACGATGAAGATGAAAATAAAATACAAGAAGCTGGAGAAACTGGTGAACAAGAGGATAGTGAAAAAAATAAAGATGCTGGAAACAAAAGGTAACAGTTACTAAAATATGTTAATTGAATATCATCTAGTCTTCATTACATTAAAAACTAATATTTGTTTATTTGTAATTGAATATCACAAGTGATTTTGCATTACAAATTATAGAAAGTAATTTATCACAAGTGATATTAAATTAGATAATATAAAATTACTTGTTTGTTATTGAATTGTGAAATAATATTAAATTTATTGCAGTGAAAACAAAGATGATAATGAAGACAAAATAACAAAAGAGGTGACAAGTCAAAAAAATGAAGCTGGAGAAACTGGTGGACAAGATGATGGAAACGATAACAAAGATGGAAACAAGAGGTAAAAACTAAAATTTGTTTATTTATACTAGAATAAATATAGTAATAGAGTAATATGGTTAAACTTAAACTTAAAGAAAGTTTTTTTATCACAAGTGGTATTGCTTTAAAAATTATAGAAAGTTATTTATCACAAGTGATATTGATTTAAAAATTATAGAAAGTTATTTATCACAAGTGATATTGCTTTAAAAATTATAGAAAGTTATTTATCACAAGTGATATAGTTTTAAAAATTATTGAAAGTTATTTATCACAAGTGATATTGCTTTAAAAATTATAGAAAGTTATTTATCACAAGTGATATTCGATTAAATTTTGCAATAAATTAAATTTATTGCAGTGAAAACAAAGATCAAGCTGAGAACATCAATGATACAAAAAGCACAGAAGAGCAGCCAAAAGCATTAAAGCGACAACATTCAGAGGATGAAGAAAAAAAGATGAAAAAAAGAAAAATAAAGCCATCTGTCTACCTACAATCACCCTATGGAAAAACAAAGGTGAAGGTAGAAAATAAACTGACAAAAGATGAAAAACTCCTTGGAAGAAGCATCTTTTCAATGCAAGGGGATGAAATGTAAGATTAACATGAAATATAATTTTGTTTCTTATTCTTCTGGGTACAAGTTAAAATATTGAAAAATGCTATTTTTTTATACAGAGAAACAGTTTTCAATGACAAAGATGGAAATATGATGATTAGAATGAGCATACAATCGCTAGCACCAGGCTTAGAAGTTGAAAGTCCGGTGATTGACATATTTTCTTCAATCCTTAATAACGAGGAACGATTTTCAACAAGGACTTTCAAACGTCACTATTATCACACAGGGATGATGGTATGAACTGTTTAATTCCCAATTATAGCAATATTATTAAATATATTTATGTCTTAGATTAATTATTATTACTTTTAATTAACAGCTGCCAGGGCTAATAGAAATCAAGAAAATAAATGAAAAAGAAAGAGAAAAAGAAATAGAAAAACTGATAAGTAAACAGTATGATATGTTTCAAGATCTTCTGAAGATAGAAATGAAAGAAGATTTGCAAAAGATGCAAATGGAAGATGTTGACCTGGTATATAACTTGTGATATAATTAATTTATCTGTCAAATACTCTATAATATTAAATTTATTTACATGATTTTTTCTTTCTGTCAGGTGTTCTTTCCAATAATATCAAGTGAACATTACTATCTCATAGTTTTCAACATACAGAAAGGAAATGCTGTTATCATTGACAACAGCGACTCAGATGCAACATATGATGGGAAGTACAAAGACAACTTTGATTTAGTGGTAAGAACAGATTTATATAACAAGTGATAAAAAAGTTATATTGGTCTCTAATTGTCATTTTCTTTTATCTTTTATACTTTCAGAAAGGTGTTTTCCTAATGCATCTAACAACTTATGGACATACAAAAGAAGATATCATGAAGGAAAATTTCAAACCAAAGATATTGAAAATGAGATGGAGAACTAAACAAGAGAGAATAGATTGTGGAATATACATGATGGCACATATGGAAAGCTATGAAGGAGAAACAGTTGCAACAAAATGGAAAACAGGATTGCTTGATGAAAAAGACAAAGGACACAGGGAGCAGATAGATAACTTAAGATCAAAGTATGCAGCAAAGATTGTTCTTCACGAGGAAAATGAAGATGAAATAAAAGAAAAGATGACAGAATATGCATACCAGTTTGCTGCAGAATACCAAGAGGAAGAAACAATGAAAAAGGTAGTCAATGAAGCAATTAACAAAAAGAAGGCAGAACTAATGAACATAGGACCAAGTGGAAGCTAATTATGTATTTTTATTTAATGTAAAATAGTATGCAACTTTGCTTTGTTAACTTGTTTAGAAGTAGGTTGATCAGATTATTTTGGTACTAACAGACAAGGCAAAATGTTGCAGACAATGTTGGAATTATTATTACTGTAACTTGTTTAGAAGCTAGCCTATAATTGTTATTATTATTACTAGTAATATTACTTGTGATATTCAGAATATCACAAGTGATATTCTGAATATCACAAGTGATAATCTGAATATTACAAATGATATTCATTAATAAAACATTATTTGAGAATCAATTATAATATTTAGAATATCACTTGTTATTTTCAGGTTACAAAAATATTATTCGAAAATTAATTATAATATTCAAGTGATAATCTTAATATTACAAGTGATAATCATGTTACAAAACATTAGTTGAATATCACTTGTGATACTTAAAATATCACTAAGTGATATTTTGAATATCACAAGTGATAATCTGAATATTACAAGAGATATTCATGTTACAAAACATTATTTGAAAATCAATTGTAATATTTAGAATATCACTTGTAATTTTCATATTACAAAAACATCACTTGTGATACTTAAAATATCACTTGTGATAATCAGAATATCAATTGTGATTTTCATATTACAAAAACATCACTTGTGATACTTAAAGTGATATTCAGAAAATCACCATATTCATGTTACAAAACATTATAGTTGAATATCACTTGTGATAATCAGAATATCAATTGTGATTTTCAAATATTAGTTGAAAATCACTTGTGATATTCAGAATATCAATATTTGAATATCAAAAGTGATATAAACATTATTTGAATATCACTTGTGATACTTCGAATATCACTTCTAATTTTCCTTTTTTATCTTATAAAAAATAATAAAAGCATAGAAATTATAAAAAACTAAAACATACACATTAAGTTATCACTTTGTATCTATTGTGATAAATCATAACAAAAAACTGTCTTAAAAACTAAATCTCTAATCATTGACGAATTGGACTATTTTCCTTTTTTGTCTTGTTCATCTTGTTCTGCAATCTTTTTCATTATTGCTTCATTTACAATCTTTTCTGCTTCTTTATTGTCTGGGTTCTCAGCTGCAAACTTCAACGCATAGTCTGACATGATTTTTTTCTTTTCGTTTACTTCATGAAGCATCATCTTTGCTGCGTACTTTGCTCTCAAATTGTTCGTCTGAATTCGATGGTTTTTGTTTGTTTCTTCTAGCATGCTTGTTTCCCATTTTTTCTTTCCTTCATAATTTTCCATATGCATCATCATGTACAAACCGCAATCTATTTTTTCTTTCTTTGTCTTCCACTTCATGTTTAAGATTGTTGGTTTCTTTTTTTCATTCATATAATCTTCAGCTTTTGGATGAAGATATGTTGACAAATGTTTTGCAAAAATACCACTCTAAAAAATTGAAAATACAAAGAGTCATTTATATAGTAATATCACAAGTGATATTCAGAATGTAAAAAATGATAATATGAATATCATAGGTGATATTATAAATATCACAAGTGATACTATGAATATCACAAGTGATACTACGAATATCACAAGTGATACTATGAAATATGACAACTGATATTGAGTAAATTAAAAAGAAAGTGTTTCTTACCACAAATTCATAGTTTCCTTTGTACTTTTCTTCATATGTTGCAACAGAATCACTGTTATCAATTATCACAGATGTTCCTTTCAAGATGTTGAAAACTATAAGGTAATAATGCTCATATGCTATGACTGGGAAGAAAACCTGTAATCATAAAATTTTAAAAATGATGTTACTTTTAAAAGAATATACTAAATTCATTTATTAGTTAAGAAAAGTTATATGATATACCAAATCAACATCTTCAAATTGTAGCTTGCTTATATCATCTTCCATTTGAATTAAAACCATCTTTGAAAACTTTTCATATTGTTTTTCAATCTTGGTTTCCATGGGCTCTCGTTTATCCTGTATTATTCCGGGCAGCTGATTGATAATTAAAAACAAGTTAAATTTAGTTAATTCATATTTACATTCAATTATAAATACATTAAATTTAAATTAAATATGTCTTACCATCATTGATGTATAAAAGTAATGTCTTTTGATATCTTTCTCTAACTCCCGTTCCTCGTGATTTAGGATAGAAGCAAAAGTATCAATCACAGGAGTTTCAATCTTCAATCCTGGTGCTAATGATTGCACATTCATTCTCATCAATTCTACAGATTGATCCCTGAAAACTTGCTCTCTGTTTTTCCCAATATCACAGGTGATTTCAATAAGAAACTACACATATTACTAATTTCTTTTATGTATCACAGGTGGTACTACTTACTTATTTTATTTTTTAAAGATAACATCTTAGGTATCACCTGTGTTACATTCAAATAAAGTTCATAAAAAATTAAAGTTAATCTTACGCTTCGTTTCCTTGCATACAAAAGATGCTTCTGGCCAATAGTATTTCATCATCTGTAAGCTCTTCAGTTGTGCTGACTTTTTCATACATATACGGTGATTGCAGGCACCGATACTCCTTTTCTTCATCATTTGGCTCTTTTTCTTTGGATGGTTTTGACCCTACTAATGGGCTGTCAAATCCTAGATTAAATGACGGCTGAGAACCTGGTGTGAATTCAAAAATGTGCTCCCTACTTTTACAACTAGATGGACCTGCTTGTTTATTTTGTTGTTCTTTCTGTGAAGATTCGCATGCTTGTTCCGTCTGTTTCTCTTCAACGTTTTCCTGAGTCCAAAATTTTTGCCATTCAGCATCTTCGATAACTTCAAAAAATTCTTTATCAGTTAAGTCTTCAAGCTTTTTTGAAGCAAATTTGGCTTCTCTCTCTTTCATTTCACTGAATTCTTTTTTAAGTTCTTCTTCACTTTTATTCACTAATTCATCAAAAATTGATAGATCATCTTGGAAATTTTCAGCTTCATTCATTTTTTCATCCTAAAATAAATAATAATAATAATAATAATAATAATAATAATAAAAACATTAAAAACACATAATATAACAAGAGATATTAAATAAACAAAAAAGCAACAACCTAAATATTAAAAAATAAAAATTAAAAAATAATATAACAAGTGATAACTAATACTATATCACCAGTGATACCTCATATCACCTGTGATACTTAAACAAAAGATACTTAAAAGCAGAAAAAATAAATGTACCTTGTGTCTACTGCTGACATCGTTGTTTTCCGAAACTACATCGTTTTTGCTACTACTTACATCTTTATTTCTTGCAACTTCATCCATTATATTACATGTCCCATCATTGTTCACTAAAGCCTCTTCCCTTATTTTACTCTCGTTGTTTGTTGTATCTTCATCATTTCCATTCCCTTGCATATCATCTTGTTTGTCAGCTTCATCATCATCGACTATCATAGATTCTCTATTGTTGTCATCTTCATCAACGCTCGTTGAAAATTTGATAGAGCTTGATTCTGTTGATGATGAATACAACGGACTTCTTTGATTGAATTTGTAACACCCCCAATTCATGGTTGCAGCGGAATTCGAACTGGGTGTTACTTGACAGCACAATAGTCACAATAATAGAAAACGAACTCCAATTGAGTCGTTTTAAAAGATTTATCATTCAAATTGTATAAATATCAGAGATTTACAAAATGAGGTCCCAAATGGTTCCATGTTTACAATGTATAATAAATGTGTTTTTGAATGATAATAAAATTTATAGCCCTCTTGAGTATCCGTGTCCTTCCGTGCCATCCTTGATCGTCATGAACCTGAAATACATGCTTGAGAGGTCAACACAAAGGTTGAGTGGAATTCGTAGAGTTTAGTTAAATCATTTGAACACAATATGTCGTAGTGTGAGCTATAGACTCACACCAATGTTTAGAAAACAAAATCGTTATTTATTTCACTAAGCTCATGCAACCAAAACATTAACATCGAACCAACAAAATTGGCATTATAGAAGCCCTATCAAGGTACTTTTGCCGTTATACCGCTAAATCTCAAATATAGTGCATTTGTGTGAACTCGTCGTTGTTCAACACAAATGGGATTCGTCAATCCCAATAGATCTATTCACAATATTCGCGCTCACTAAAGGTAGTGACTAATGGTTCATGATATAGGGACTTCGAACATGGCAATCGTTACTTAGTGATAATAAAACATCGTCGTGAAGCATACATTAGAAAGCATCGTGTTCGAGTAGAAAAATAATAGCATGTATTCCCCCCATGGGTTTGTAAAATAGTTAAACAATAGAAAGTGGGGCTACGAACTCACCTTAAGTTATGTAGTGAGTAGTGAATGTGATGGTCGAATCGTGAAGGTTTCTACGAGCAACCTATAATAGAATGTCGCGACTTAGGATCGGAGTAAAGAATATGAAGTAGTGCCTATATATATATCTTGCATTTAGTCCATGATGTGGTATGATGTATATTGTAAGTCTTTGAAAGAAAGATTCATGAAACATGTATGTTTTGGTATATCGTTCACTACCGTTCGGGCTGACATAATTCAGAAGTCATGTTAGTAAGCGTTCGAGGAGCCAGGACACTTTAACTCGTAAATCCACAACTCAACTCGACGGCTTACATGATGAACTCCTCACATGAGGCTCCCTACTATTGTAGTAGTTGATAAAGTATATAGATATAAGTTTCGATCCGAAAAGTTACATGTCCGATATTTGAATAAACTTAGGAAAGTTTATTAGTACATGAAGATTGTTATTAGGGGTAGTTTCATAAGTCTTGTATGACCATTTTTCCTTTTAATATCTCATGGTTCCTTTTTAAGTGAAGTAGATCCAAATTGCTTGTTCATGTTATCGCCTAATTCATTGTTTCATGTTTACGCCTATGTAAATTGGTATGGTCATTTCGTCATGGCCTAGCCATGACCTTCGGTCCTTGTTCCAAGGTCATGAGACACAACCTTGGCTCTAGCCATGGTTGTGGTCTTGATTATAGGTCATAAGACCTCTTGTTCCTTTCAAAGTATAACCATAATCTAGTGACTTTCGCCTAAAAATGAGCTGTTTAGAATTTGAAGAATTTTATCACTCGGAAAGCATTTTTAGGTCTCGAGATTCTTTGTTCCTGAACGAAAACGTCGTTCCGGACAACTTTCGTGTTTTAACTTTTTGATGAATCGGACCAGAAGTGGGACTTTCAAAACCCAAATTTGATCAGAATGGTATTTGGCAGTTTTGCCGGAAATCTTTGGTAATTTCAAATCGCCATAACTTTTGAATCGTTTACTCATTTTGGGTGGTTCAAATTGCTATGGTTTCCTTTTTAGGTCCTCTACCACAATATGTAATAATCAAATATCATATTTTTACCATTTTGATCAGGTCTTACCAAGAAATTCATTAGTTTGCTTGTTTTAGTAACTTGTTTCAATAATTCATTACAACAACATCTTTTACTCATTTTTATACATCATGGACATCAACACAAGACATAATATAGCAAGAATAACATGTAAATGATATGAATATGATAAATTTACAAGAAGCATGTTAGGGTTTGGCTTACAACTTTTGGCTTTCAAAGATGAAAGGAAAGTAGCAAGTAAGGAAAAGAACTTTGATAGACTTGCTTCAACCCTTTTTCACTTCATGCAACCTTTCTACCCTTGGTATTCTTGAAAGAATGATGATAAAGGTTGAGGTGAATTGAGTGGATTTAAACTCAAAAGAAATCACCAAGTATATTAGGGTTTGGAAGAGTTTTGGTGAATGATAACTTAACTAGGGTTTCTACCTTGAACTTGCACTTGAACCTTGCAAAAAATTAGAAGGAAATGAAGCTAAGTGTGAGTGGTTATGGTGTGTGTTGATGGCCGGCCAAAGGAAGGGGGGAGGGGTATTTATATGGGCTTGAGGAGGTTACAAAACATGACTAGTCAACACCTTGGAGACCAAGGTGAACACATGTATACATCTAAGGACTTCAAGCATGAGATCATGACACCTAAAGGGTGACTCCCCCCCCCCCTTAGGCGGTTCACAAGCTTGGGGAGGAAGGGTTTGACTTGGCATGGTATTATCCTAAGTATTAGGATGAAACTTGACTCCGGGAATTGCCAACCGTAAATGATTAGGCCTCAAAACGTAAAACCGGGTGTCGTAAAATTATGGAACTTTAAAGTATTGTTAGACATGTCCATATGTCCCATAATAAAATATAAAATGAGTGGTAGGTTCCATTTGGGTGGTAAACCCTGCTAAAAACTGGAAACACGGGTCTAAAACGCGTAATACGTAAAATGTACGAATTTTGCGTAAAACTGAGAAAAGTAAAATGTTACTTTTCTAATATGATATAAATGATTTAAAATGACTTATAATGTCTAGACTGGGCTCAGTCTAGTGTCGGTTGGTGTTAAATGTCTTTTAGACATCAAACCGTAAGCCTAAAAATCAAGGAATGACTTTTGGTCAAAGGAGGAGGGAAAAATTATGTTGACTTTTTCTAATAAGTTTGAAAACTCAAAACGTCTTAGAAACTTGTTTTGTGGTCTAACGGTTAATCGCCCATTCGGTTAAACGTGCTCATGTGAGAGTAGTACCGACTTGGGTGACCTGCTGGGAAGTCTTTGGTCATATTTTTCTCAGTCACGATTAATTCTCAAATAAATCATGAGTGTGTCAAACATTTTTCTGATGCGGGGTCACTTAACGCGGTCGAGTTTCGTTGTACGTAGAATTTCTGAATGACGTTTTACCCTAAAACGTGTAATTCCTTAATAACTTTCACGAAAATGATCTGACAAATGTCAAACATTTAATTTGCCATGGAAATGATTTATCACTCAAGAATATCAGATAAAAATCAACTTTCGGGAAAGTTTCGGGAAAATGAATAGTAAAAGTGAATAGTGAAATTTTTCCGGGAATGGTAATTAACCTGAAATTGCGAATTGTTACAGTCTCTACCCCTTACGGGGAACTTCGTCCCGAAGTTCTATGTGTGTCATATGTTGGAGTGATGTCGATAAAGATGTGTGGTTACTTATGAGAATTAGAGTGATGTAGTTTGATTTGTTGTTTCAGTGTATGGCGTAGGATGAGTTTACTTATGAGAAGTTTGTTTCTAAGAAAACATACAGGTGACTGCTCCCAGCATAACATGATCCCTCCTGAATTAGACATAGGTGATCAGGCTATGTATAATTTAGGACCGATAATGTGATGTTCGGTTTAGTCACGTATGGTATTCAATCTTGTAAGGCTGATGAGTTTGCTTGTGGTGTAACTAAGGATGATTTGAGCTTTAAAAGTGCATCAATATCAGAAAGTGAGCTTGTGGGATTAAGGGTTGTGAAGATGATGATGGTGAGAAGGTTAAGAAGGTTTGTGTTCTTCATTTTGGTATGTTGAGATTTAGTGGTTTGTGATGAAAGTTGGAAATGAAGGCATGATATTGATTTATAGGGTGGTATCAACGAAGTGATTTTTCTAGGATGGTGGTAGAATATCTTGGAGTAAAAATGATGTGAAACAATAAAGTGATAGCAAATTAGCTTGAAGTAAAATTTGTTGAATGGTTTAAAAGATAACTGAGTAAGTCTCATAGAATGGTAATAGTCTGCTAAACAATCAAATTGGTTTGGAGATAGAAAGTACAATAGATGAGAATTATCACAAAGAGTCGTTTATTGAACAATAAATATTCTTAAGTCATAAAACTCCCATTACTAGGGATGACATACACATAGTACAACAAAGTGCATAAATAAATATGACTGCTAAGTTCTAAACTTCATTGTTCTGCAGTGTTGTTGAGATTCTGATAAGCTCCTTCTCCTCTTATCATATATGCTCACCCTTGGTTGTCTTCAACTTGTTGACCTTGGTTTTGGGGACATTGGTTCTTGTAATGTCCACTTTCTCCACACCCGAAGCATATAACTATCGGTTGTGTGTTGCTACCGGTAGCTATATCCTTGACTCTACAATCTCTGGCGAGGTGTCCAGTGTTCTGACAGTTGCGACACTTAGCCGGGCAAGGACCTGAGTGGTGGAAGTTACACTTATTGCATAGTGGAGCATTCCCGGTATATCCTGAGCCTCTAGTTGGTGCAGCCACATAAGCCCTTGTGGTCTCTTGTCTTTTGTTTTGCTGGTTGTTGTTTTGAGTTTGGTTGTTGTTGTTATTGTTGTTACTTCCATGGTTACCATCCCATGGTCGCTTGTTGTTGTTGTTCCTATTGTTATTGTTGTTACTGTAGTTGGAATTGTTGGGGTTATTGGTATTGCTGGCGTTGTTGGTGTTGTTGTTGGTTTGCTTTCGGGTTTCTGTCATTCGTATCACTTGGTCCATGAGGCTGCGGGACATCCGCATAGCTTCATCAAGTTCCTTTGGATTTGCCGAAGTTACATGCCCTTGTATGCTGGATGGAAGTCCCCAGATATATCTTTCCAACAATTTTTCCTTTGTGGAAACCATTGTTGGACAAAGTATCCTCAATTCTTGGAATCGACGGTTGTAGGTTATGATATCATTTCCCTTAACCGTATGATCCCAAAATTCAACCTCCAACTTTTGTATCTCACTGAGAGGACAGTATTCCTTGATCATCATTTGTTTCAAATTAGCCCAAGTAATTTTGTAGGCATTCTCAATGCCCATGGGTTGAGCAATTGAGTTCCACCAGGACAACGCCTCATTCAACAGAGTACTCGTGGCATACTGAACTTTATCCTCCTCGGTACATTTACTAACCAAGAACACCGACTCCGCCTTTTCGAACCAACGGGTCAAACCTACAGCCCCTTCAGTACCCTTGAATTTGATGGGTTCACATTTCAGGTAGGAAATGAACGAGCAACCCTGTGGTACTGTAGTAACATTGGTCACCGGAGGGGTAGTAGAGTTTGGTCCTCCAAGGTTAAGACTGGCAATTCTGGCAGTCTCTGCAGCTATAGCAGCTTCCGCAGCAATGGCGGCTTCCGCGGCTGCTGCAGCATCAGCAGCACCAGCAGCTGTGGCGGTTTCGGCAGCTGCTGCAGCTACGGCTGCTCGTTCCGTGATAAGTGCTGCATTGATACTGTCCTTTACCAGTTTGCGGATGGCAGCTTGCGTCATCGTTGGTGGTGTCTTTTTCTTTGGCGCCATGATTCTATTGTTCAAAAAGATACATTGTAATTAGAGAGTTGTGAGATGAGCACAAATTTTGATAAGAATGATAGGATAATAATGTTTGAAACTTTAAAAGCATAACACATGATAGTATATAAAACAAGAGTTTTATTCGTACAACGTTGGTTGATTTACAAAATCGAAACCTATTACAAGCTTCTTCAAAATTTACTAACTGATACTTTCAGTTTAGTAATTACAACGTTTTTACTATCGCTAGTTATTACATAGATTTCGTAACATTTACTAACTGAGTCTAATCAGTTTAGTAGTACAAAAGTTAACTAGTATCATCACACTAGTCTATTGTGGATTAGAAGGTCCGAGCAGCTCTGATTGATCGGCAACTTCTTGGTTTAGTGTGTCATAGAGGTACGAGTCGATGAAGTTTGAGAAGCTGTAGTTTTCATGTTGACTTTCTTGTTGGATCAATGGTGATCGAGGTACGATCCATAATGAGTGATCCAAATCATCACATGTAGGGATGTCAAAGGGAAGTGCTAGTGGTGGTGGTAATGGCTCTAGTACATATTCGTATTCATTATCCTTTAGAAATCTCATATTTCTTGTTTGGAAATCGATAGATTGTGATGGGTTTTTGATATCATATGAAATGATGTTGATGAGGTGGTGGAATAATTCCAGAGACCATTGCACAAATCACAATGTCTCGGAAGTAGATTAGACCATTGTGTGACTCAAAACATTTGAGAAATGATTAAGACCATTGTGTCATACAATGTCCGGGAAATAGAAAAGACCATTTGTAATTAGTTACAATGTCTTGATATAAAATGTTGGAGTAGGAACATGGTTGGGAGAATGTGGTTGTGTCGAAATACCATAGAATAGGTATGTGTAGATATGTTTAGATAAAATGATTGAAAATAACTCGAATGTATATATAAATATACTAGTATTTGTTCGTGTAGTGTAAAATGCCTAGTGTGTATATATGAATATACATATATGTTCATGTAGCATAAAATGCTTAATAAGTCCATAATCGTCTGGAGGATGGAAGACACGAAGATCGGAAGGCTATAAAATGTTTTTGCTTGTAATTGTAGTTATAGTTTAGGTCTCAATTAGACCCGTTTCTCTATAACCATGGCTCTGGTACCAATCTGTAACACCCCCAATTCATGGTTGCAGCGGAATTCGAACTGGGTGTTACTTGACAGCACAATAGTCACAATAATAGAAAACGAACTCCAATTGAGTCGTTTTAAAAGATTTATCATTCAAATTGTATAAATATCAGAGATTTACAAAATGAGGTCCCAAATGGTTCCATGTTTACAATGTATAATAAATGTGTTTTTGAATGATAATAAAATTTATAGCCCTCTTGAGTATCCGTGTCCTTCCGTGCCATCCTTGATCGTCATGAACCTGAAATACATGCTTGAGAGGTCAACACAAAGGTTGAGTGGAATTCGTAGAGTTTAGTTAAATCATTTGAACACAATATGTCGTAGTGTGAGCTATAGACTCACACCAATGTTTAGAAAACAAAATCGTTATTTATTTCACTAAGCTCATGCAACCAAAACATTAACATCGAACCAACAAAATTGGCATTATAGAAGCCCTATCAAGGTACTTTTGCCGTTATACCGCTAAATCTCAAATATAGTGCATTTGTGTGAACTCGTCGTTGTTCAACACAAATGGGATTCGTCAATCCCAATAGATCTATTCACAATATTCGCGCTCACTAAAGGTAGTGACTAATGGTTCATGATATAGGGACTTCGAACATGGCAATCGTTACTTAGTGATAATAAAACATCGTCGTGAAGCATACATTAGAAAGCATCGTGTTCGAGTAGAAAAATAATAGCATGTATTCCCCCCATGGGTTTGTAAAATAGTTAAACAATAGAAAGTGGGGCTACGAACTCACCTTAAGTTATGTAGTGAGTAGTGAATGTGATGGTCGAATCGTGAAGGTTTCTACGAGCAACCTATAATAGAATGTCGCGACTTAGGATCGGAGTAAAGAATATGAAGTAGTGCCTATATATATATATATCTTGCATTTAGTCCATGATGTGGTATGATGTATATTGTAAGTCTTTGAAAGAAAGATTCATGAAACATGTATGTTTTGGTATATCGTTCACTACCGTTCGGGCCGACATAATTCAGAAGTCATGTTAGTAAGCGTTCGAGGAGCCAGGACACTTTAACTCGTAAATCCACAACTCAACTCGACGGCTTACATGATGAACTCCTCACATGAGGCTCCCTACTATTGTAGTAGTTGATAAAGTATATAGATATAAGTTTCGATCCGAAAAGTTACATGTCCGATATTTGAATAAACTTAGGAAAGTTTATTAGTACATGAAGATTGTTATTAGGGGTAGTTTCATAAGTCTTGTATGACCATTTTTCCTTTTAATATCTCATGGTTCCTTTTTAAGTGAAGTAGATCCAAATTGCTTGTTCATGTTATCGCCTAATTCATTGTTTCATGTTTACGCCTATGTAAATTGGTATGGTCATTTCGTCATGGCCTAGCCATGACCTTCGGTCCTTGTTCCAAGGTCATGAGACACAACCTTGGCTCTAGCCATGGTTGTGGTCTTGATTATAGGTCATAAGACCTCTTGTTCCTTTCAAAGTATAACCATAATCTAGTGACTTTCGCCTAAAAATGGGCTGTTTAGAATTTGAAGAATTTTATCACTCGGAAAGCATTTTTAGGTCTCGAGCTTCTTTGTTCCTGAACGAAAACGTCGTTCCGGACAACTTTCGTGTTTTAACTTTTTGATGAATCGGACCAGAAGTGGGACTTTCAAAACCCAAATTTGATCAGAATGGTATTTGGCAGTTTTGCCGGAAATCTTTGGTAATTTCAAATCGCCATAACTTTTGAATCGTTTACTCATTTTGGGTGGTTCAAATTGCTATGGTTTCCTTTTTAGGTCCTCTACCACAATATGTAATAATCAAATATCATATTTTTACCATTTTGATCAGGTCTTACCAAGAAATTCATTAGTTTGCTTGTTTTAGTAACTTGTTTCAATAATTCATTACAACAACATCTTTTACTCATTTTTATACATCATGGACATCAACACAAGACATAATATAGCAAGAATAACATGTAAATGATATGAATATGATAAATTTACAAGAAGCATGTTAGGGTTTGGCTTACAACTTTTGGCTTTCAAAGATGAAAGGAAAGTAGCAAGTAAGGAAAAGAACTTTGATAGACTTGCTTCAACCCTTTTTCACTTCATGCAACCTTTCTACCCTTGGTATTCTTGAAAGAATGATGATAAAGGTTGAGGTGAATTGAGTGGATTTAAACTCAAAAGAAATCACCAAGTATATTAGGGTTTGGAAGAGTTTTGGTGAATGATAACTTAACTAGGGTTTCTACCTTGAACTTGCACTTGAACCTTGCAAAAAATTAGAAGGAAATGAAGCTAAGTGTGAGTGGTTATGGTGTGTGTTGATGGCCGGCCAAAGGAAGGGGGGAGGGGTATTTATATGGGCTTGAGGAGGTTACAAAACATGACTAGTCAACACCTTGGAGACCAAGGTGAACACATGTATACATCTAAGGACTTCAAGCATGAGATCATGACACCTAAAGGGTGACTCCCCCCCCCCCTTAGGCGGTTCACAAGCTTGGGGAGGAAGGGTTTGACTTGGCATGGTATTATCCTAAGTATTAGGATGAAACTTGACTCCGGGAATTGCCAACCGTAAATGATTAGGCCTCAAAACGTAAAACCGGGTGTCGTAAAATTATGGAACTTTAAAGTATTGTTAGACATGTCCATATGTCCCATAATAAAATATAAAATGAGTGGTAGGTTCCATTTGGGTGGTAAACCCTGCTAAAAACTGGAAACACGGGTCTAAAACGCGTAATACGTAAAATGTACGAATTTTGCGTAAAACTGAGAAAAGTAAAATGTTACTTTTCTAATATGATATAAATGATTTAAAATGACTTATAATGTCTAGACTGGGCTCAGTCTAGTGTCGGTTGGTGTTAAATGTCTTTTAGACATCAAACCGTAAGCCTAAAAATCAAGGAATGACTTTTGGTCAAAGGAGGAGAGAAAAATTATGTTGACTTTTTCTAATAAGTTTGAAAACTCAAAACGTCTTAGAAACTTGTTTTGTGGTCTAACGGTTAATCGCCCATTCGGTTAAACGTGCTCATGTGAGAGTAGTACCGACTTGGGTGACCTGCTGGGAAGTCTTTGGTCATATTTTTCTCAGTCACGATTAATTCTCAAATAAATCATGAGTGTGTCAAACATTTTTCTGATGCGGGGTCACTTAACGCGGTCGAGTTTCGTTGTACGTAGAATTTCTGAATGACGTTTTACCCTAAAACGTGTAATTCCTTAATAACTTTCACGAAAATGATCTGACAAATGTCAAACATTTAATTTGCCATGGAAATGATTTATCACTCAAGAATATCAGATAAAAATCAACTTTCGGGAAAGTTTCGGGAAAATGAATAGTAAAAGTGAATAGTGAAATTTTTCCGGGAATGGTAATTAACCTGAAATTGCGAATTGTTACAGTCTCTACCCCTTACGGGGAACTTCGTCCCGAAGTTCTATGTGTGTCATATGTTGGAGTGATGTCGATAAAGATGTGTGGTTACTTATGAGAATTAGAGTGATGTAGTTTGATTTGTTGTTTCAGTGTATGGCGTAGGATGAGTTTACTTATGAGAAGTTTGTTTCTAAGAAAACATACAGGTGACTGCTCCCAGCATAACATGATCCCTCCTGAATTAGACATAGGTGATCAGGCTATGTATAATTTAGGACCGATAATGTGATGTTCGGTTTAGTCACGTATGGTATTCAATCTTGTAAGGCTGATGAGTTTGCTTGTGGTGTAACTAAGGATGATTTGAGCTTTAAAAGTGCATCAATATCAGAAAGTGAGCTTGTGGGATTAAGGGTTGTGAAGATGATGATGGTGAGAAGGTTAAGAAGGTTTGTGTTCTTCATTTTGGTATGTTGAGATTTAGTGGTTTGTGATGAAAGTTGGAAATGAAGGCATGATATTGATTTATAGGGTGGTATCAACGAAGTGATTTTTCTAGGATGGTGGTAGAATATCTTGGAGTAAAAATGATGTGAAACAATAAAGTGATAGCAAATTAGCTTGAAGTAAAATTTGTTGAATGGTTTAAAAGATAACTGAGTAAGTCTCATAGAATGGTAATAGTCTGCTAAACAATCAAATTGGTTTGGAGATAGAAAGTACAATAGATGAGAATTATCACAAAGAGTCGTTTATTGAACAATAAATATTCTTAAGTCATAAAACTCCCATTACTAGGGATGACATACACATAGTACAACAAAGTGCATAAATAAATATGACTGCTAAGTTCTAAACTTCATTGTTCTGCAGTGTTGTTGAGATTCTGATAAGCTCCTTCTCCTCTTATCATATATGCTCACCCTTGGTTGTCTTCAACTTGTTGACCTTGGTTTTGGGGACATTGGTTCTTGTAATGTCCACTTTCTCCACACCCGAAGCATATAACTATCGGTTGTGTGTTGCTACCGGTAGCTATATCCTTGACTCTACAATCTCTGGCGAGGTGTCCAGTGTTCTGACAGTTGCGACACTTAGCCGGGCAAGGACCTGAGTGGTGGAAGTTACACTTATTGCATAGTGGAGCATTCCCGGTATATCCTGAGCCTCTAGTTGGTGCAGCCACATAAGCCCTTGTGGTCTCTTGTCTTTTGTTTTGCTGGTTGTTGTTTTGAGTTTGGTTGTTGTTGTTATTGTTGTTACTTCCATGGTTACCATCCCATGGTCGCTTGTTGTTGTTGTTCCTATTGTTATTGTTGTTACTGTAGTTGGAATTGTTGGGGTTATTGGTATTGCTGGCGTTGTTGGTGTTGTTGTTGGTTTGCTTTCGGGTTTCTGTCATTCGTATCACTTGGTCCATGAGGCTGCGGGACATCCGCATAGCTTCATCAAGTTCCTTTGGATTTGCCGAAGTTACATGCCCTTGTATGCTGGATGGAAGTCCCCAGATATATCTTTCCAACAATTTTTCCTTTGTGGAAACCATTGTTGGACAAAGTATCCTCAATTCTTGGAATCGACGGTTGTAGGTTATGATATCATTTCCCTTAACCGTATGATCCCAAAATTCAACCTCCAACTTTTGTATCTCACTGAGAGGACAGTATTCCTTGATCATCATTTGTTTCAAATTAGCCCAAGTAATTTTGTAGGCATTCTCAATGCCCATGGGTTGAGCAATTGAGTTCCACCAGGACAACGCCTCATTCAACAGAGTACTCGTGGCATACTGAACTTTATCCTCCTCGGTACATTTACTAACCAAGAACACCGACTCCGCCTTTTCGAACCAACGGGTCAAACCTACAGCCCCTTCAGTACCCTTGAATTTGATGGGTTCACATTTCAGGTAGGAAATGAACGAGTAACCCTGTGGTACTGTAGTAACATTGGTCACCGGAGGGGTAGTAGAGTTTGGTCCTCCAAGGTTAAGACTGGCAATTCTGGCAGTCTCTGCAGCTATAGCAGCTTCCGCAGCAATGGCGGCTTCCGCGGCTGCTGCAGCATCAGCAGCACCAGCAGCTGTGGCGGTTTCGGCAGCTGCTGCAGCTACGGCTGCTCGTTCCGTGATAAGTGCTGCATTGATACTGTCCTTTACCAGTTTGCGGATGGCAGCTTGCGTCATCGTTGGTGGTGTCTTTTTCTTTGGCGCCATGATTCTATTGTTCAAAAAGATACATTGTAATTAGAGAGTTGTGAGATGAGCACAAATTTTGATAAGAATGATAGGATAATAATGTTTGAAACTTTAAAAGCATAACACATGATAGTATATAAAACAAGAGTTTTATTCGTACAACGTTGGTTGATTTACAAAATCGAAACCTATTACAAGCTTCTTCAAAATTTACTAACTGATACTTTCAGTTTAGTAATTACAACGTTTTTACTATCGCTAGTTATTACATAGATTTCGTAACATTTACTAACTGAGTCTAATCAGTTTAGTAGTACAAAAGTTAACTAGTATCATCACACTAGTCTATTGTGGATTAGAAGGTCCGAGCAGCTCTGATTGATCGGCAACTTCTTGGTTTAGTGTGTCATAGAGGTACGAGTCGATGAAGTTTGAGAAGCTGTAGTTTTCATGTTGACTTTCTTGTTGGATCAATGGTGATCGAGGTACGATCCATAATGAGTGATCCAAATCATCACATGTAGGGATGTCAAAGGGAAGTGCTAGTGGTGGTGGTAATGGCTCTAGTACATATTCGTATTCATTATCCTTTAGAAATCTCATATTTCTTGTTTGGAAATCGATAGATTGTGATGGGTTTTTGATATCATATGAAATGATGTTGATGAGGTGGTGGAATAATTCCAGAGACCATTGCACAAATCACAATGTCTCGGAAGTAGATTAGACCATTGTGTGACTCAAAACATTTGAGAAATGATTAAGACCATTGTGTCATACAATGTCCGGGAAATAGAAAAGACCATTTGTAATTAGTTACAATGTCTTGATATAAAATGTTGGAGTAGGAACATGGTTGGGAGAATGTGGTTGTGTCGAAATACCATAGAATAGGTATGTGTAGATATGTTTAGATAAAATGATTGAAAATAACTCGAATGTATATATAAATATACTAGTATTTGTTCGTGTAGTGTAAAATGCCTAGTGTGTATATATGAATATACATATATGTTCATGTAGCATAAAATGCTTAATAAGTCCATAATCGTCTGGAGGATGGAAGACACGAAGATCGGAAGGCTATAAAATGTTTTTGCTTGTAATTGTAGTTATAGTTTAGGTCTCAATTAGACCCGTTTCTCTATAACCATGGCTCTGGTACCAATCTGTAACACCCCCAATTCATGGTTGCAGCGGAATTCGAACTGGGTGTTACTTGACAGCACAATAGTCACAATAATAGAAAACGAACTCCAATTGAGTCGTTTTAAAAGATTTATCATTCAAATTGTATAAATATCAGAGATTTACAAAATGAGGTCCCAAATGGTTCCATGTTTACAATGTATAATAAATGTGTTTTTGAATGATAATAAAATTTATAGCCCTCTTGAGTATCCGTGTCCTTCCGTGCCATCCTTGATCGTCATGAACCTGAAATACATGCTTGAGAGGTCAACACAAAGGTTGAGTGGAATTCGTAGAGTTTAGTTAAATCATTTGAACACAATATGTCGTAGTGTGAGCTATAGACTCACACCAATGTTTAGAAAACAAAATCGTTATTTATTTCACTAAGCTCATGCAACCAAAACATTAACATCGAACCAACAAAATTGGCATTATAGAAGCCCTATCAAGGTACTTTTGCCGTTATACCGCTAAATCTCAAATATAGTGCATTTGTGTGAACTCGTCGTTGTTCAACACAAATGGGATTCGTCAATCCCAATAGATCTATTCACAATATTCGCGCTCACTAAAGGTAGTGACTAATGGTTCATGATATAGGGACTTCGAACATGGCAATCGTTACTTAGTGATAATAAAACATCGTCGTGAAGCATACATTAGAAAGCATCGTGTTCGAGTAGAAAAATAATAGCATGTATTCCCCCCATGGGTTTGTAAAATAGTTAAACAATAGAAAGTGGGGCTACGAACTCACCTTAAGTTATGTAGTGAGTAGTGAATGTGATGGTCGAATCGTGAAGGTTTCTACGAGCAACCTATAATAGAATGTCGCGACTTAGGATCGGAGTAAAGAATATGAAGTAGTGCCTATATATATATCTTGCATTTAGTCCATGATGTGGTATGATGTATATTGTAAGTCTTTGAAAGAAAGATTCATGAAACATGTATGTTTTGGTATATCGTTCACTACCGTTCGGGCCGACATAATTCAGAAGTCATGTTAGTAAGCGTTCGAGGAGCCAGGACACTTTAACTCGTAAATCCACAACTCAACTCGACGGCTTACATGATGAACTCCTCACATGAGGCTCCCTACTATTGTAGTAGTTGATAAAGTATATAGATATAAGTTTCGATCCGAAAAGTTACATGTCCGATATTTGAATAAACTTAGGAAAGTTTATTAGTACATGAAGATTGTTATTAGGGGTAGTTTCATAAGTCTTGTATGACCATTTTTCCTTTTAATATCTCATGGTTCCTTTTTAAGTGAAGTAGATCCAAATTGCTTGTTCATGTTATCGCCTAATTCATTGTTTCATGTTTACGCCTATGTAAATTGGTATGGTCATTTCGTCATGGCCTAGCCATGACCTTCGGTCCTTGTTCCAAGGTCATGAGACACAACCTTGGCTCTAGCCATGGTTGTGGTCTTGATTATAGGTCATAAGACCTCTTGTTCCTTTCAAAGTATAACCATAATCTAGTGACTTTCGCCTAAAAATGGGCTGTTTAGAATTTGAAGAATTTTATCACTCGGAAAGCATTTTTAGGTCTCGAGCTTCTTTGTTCCTGAACGAAAACGTCGTTCCGGACAACTTTCATGTTTTAACTTTTTGATGAATCGGAACAGAAGTGGGACTTTCAAAACCCAAATTTGATCAGAATGGTATTTGGCAGTTTTGCCGGAAATCTTTGGTAATTTCAAATCGCCATAACTTTTGAATCGTTTACTCATTTTGGGTGGTTCAAATTGCTATGGTTTCCTTTTTAGGTCCTCTACCACAATATGTAATAATCAAATATCATATTTTTACCATTTTGATCAGGTCTTACCAAGAAATTCATTAGTTTGCTTGTTTTAGTAACTTGTTTCAATAATTCATTACAACAACATCTTTTACTCATTTTTATACATCATGGACATCAACACAAGACATAATATAGCAAGAATAACATGTAAATGATATGAATATGATAAATTTACAAGAAGCATGTTAGGGTTTGGCTTACAACTTTTGGCTTTCAAAGATGAAAGGAAAGTAGCAAGTAAGGAAAAGAACTTTGATAGACTTGCTTCAACCCTTTTTCACTTCATGCAACCTTTCTACCCTTGGTATTCTTGAAAGAATGATGATAAAGGTTGAGGTGAATTGAGTGGATTTAAACTCAAAAGAAATCACCAAGTATATTAGGGTTTGGAAGAGTTTTGGTGAATGATAACTTAACTAGGGTTTCTACCTTGAACTTGCACTTGAACCTTGCAAGAAATTAGAAGGAAATGAAGCTAAGTGTGAGTGGTTATGGTGTGTGTTGATGGCCGGCCAAAGGAAGGGGGGAGGGGTATTTATATGGGCTTGAGGAGGTTACAAAACATGACTAGTCAACACCTTGGAGACCAAGGTGAACACATGTATACATCTAAGGACTTCAAGCATGAGATCATGACACCTAAAGGGTGACTCCCCCCCCCCCCTTAGGCGGTTCACAAGCTTGGGGAGGAAGGGTTTGACTTGGCATGGTATTATCCTAAGTATTAGGATGAAACTTGACTCCGGGAATTGCCAACCGTAAATGATTAGGCCTCAAAACGTAAAACCAGGTGTCGTAAAATTATGGAACTTTAAATTATTGTTAGACATGTCCATATGTCCCATAATAAAATATAAAATGAGTGGTAGGTTCCATTTGGGTGGTAAACCCTGCTAAAAACTGGAAACACGGGTCTAAAACGCGTAATACGTAAAATGTACGAATTTTGCGTAAAACTGAGAAAAGTAAAATGTTACTTTTCTAATATGATATAAATGATTTAAAATGACTTATAATGTCTAGACTGGGCTCAGTCTAGTGTCGGTTGGTGTTAAATGTCTTTTAGACATCAAACCGTAAGCCTAAAAATCAAGGAATGACTTTTGGTCAAAGGAGGAGGGAAAAATTATGTTGACTTTTTCTAATAAGTTTGAAAACTCAAAACGTCTTAGAAACTTGTTTTGTGGTCTAACGGTTAATCGCCCATTCGGTTAAACGTGCTCATGTGAGAGTAGTACCGACTTGGGTGACCTGCTGGGAAGTCTTTGGTCATATTTTTCTCAGTCACGATTAATTCTCAAATAAATCATGAGTGTGTCAAACATTTTTCTGATGCGGGGTCACTTAACGCGGTCGAGTTTCGTTGTACGTAGAATTTCTGAATGACGTTTTACCCTAAAACGTGTAATTCCTTAATAACTTTCACGAAAATGATCTGACGAATGTCAAACATTTAATTTGCCATGGAAATGATTTATCACTCAAGAATATCAGATAAAAATCAACTTTCGGGAAAGTTTCGGGAAAAATGAATAGTAAAAGTGAATAGTGAAATTTTTCCGGGAATGGTAATTAACCAGAAATTGCGAATTGTTACAGAATTTTTCATTTGGGTTTATGAAAATCTCATTCAATCTATCTCTATATTGATTAAGCCTTTGATCATTTCCAAACTTGTATATAGTATCTATGATTGTTTCTTCAAACCATTCTTTATCACTCAAAATGCTTTCTATTTTATCTTCTAACATCTGATAAATTTCCTGAAAATCAATTTAATGTTGAAAAAATCATTAGTTATATTTTTAAAGTCATAAAATAATATTATTCTATAATATCACAAGAGATATCATACACTCACCTGTTTTTGAGCAGTTCTTTCTTTTTTATTTAGACCTCCTAGATCTCCTATTATCTCCACCATCCCAAAGTATTTACTAACATCCATTTCTAGAGTCTCCCTGCTTTTCAGCAGGTTTGAATTCCAGCTTTTGAAAGCTGAGTATCTTCTTGGCACATTCATTGCATCAAACTTTGTATATTGTAAATATGCAAGCTGTTTCAACAACCATTATATCAGATGAAACATAAATAAAAAACATTCATATGAGGTATCACAGGTGATACCTCATATAGACTTTTTTAACAAATGAAAGTAATTGATAGTATTTCAATTATTATCAATTACTTTCATTTGTTAAAAAATATTGATATTCTTAATATCACAAGTGATTTTCAACTAAGGTTTTATAACATGAAAATCACTTGTGATATTCAGAAAATCACAAGTGATATTCTAAGTATTACAAGTGATATTCAACTAATAATGTTTTGTAACATGAATATCACTTGAGATTTTCTGAATATCACTTGTGATATTCAGAAAATCAGAAATGATATTCAAAAATAACCTGTTTTTTATTACATATGAAAAGTAAATTATTACATATGTTAAAAAATAAATTATAATTCATTTATATGCATGTAAATATTTTTTTCTTTCAATCATAACTTGTTTATTAAAAAAAAATAAAAAAAAATAGGAGTTACCATCAAGAATGTTACTGGCCCAAAATAGACAACCTCCGTCCTATCCCTCTTTCTTATTGCCCAAATTTTTTTTGATGATTTCGCACATTCATACACATAACTGCACCAATCTATTTCTGTCACGTCATCTTCTTCAACAATGTTTTCCAATACTGTGGTCTTTACAACATGGTTGTAATCACATTCTCCAAATGTATTTGCAACTAACATTAAAAAGTTCATTCTAAAGATGAAATCAGTGTTTGTTGTCTTTAATATCTGCTTTGATATTGAATTTATAGTCAACTTCTTTTCATCTTTGTATTGATCCTTCCATTCTTCCTCAAATCGATCATTCTTTTCTATTTCTCCTTCATTCCTTTCCAACCTCCTTGAACCCTTTGGTAACCTAAGAACAAACTTCACTGTTTGTGGAGAAATTTTTAAGTTACCTGTTGGAAGCCTAAGGTTCATTCCTTCTACATCGAGGCTATCTACTACATAAAATGCTATCCTTGTTGGTAATTCATTAATTGGAAAATCAATCAAGTCTCCGAACCCCATTTTTCTTATTTCTTTCTTTCTTTCTTTGCTTAACCCATGCATTGCTTCAAAAAGAGGCTTAACTGTTGCCATTGCCCTCAATTTAGTATACCTTTCTTTTCTTCTTTATATCATTTTCATCAATATCAGCATTCTCAGATTCATTCATTTTCCTTTTTCCTTTTGATTTTTCACAATTCTTGTCTTCAACTACATTCTTTTTATCTTTTTCAGTTTCTCTTCTCTTAGCATCAGCTTCTATTTCAGCTTCTTTTCTTTTTACAGAATCTTCTTTTTCAACCTGATATTTTATATAAGCAAGATTATACGTCAATGAAAGTTACTTATATCACTAGAGATACTTGTGATATCACTAGTGATACTTGTTATATCGCTAGTGATACTTGTAATATAACTAGAGATACTTTTGATATCACTAGTGATACTGGTCATTTAAAATTAACATAGTAATGAATTTTTAAAAAAATAACCTGTTCATCGGCTTTCGATGCTTCTTCGTCTAATTTTTTTGCTTCTTCCTCTAACTTTTCTTCTTTCATCGGATTTTTCATTCTCTTCGCTTGTTGTGCTGCTAATAGTGGATGCAAAACTTTACAATGTTTTTTCTTACATCCTAATCTTGGTAACTGTTTTTTTCTTTTCGTTATTCTTGCATTATCTGCATTTTTTTAATATAACAAGCGAAATATAAGTTATCATTATTTGAATTTTAATATTGTGAGAAATGTTCATATATTAATTACAGAGTACATCTTTATAACAGCTTAACATCTAATTTGACAGAATAAACTCTTGCAAAACATTTCACTACTTAATTAACCTATTGCCTAAATAACATTAACTTATAATTCAGTAGATAACTTAGTCTAATACACTAATCTTCAAATAATCACAACTTGTACCAAACACAACTTAAAGTTATCTATTAAAGAAATAACAATAAATAAGCTAAAAAAGTTTAACAATAACAATAAATATATTAAAAAACTAAAAAAAGACAATAATAAGCTAAAAAATACAATAATTAGCTAGGGTTTAGATTGACAAAAGTTTAAGCAATGGAAACGAATAATATTGAAATGAGTGTCATACCATTAACCAAATTTTCTTCAATATTCTTTCCCTTATCTTGTTTTTCAGCTTCCGATTGATTCATTTTTATGTTTTTCAAAGATCAAATCACTGGAGATAGTGTGTGTGTTTTGATTGTTAAACTTATAGATAGTGTGTGTGAGTTTTTTTGCAGATCTACATCATAATGATCGGTTAAGCAATTTGGGGGTATTTTTTTTGTGTAATTTTACAGTTTCGGTCCTTGTATATTTATTTATTCTAATTTATGTCTATGATTTTTATCAATCACTAGAGATATGATTATTTTTTATTATTTATTTATTTAATTATTTTTTTATGTCTAATTTTTTATTTGTATAGTAATTTTTTTTATCACTGGTGATATGTTAAAAAATTAGGCTTAGTGATTGCTTTAATATGGGCTAAATGTTTATCACTTTAACAATCCAATAATTTGAGCTTACTTATTGGCCCAAAAAGGAATCACTTTTATAGATACAAGATATTAGGTATCACCTGTAATACATATATACAAAATATAAGTATCACCTGTGATACATTAAAAAACACACAAATGCTTAAGTAATTCAAAGGCATTAAAAAACTTAAAATTAACTTCAATTGTCTACCCAGAAACTAGAACAAATATAATACAAAAAGACCATCACTTTTTGCATATCTAACAATTAAATCATAGATGCATTAATATTATGCAAAATCCATAACAAAGTATAGCACAATCTCCATCACCAGGGAATGTGGTTCAGGTCCTAACAGAGCACCATCATTCTTAGGTAACCACAAACTTGGACAGTTGTCCATCACATTCCGTGGCTCAGCAGCACCACAATGGATTCTTGCATATCTAATAGCTAATACTAGTTTAACATTCATTGTTTAAAAATCTAAAACACATAAAACATAAATTGTCTTTGAAATAAAAGCATTAAAATAAACTAATGCTTTTCTTCTGCTGCCTTTCTAATCATAGCTGCTTCAACAATCTTCTTCTGCTCTTCTTTATCATTGTGTTCTTCATCAAACTTGATTGCAAAATCTGACATCATCTTACAATTCTTGTTCGCATCATGCAACAGGATCTTGGAAGCATACCTCATCCTCATTCTTTTAATCTGTTCAGCATATTGACGGTTTCTTTCGTCCAAGATATTTATCTTCCATTTTAGTCCAATTTCACTTTCAAACATCTCCATATGCATCATCATATATAGCCCGCAATCTATCTTGTTTTCTTTTGTTTTCCATTTCATCTTTGCTATCTTTGCTGCCCCGTCTTTCAACATTTTTTTCAATGATGGGTGTTTAGTACAGATCAAGTAATGAACAAAAATCTCTCTCTGCAAATAAAAAAAAAAGTATTCAAATTAAATAAAATCTATCTCTAGTGATATTTAAAATGATTTTAAAATAAAAGTATTTAAATATAGATTAGAACAGACGTAACTCACCACAAAATCAACTACTTTTTTGTATTTCCCATCGTAATCTGCATCAGAAATACTGTTGTCCAGTATTACAGATTTACCTTTTTCAAGGTCAAAAACTATTACATAGTAATGATCATGAACGACGATGGGGAAGAATACAAGATTTACATCTCTCAATCTGAAACTTGTTTCATCCTTGTTGACTATAGCCTTAAACACCTCAATCTGCTTGTTCACGTTTTTTTTCTCTTTCTGAACCTCTGGTTGCTGTTTTATCACAAGATATAAAATATAATTTAAAATGAAACAAGATTATAGATCAATGGCATTTTTATATCACTAGAGATACTTGTCATATCAATAAAGATATAAAATATTATTTAAAATGAAACAATATTATAGACACGTATGATATCACTAGAGATACTTGTGATATCACTAGAGATACTTTTGATATACAATTTAAATAAATAATGAATTTTTACAAATAACTAACCGTTGCAGCCAATGGTAAGTAGTATCTCATCTTTTCAGTCTTCAGTTTTCTTCTCTCTTCTTCGTTCAGCACAGCAACGAATGCATCAATTACCAAGCTATCTATTAGAATTCCTGGCGAAAGCGATTGCATTGTTATTCTTGGAACTATTGTTCCCTTTCCATCATCAAACAAATTGTCCCTGTATTATAGTATCACAGGTGATAAATATCAGTATCTTTATAATATACAAAATATCCCTAGTGATAAATATCATAATTTAAAAATTTAACAAAAGAATCTTACATGATCTCTCCTTCCATTGAAAAAAAGCTGTATGCCAACAGTCTTTCATCTTCTGTCAACGCATCCACAACATTACAAAATTTGTTATTATACGGTGACTTTAAGAAGATTGATGGCTTAACTTTTCTTTTTCCTTCTATTACTTCATTTTCTATGCTAGCTTCACCAACGTCCTTTCCAGTTCCGAATGGCTTTTTTTGAATTGATGGGCTTTCAAATTCTGGAATTTCAGATTGTCTTGTAGCTTCATTAAGCCCCTTTTCAGCTTCCTTTTGAACTAGCTCTTGTTCAGCTTTTAGCTTTAAAGCTTCTTGATTTTTTTCTACTTCATTCTTTTTCTTTGCTTCTACTTTTGCAACCTGTATTAAAGAATATTATATTGTATCACTTGAGATATTAGATTATGTTATATAACCATTTTTGTAACACCCCCAATTCATGATTGCAGCGGAATTCAAACTGGGTGTTACTTGACGGCACAATAGTCACAATAATAGAAAACGAACTCCAATTGAGTCGTTTTAAAAGATTTATCATTCAAATTGTATAAATATCAGAGATTACAAAATGAGGTCCCAAATGGTTCCATGTTTACAGTTTACATTTAAATGAGTTTTTGAATGATAATAAAATTTATAGCCCTCTTGAGTATCCGTGTCCTTCCGTGCCATCCTTGATCGTCATGAACCTGAAATACATGCTTGAGAGGTCAACACAAAGGTCGAGTGATATTCATAGAGTTTGTTTAATGTTTGAACACAATATGTTGGTAGTGTGAGCTATAGACTCACCCCAATGTTTGGAAAACAAAGATGGGCCACGTTGTTATACGCCCGGAATAGTTATTATCAAATACTAAGCTTATGACACCAAAACGTTAACGTGTACCAATATCGATCGGCAGAGTTATCCCGGTAGGTACTTTGCCGTCATACCTAATGTTTCAAATATTAATGCATTTGTTTGAACTTAGTCAATACAAATGGGATTCGTCAATCCCAATAGGCCTACTCACAATATTCGCGCTCACTATTTCTAGTGATTAAATGGTTCATAATAAGGGATCTCGGTTTGGCAAGGATGATACTTAGTGATAATAAAACAATCAGGCAAGCATACAATTAAAAAACATTGTGCTCGGTTAAAAATAGCATGTATTCCCCCCAAGGGTTTGTAAAACAATTAAGTAATGGAAAATGGGGCTATGAACTCACCTTGAGTTGGATGATGTATAATGAGAATGATGGATATGCCGTAAGAACTTCTACGAGCAACCTAGAATAATTGTTGTAACTTAGGTTTGGAATAATGTCTAAGGAAACATAAACATGCCAATATATGTGTCTTGCACTTAGTCCACGATGTGGTACAATGTATAGTGTAAGTCTTTGAAAGAAATGATTCATGAAACATGTATGTTTATATATCGTTTACTACCGTTCAGGCCGACATAATTCAGAAGTCATGTAGTAAACGTTCGAGGAGCCAGGACACTTTAATTCGTAAATCCACAACACATCTCGACGGCTTACATAATGAACTACTCACATGAGGCTCCCTACTATTGTAGTAGTTGATAAAGTATATATATATAAGTTTTGATCCGAAAAGTTACATGTCCAATATTTGAATAAACTTAGGAAAGTTTATTATTACATGAAGATTGTTATTAGGGTAAGTTTCTTATAACTTGTATGACCATTTTTCTTTGTAATATCTCATGGTTCTTTTAAGTGAAGTAGATCCAAATTGCTTGTTCAAGTTATCGCCAATACTTTGGTTCATGTTTACGCCTAAGTAAGCTTACATGGTCATTTCGTCATGGCCTTGCCATGACCTTTGGTCATTGTTCCATGGTCATGAGACTCAATCTCGGCTCTAGCCATGGTTGTGGTCTTGATTATAGGTCATAAGACCTCTTGTTCCTTTTAAAGTATAACCATAATATAGTGACTTATATATATGTAAATAGCTGTTAAGAAATTGAGAAATATCTCATTCGTTATTGATTTTCTGGAGACGTGCTCCTGAGTTTTTGAAGAAAACGTGATTCCGGACAACTTTTGTGCTTTAACTTTTTCATGAAACGGAGCAGAAACGCCTCTTTTTGCGTGTTTTAAGTTTCTGTAACAGAAACTATTTTGGCAGCTTTCCTGCAAAGTTTTGGTAACTTCAAATTGTCATAACTTTTGACTCGTATACTCGTTTTAGGTGGTTCAAATTGCTATGGTTTCCTTGTTAAGTCCTCTACTGTAATATGTAATTATCCAATATCATATTTTTACCATTTTGATCAAGTCTTACCAAGAAAGTCACTAGTTTACTTGTTTTAATAACTTATCTTAACAATCAATTACAATAACTTGTTTTGCTCATTTTTATACATCATGGACATGCATACAAGACATAATATAGCATGAATAATAGGTAAATAACATGCACATGATTATTTAACAAGAAGCATGTTAGGGTTTGGCTTACAACTTTTGGCTTTCAAAGATGAAAGGAAGTTAACATGTAAGGATAGGACTTTGATAGACTTGCTTCAACCCACTTCACTTCATGCAATCTTTCTACTCTTGTAATCTTGAAAGATGGATAATGAAAGTTGAGGTGACTTGAGTGGATTTAAACTCAAGAGAAATCACCAAAGTATATGTGGTTATGGAAGTGTTTTGATGAATCAAAACCTAACTAGAGTTTATGTGTTGTTATGCTCTTGAATCTCTTGGATAAAACTTGAAGTAAACTAGTAAAATGAAGTGTGTTGTGTGTGTGGGACGTTGGAATGGCCAGGGGGAGAGGGGCTTAAATAAGGTCTTGAGGAGGTTACATGTATGACTAGTCAACACTTGGAGACCAAGTTTAACACTTGTAATCATCCAAGGTTACATAGCATGAGATCAAGCCACAAGGGTGGTGAATCCCCCCCCCCCTATTGGCAGTTTGGAGTGGCTAGGGAGGATGACTTGGCTAGTTGGTGATATTATCCAAGATATGGTGTTAGTTTTGGCTCCGTAAAATGCTAACCGTAAATGGTTAAGTCACGAAACGTAAAACCGGGTATCGTAAAAATACGAAACTTGGAAGAATGGTTAAACATGTCATTATACTCCATAATAAAATATAAAATGAGTGGTAGGTTCCATTGGGGTGGTAAAACCCTGCTAAAGCTGGAAACACGGGTCTAAAACGCGTAATACGTAAAACGTACGAATATTGCGTAAAATTGAGAAAAGTAAAATGTTACTTTTCTAATAGGATAAAAATGATTTAAAATGACTTATAATGTCTAGACTGGGCTTAGTCTAGTGTCGGTTGGTATTAAATGTCTTTTAGACATCAAACCGTAAGCCTAAAAATCAAGGAATGACTTATAAAATAGGTATAGGCTAAGGTTACGGCTGAGTAAAAACGCTTAAAACTGAAAATTCCAGTTTTTCACGGCCGAGGATTATTTTGGTCATGTTTTTCACAGTCATGATAAATTCTCAAATAAATCCTGAGTGTGTCAAACATTTTTCTGATGCGGGGTCACTTAACGCGGTCGAGTTTCGTTGTGCATAGAATTTTTGAATGACGTTTTACCCTAAAACGTGTAATTCCTAATTAACTTTCACGAAAATGAGCTTATGAATGTCAAACTTTTAATTTGTCATGGAAATGATTTATCACTCGAGGCCAAGAAACAAAAATCAAGTTTCGGGAAAATTTCGGGAAAAATGAATAGTAAAAGTGAATAGTGAAATTTTTCGGGAATAGTAATTAACCTGAAATTGTGAATTGTTACAGTCTCTACCCCTTACGGTTAACTTCGTCCTGAAGTTCTATGTGTGTTATATGTTGGAGTGGTGTCGATAAAGATGTGTGGTTACTTATGAGGACTAAAGTCTGGGATTACCGGTGATGTAATTTGATTTGTCATTTCAGTGTATGGTGTAGGATGAGGCTTACTTTTATGTAGGAAAGGTAGGGTAAGAGTGATTAATAGAGATTCATATAATATTCGAATATCAAAGGAAATTGATATAGCAGTCGAATATTAATAGGAATTGATATAGTAGTTGTATATCAATGGAAATTGGGATATTAGTTGCAATCATAGTCTATTAGGTAATCTGTTATTGTACCTAGTGTTTATTGACTTCATACTTATGTTATTTCGGATACAAATAAGCCCACTTGTTTATAATTCTTTATTTACATAGAGAGGTATCCCAAACAATGTAAATAGGGGAATATAAACTTATGGTTCGGTGATTTACAATTTCTTTATTTAAATGAAAAGGCATCCCAATCCATTCAAATAATTACAAATCATCCTACTTAAGAATTCCCAACACAACATTCATACTTAGCCGGTGAGTTACAAGGTAGTGTATTACGAGATGATACTGGTGTTCCAAAAGTACAAGATGAATATTCAATCTTGTAAAGCTGATGAGGGTGCTTGTGGTGTAACTAAGGATGATTTGAGCTTTAAAAGTGCATCAAGACCTGTTAATGAGCTTGTGTTTGTAACGGTTGTGAAGGTAATGATGTGATAGGTTGATGAACAAAAGTGTGTAGTGTATGCTTACCATTAATACTGGTAGAGATGTCAAGTTTGCTTTAAAATTTTAAGAAATTTTAAAGGTTTATGACAGAATGGTATCCTTAGGACTTAAACAGGATAGTACTTCTACAGGATGAAGAGAATAATTGATAACTATCCCAAGATAGTAGTTCGGATTATCTCATAAATGAAAATTTTCAAGAATGAATTTAGATCATACAAATAAGGTGTTAAGATCTTGCTGAGTGGTAAGGCACTATCGTGTCTCTAGATTGTTTTAATGTATTCTGGTGGTTTATCGTGTTCATGTAGGAAATCAATCTAAACATAACCCTAGTACAACTATTCTCAGTATTTGAAAATTTTAAGTCGAATATAGTTAGTAAGACTATATTCCACTGTCCCTAGGTTAAATATAGGTGACTAGTCTATATTTAGCCAAGGTTCGATAAAATTTTCAAATACCTAAATTAGGTATACTTTTGATATGTCCGTTGCTTTCGGGAAACTGTCCACTAAACAAAGGCGATGTCAAACCCTTCAATTACAAGTCCCACCCATACAAGACTTGTAACCCCTGTTTTCACATTCCATCGCATAGAAGATAGTACGGGTAGGTATGTGTGTGGAAAGGAAGTTTTAAGTAGTTCTAAAATAGAACATACTTGGCCAGGATCACGAACTTTTAATAATGAAGGTTTCAGAGAAAACTTTGATGAATGTAGGGCTGAACTTCAGCTTTTGTAGGTGATAAATTTGTTTGTCCTTTAAAAATCTCATATTTCTATTTAGAAATCGATAGATTGTGATGGGTTTTTTATATCATATGAAATGATATTGATGATGTGATGGAATAATTCCAGAGACCATTATGCAAATCACAATGTCTCGGAAGTAGATTAGACCATTGCGTGACTCAAAACATTTGAGAAGTGATTAAGACCATTGTATAATACAATGTCTTGGAAAATAGACGAGACCATTGTATCATACAATGTCTTGGAAAATAGGAAAGACCATTGCAATTAGTTACAATATCTTGGACATAAAATGTTGGAGTAGGAACATGATTGGGAGAATGTGGTTGTGTCGAAATGCCCTAGAATAGGCATACGCAGATATGTTTAGTCCGTTGTTTAGATAAATGATTGAAAATAACTCGAATGTATATATAAATATACTTATATGTTCATGTAGCATAAAATGCTTAATAAGTCCATAATCGTCTGGAGGATGGAAGACACGGAGAGCGGAAGGCTATAAAAAAATGTTTTTGCTTGTATGTGTGGTTATAGTTTAGGTCTCAATTAGACCCGTTTCTCTATAACCATGGCTCTGGTACCAATCTGTAACACCCCCAGTTCATGATTGCAGCGGAATTCAAACTGGGTGTTACTTGACGGCACAATAGTCACAATAATAGAAAACGAACTCCAATTGAGTCGTTTTAAAAGATTTATCATTCAAATTGTATAAATATCAGAGATTACAAAATGAGGTCCCAAATGGTTCCATGTTTACAGTTTACATTTAAATGAGTTTTTGAATGATAATAAAATTTATAGCCCTCTTGAGTATCCGTGTCCTTCCGTGCCATCCTTGATCGTCATGAACCTGAAATACATGCTTGAGAGGTCAACACAAAGGTTGAGTGATATTCATAGAGTTTGTTTAATGTTTGAACACAATATGTTGGTAGTGTGAGCTATAGACTCACACCAATGTTTGGAAAACAAAGATGGGCCACGTTGTTATACGCCCGGAATAATTATTATCAAATACTAAGCTTATGACACCAAAACGTTAACGTGTACCAATATCGATCGGCGGAGCTATCCCGGTAGGTACTTTGCCGTCATACCTAATGTTTCAAATATTAATGCATTTGTTTGAACTTAGTCAATACAAATGGGATTCGTCAATCCCAATAGGCCTATTCACAATATTCGCACTCACTATTTCTAGTGATTAAATGGTTCATAATAAGGGATCTCGGTTTGGCAAGGATGATACTTAGTGACAATAAAACAATCAGGCAAGCATACAATTTAAAAACATTGTGCTCGGTTAAAAATAGCATGTATTCCCCCCAAGGGTTTGTAAAACAATTAAGTAATGGAAAATGGGGCTATGAACTCACCTTGAGTTGGATGATGTATAATGAGAATGATGGATATGCCGTAAGAACTTCTACGAGCAACCTAGAATAATTGTTGTAACTTAGGTTTGGAATAATGTCTAAGGAAACATAAACATGCCAATATATGTGTCTTGCACTTAGTCCATGATGTGGTATGATGTATAGTGTAAGTCTTTGAAAAGAAATGATTCATGAAACATGTATAGTTTATATATCGTTTACTACCGTTCGGGCCAACATAATTCAGAAGTCATGTAGTAAACATTCGAGGAGCCAGGACACTTTAATTCGTAAATCCACAACTCATCTCGACGGCTTACATAATGAACTCCTCACATGAGGCTCCCTACTATTGTAGTAGTTGATAAAGTATATATATATATATATAAGTTTTGATCCGAAAAGTTACATGTCCAATATTTGAATAAACTTAGGAAAGTTTATTATTACATGAAGATTGTTATTAGGGTAAGTTTCTTATAACTTGTATGACCATTTTTCTTTGTAATATCTCATGGTTCTTTTAAGTGAAGTAGATCCAAATTGCTTGTTCAAGTTATCGCCAATACTTTGGTTCATGTTTACGCCTAAGTAAGCTTACATGGTCATTTCGTCATGGCCTTGCCATGACCTTTGGTCATTGTTCCATGGTCATGAGACTCAATCTCGGCTCTAGCCATGGTTGTGGTGTTGATTATAGGTCATAAGACCTCTTGTTCCTTTTAAAGTATAACCATAATATAGTGACTTATATATATGTAAATAGCTGTTAAGAAACTGAGAAATGTCTCATTCGTTATTGATTTTCTGGAGACGTGCTCCTGAGTTTTTGAAGAAAACGTGATTCCGGACAACTTTCGTGCTTTAACTTTTTTATGAAACGGACCAGAAATGCTTCTTTTTGCGTGTTTTAAGTTTCTGTAACAGAAACTATTTTGGCAGCTTTCCTGCAAAGTTTTGGTAACTTCAAATCGTCATAACTTTTGACTCGTATACTCGTTTTAGGTGGTTCAAATTGCTATGGTTTCCTTGTTAAGTCCTCTAATGTATTATGTAATTATCCAATATCATATTTTTACCATTTTGATCAGGTCTTACGAAGAAAGTCACTAGTTTACTTGTTTTAATAACTTATCTTAACAATCAATTACAATAACTTGTTTTGCTCATTTTTATACATCATGGACATGCATACAAGACATAATATAGCATGAATAATAGGTAAATAACATGAACATGATTATTTAACAAGAAGCATGTTAGGGTTTGGCTTACAACTTTTGGCTTTCAAAGATGAAAGGAAGTTAACATGTAAGGATAGGACTTTGATAGACTTGCTTCAACCCACTTCACTTCATGCAATCTTTCTACTCTTGTAATCTTGAAAGATTGATAATGAAAGTTGAGGTGACTTGAGTGGATTCAAACTCAAGAGAAATCACCAAAGTATATGAGGTTATGGAAGTGTTTTGATGAATCAAAACCTAACTAGAGTTTATGTGTTGTTATGCTCTTGAATCTCTTGGATAAAACTTGAAGTAAACTAGTAAAATGAAGTGTGTTGTGTGTGTGGCACGTTGGAATGGCCAGGGGGAGAGGGGCTTAAATAAGGTCTTGAGGAGGTTACATGTATGACTAGTCAACACTTGGAGACCAAGTTTAACACTTGTAATCATCCAAGGTTACATAGCATGAGATCAAGCCACAAGGGTGGTGAATCCCCCCCCCCTATTGGCGGTTTGGAGTGGCTAGGGAGGATGACTTGGCTAGTTGGTGATATTATCCAAGATATGGTGTTAGTTTTGGCTCCGTAAAATGCTAACCGTAAATGGTTAAGCCACGAAACGTAAAACTGGGTATCGTAAAAATACGAAACTTGAAAGAATAGTTAAACATGTCATTATACTCCATAATAAAATATAAAATGAGTGGTAGGTTCCATTGGGGTGGTAAAACCCTGCTAAAACTGGAAACACGGGTCTAAAACGCGTAATACGTAAAACGTACGAATATTGCGTAAAATTGAGAAAAGTAAAATGTTACTTTTCTAATAGGATAAAAATGATTTAAAATGACTTATAATGTCTAGACTGGGCTTAGTCTAGTGTCGGTTGGTATTAAATGTCTTTTAGACATCAAACCGTAAGCCTAAAAATCAAGGAATGACTTATAAAATCAAGGAATGATTTTTGGTCAAAGGAGGAGCGAAAAATATGTTGACTTTTTCTAATAAGTTGAAAACTCAAATCGTATTAGAAACGCGGTGCAGGTATAGGCTAAGGTTACGGCTGAGTAAAAACGCTTAAAACTGAAAATTCCAGTTTTTCACGGCCGAGGATTATTTTGGTCATGTTTTTCACAGTCATGATAAATTCTCAAATAAATCATGAGTGTGTCAAACATTTTTCTGATGCGGGGTCACTTAACGCGGTCGAGTTTCGTTGTGCGTAGAATTTTTGAATGACGTTTTACCCTAAAATGTGTAATTCCTTATTAACTTTCACGAAAATGAGCTTATGAATGTCAAACTTTTAATTTGTCATGGAAATGATTTATCACTCGAGGCCAAGAAACAAAAATCAAGTTTCGAGAAAATTTCGGGAAAAATGAATAGTAAAAGTGAATAGTGAAATTTTCCGGGAATAGTAATTAACCTGAAATTGTGAATTGTTACAATTTTTTATACCGTTTGTATTTCTTGTTGTCTTTTTTTTCTGTCACACCCCCAAAATCGGGTCCAGCGGAAGCATACATGTAGCTGGGGTGTAACTCAATTGGTATTACAACACTAGTTCAAAAATGGTTTGCACTTGAATCATTTAGAATAAAATAGTTAAATCAAAATGTTGAATTTACATTGTTACAAGTAGTGCGGAAGTAAGCCCTTAAAATAGTTTAAAAACGGTCCCCATATGAATAATCAGAGTCTTCTATGACCATGCCATGCCCTGCCAAAACCTCCTGTAGCGTGCCATTGCTTAAAACCTGAAAATACATGCTAAAGTGTCAACACGAGGTTGGTGAGTTCATAGAGTCTTGTGAAAAAGAATGTAGTGCATATGGATGAAGTTGTCCCAGCAAAGGCATCGTAAATCCACTCAGTTCCAAGTCCCGCCATAAGAGACTTGTAACCTGTGTGTTTACAACCCACTGCCAAATGTAATAGGTTTGGTGTAAAAGCATCATAATTCCGTAGTAATAGTGATGGAAAAGTATCGTAATTCTATAAGTAATTTTCGTATGTACAATAGCCACAAGTATAAAGTAAACCGACAAAAATGTCAAAAATGCTACATTGTCTCTTAAGCTCATGACCCCGAAGCTAGACATAGTAATGGCCCCAACAGAGTGTTTACCAGGCACTCAATTTGATAAGACATGAAATGCATTCGTCCCGTTGGAGCAACCCAAACGCGAATGGAGGCGTCACCCTCAATAGATCTATTCACTCACTCTCGCTTAGTACTAAAATTAACGGTCCATGATAATAAAGGGGACTTGTCAAGATGTGGTAATAAGGAAACTTAAGCAATGTATGGAATTTGTAATACTTTGGCATTGTACAAAAATAATTCAAGCAGTGTATTCTTCCCCATAAGTAATTCAAATCGTAATAAAACATAGAACAAGTATTGAAGCATGTATCTCCCCCAAAGAGTTTATAAAGTAAGTAAACCAGTAAAAGTGGGGCTATGACTCACCTGATATGATGGTACCATGAACATGTAATGAGCTGAAAAACAAGGCGCGCACACTAGCCGCAACCTAATATGAATGATGAACGATCTACTTTAGATCATGAAATGATGTTATGAATGTCCATGCACATGTTTCCTATACCACTCTACTCTTTGAAAAACACTTGTTGTTATCAAAATAATACATTTTCCAAGACTTGGGAAAATATGGCTATTAGAAAAATAAAGCTAGTTGCAATATATATACTTATATATATATCGTATGTTTCCATGTTAGTGTTGAAATCCTCGGGTTGAAATCCTTGAAATAACGCCTTGTAGTGATAAAAATATACTTGTAATAACTAATACTTCATTAGTTATAAAATTGGGTACTTGGTTAATATTTCTAGAAAATCTAGAATTTAGTACTAAGTAGTGTTAATATTATTATTTCTAAAAGCTGCCAATAATAGAGGATTTTTGCCGATATTGAAACGTGAATATCTTTGTCGTTATAAGTCCGTTTTACTTGTTCTTTATATCCACGGTTACGTCTTAGTATGTAGTAATATATTTTGTAAAGCTTGGCTCCTCCGGGTTACGTCTAAAGCCTCTTTGTGTCCGACGAAAAACGTCCAACAGCATGTATTTTTCAGAAAAATACTTTTCGTCAACAAACTTGCAAAAATCATAACTTCTTCGTTATAAACTCTTTTTAATCCGTTCTTTCGCCTACGGATTCGTTTTTGAAAGTATTTTCTAAAAATTTTGCCAAAGTTTCCTTTGTATGTACTGATTTTCCAGAATTTAACAAAATGGGACAGTAGGTATATTTACTTGTTACAAACCCATTTTTCTTGCTCAAAACTAGTTTCTATATCAACCAAAACTCTTGCAAACTCCCCAAATCTATACTAATCCTACCATACACCTTCTTAGGGTGCCATGGGTTCCTAATGACTAGTAATCAAGTTAATTTAACAAGGGAACACCTAAATCACAATCTAGGGTTTGTATGTTCAAAAAGTATACAAAAATAAAGTGGTATAACTAGTTTGTGCATGAAATTAAGCATGAATACCATAAGATACATATGTTAATTAGATGAAAACATGAAAATAATTTTGAATACTCACTTTGAAATAATAGGTGGTGAGATGATGAGAAACCTTGGATTACTTGTGTTTTTGTGCTATGATTCTTGATTAGGATGATGAAATGAACAACTTTGATGCTTTATACTTTGAAAAATAATGGATTGATCATGGATCTTGAAAAAAAGTCGTGGGTTTGGAGTGGAGAAGGAAGGAGATGAAAACTTTTTGGCTTATGAAAAGTTAGATTATGATTCTAGGAAATGGTTATGGTTTTACTTTGGAGGTTTATTGTATTATAAGTATACATTAAGGCATGAGGTTAAAAAAATCATACTTGTGGTCTAGGGATGGTATTGTGGCCGGTTTTCAATGTGAAAAGGAGAAGAAAAATCGGTTTTGATCACTTATGAAATGTGGTGTAATATTAGTTGTAGTTTAGTGAAAGTATTAGTTATAATCGGGTACCGGGTTTGCTAGAAATAAATGTTAACGAAGTTAACCGGGACTTAATAAAGTCATAAAAATGTTAAAAATGTGTTGGGTACAATTACTAAGTGTTCGGGTGATTATTGTTTAGTTTTCACGAAAACCGTCATAATATTCATAAGCTTACGTTATAAATAAAATAAATTTCCAAAATACTGGGTAAATGAATGTTATAACTTTTATGATGATAAAATGGATATAAAAATATGTCGGGACCATTGTGGGAATATTTAGATATATTCGTCGTGTATAAACCGTGTGTTAACGTTTATTTATAAATAATTATAAGGAAAACGTTAAATGTATCAAATATATAAATTTCAAAATCCTAAGAGTGGTATAACATGTAAATGCTGTTATGATGATATGCAGACTGTCTCTAGTCCGTATGCAGTGTCCTTAGCACTAATGAAATGAATTCGCACCTAAACCAATCCGGTTACGCGAATTTGAATACCCGTAAACTAAATTTACGATGAAATGAGTAATGCAAGTGAATAGTGAAAACTTTTACGGAAATGAATAGTGTTTAGTGAATAGTAAATTTTCTGAATGCTTCTCGGAATGTCAAACTGACACCAAAAATGATGAATAGTAAATTGATGAATAGTGTTTTGATGAATAGTGTTTGATGAATAGTGTTTTTCCAAAATTCGGGAAATGACCTGAAATGGTGAGTTGTGACATTTTCTCAGCGTCTTCTTTTTGTCTTCGAATTACTTTTTCTCTTTCTTCTTCAGCAACCTGTTTTACAAATTAAAAACAAAAAATTAAATATATGAAGGTATTTAATCACTAGTGATACTGCATAAACAAAACTATTCGATTAATCTAACCTTCTCTGCAGCCTCTTTTTCGGCTTGTTCCTTTGCTGCAGCTTCTTTTACGTCCTGTTTTTCAATTTAAAAACAAAAGATTAAATATATAAAAGGTATTTTATCACTTGTGATACTGCAAAAACAAAAATATTCAATTAATCTAACCTTCTCTGAAGCCTCTTTTTCAGCTTGTTCCTTTGCTGCAGCTTCTTTTAAGGCCTGTTTTTCAATTTAAAAACAAAAAATTAAGTACATAAAGGTACTTTATCACTTGTGATAATGCATAAACAAAACTATTCGATTAATTTAACCTTCTCTGCAGCCTCTTTTTCGGCTTGTTCCTTTGCTGCAGCTTCTTTTTTGGCCTTTTTTTTCAATTTAAAAACAAAACATTAAGTACATAAAGGCACTTTATCACTTGTGATAATGAATAAACAAAACTATTCGATTAATCTAACCTTCTCTGCAGCCTCTTTTTCGGCTTGTTCCTTTGCTGCAGCTTCTTTTTTGGCCTTTTTTTTCAATTTAAAAACAAAAAATTAAATATATAAAAGGTACTTTATCACTTGTGATAATGCATAAACAAAACTATTCGATTAATCTAACCTTCTCTGCAGCCTCTTTTTCAACATGTTCCTTTGCTGCAGCTTCTTTTACGTCCTGTTTTTAAATTTAAAAACAAAAAATTAAGTATATAAAAGGTATTTTATCACTAGTGATACTGCATAAACAAAAATATTCAAATAATTTAACCTTCTCTGCAGCCTCTTTTTCAGCTTGTTCCTTTGCTGCATCTTCTTTTAAGGCCTGTTTTTTATTTTAAAAACAAAAAAATAAGTATATAAAGGTACTTTATCACTTGTGATAATGAATAAACAAAACTATTCAATTAATCTAACCTTCTCTGCAGCCTCTTTTTCGGCTTGTTCCTTTGCTGCAGCTTCGTTTTTGGCCTTTTTTTTTCAATTTAAAAACAAAAAATTAAGTATATAAAGGTACTTTATCACTTGTGATACTGCATAAACAAAACTATTCGATTAATCTAACCTTTTCTGCAGCCTCTTTTTCAGCATGTTCCTTTCCTGCAGCTTCTTCACGGGCTTGTTTATCAAATTGTTCATCAACATTTTCTCCTTCTACATTCAAAATTTTCACATCATCATCATTATCATCACTCTCACCAACATCACTTCCTCTATCATCATCACTCCCACATTCATCTCCATCATTATTCTCATCATCATCATCACGTCTTATACTAGGGCCTACCTGATCATCCACTGGTCTCCCAAATACATCAGTTCTTATTCCTACTTGGAATTCCATATTGAACATTTCTAAAAACCTCCCTATCGTTTCATCCCCTCTGTAAATCTTCATGCCTACTTTGATTGAAGTTTCTAATTCTTTTTTCTCTCTTAAGAGTCTATCAAAGTTTTCTTGTATTCTCTCATATACCTCTTGTGTTTAAAAAATATATACATATATATATACATAAGAATGTATCCACTAGTCATATCATTTAATAAAATAATTTATCATTAATTAATTTATCACAAGTGATATCTTACCTGTCTGATCTTTAGATTTTCATTTTCTTCATTGTCTTCATCTTCTTCAATGACAATCACCAAGCCAAACTCTTCTTTAGCCATCTCTATTTCCTGCCTTTGCTCTACAAGTCTTTGGCTCCAATGTTTAATGGCGGGCCATTTGCGTGGGACATGCATTTCATCGAATTTCGTGTAATGCAAGTAAATGAGCTGCTTTCAATAAAAAAAAAAAACTTGCATTAAAATACAATTAATTTTCAAAATCACTAGTGATACTATACATAACATTTCCTATTAAACAAGCTGTTTTCAAGTAGTATCAATGGTGATACTATAGATTAATAGTATAACAAGTGATAAACAAAAATTCAAATTATTATCACTGGTGATACTATACATCACATCTCATAGAAAAGCATGTTTTTAAAGTTAACTGTTACTTACCATGAACGTAACATGAGGTCCATAGTACCAATTTTCAAGCGTTGTATCATCCCACTTTTTCTTACTTTCTTTTATGCAATTCCAGATGAATACGCACCCATCTATGTTGGGTATGTCTTCTGATGACATTACATTTTCCAAAACATCATACTTCAACATAGCAGTATTACGACAAGACCCAAGGCAGTTAGCAAAGAGCATCAAGAAATTCAAATAAAAAATGAAGTCTGTTCCTTCCGATGTTTGAATTATCTCAGATAAACTCGATGTTGTTCTTTTCCTAGGGTCATGGGAGAGCTGTGCCATGAATTCGCAGTAGACTGAGTTGCCTATCAACCTTTTGTTTTCTGCATAGAATGACAGTGGTCCCATTGGTATTCCAAGTACATCTCTGATTTTACTTGGAGTTATTTCGATAACCCCGCCATTTGGTAATTTCACCTCCATTGAATTGACATCCAAGTGTTTTAAGATAAAGTATGGTAGTTTTGTGGGAAACTTGATATATGGGAAACCAATTAATGAGCCAAAACCCATTTCCCTCACCCTTTGTCTTCTCTCTGGGCTCAAACTATGTATAGCATCATATAAGGGTTTCAAAGTCGTCTTCGATCTTAATGACTTGAAAAATTTCCCTCTACCCTCATCTTCATCTTCTGCATCTTTCAATTTCCCCTTACCCTTTTGTTTTTGAAGTTGTAGTTGGTGTACATCTTCATCATTTTGCAGTCTATTTTTTACCTTCCTTTTAACAACCTTCTTCTCCTTTTCAACGTGCTTTTTATCATTTTCAACCCTTTTCCTTTTCTTGTTTTCAACTTCATTTTCTGTTTTCTCATTTTCCACAACAACTATTGCTTTTATCGGTTTCTTTTTTTTTTTTTTTTTGCTTTCGATCTTGTTTTCCTTTGCTTCTTCCTCTAAACGTTGCTTCTTGGCTACACTTCTTGTTGTAGCACTTGGTGATTCTGTTTCTTTTCTTTTCCTATTTGGTGTTGCTTTTTTCTTCTTTTTCGCAGAATCATCCTTTTCTTCTTCATCTACATTTGAATCCTTTCTTCCTGTTGATTTCTTCTTTGCTACAGTCTTTTTCCTATTTTGCATATCTGTTGCTCGTTCACGTGTGGATTCTTGTGATATCTCAGCTGTGCCTTCAACGGTTATTTGTGTTGGTGTTGCTGTAGAAGGTGTAGATGAGTTATGGCTTGCTGATGTTGAAATTACTGGTGTTATCTCTGGTGATAACTTAGTTTGTGTTTTGCGACGTAACGCCTTTGTTGGTGTCAATGCAGGTTTTCTATCAATTGTCCTTGTTCTTGGTGAGTTTCGAGTTCCTGTCAATGGTGATAATTTGGTTGGTGTTGTTTTTAGTAGTGAGGATGTTGATGTTTCAGTCGCATCTGTATTTTTCTTTTTTCTGAACTTGATTCGAAATTTCGTTTTAGCGGATTGTTTAGTTGTTTTTTTTTTTTTTGTTCTGTTTTTGTCATACCTGCAAAAAAAAAAAAAAAAAAAAAAAAAAAAAAAAATCCCAAGTAAGTTTAATGAATGAGATATGTGATAAAATAAACTCTGAATGTGTGTGCGTCATATAATTTATATCATTCTACTACTATAATACATACACATTCTAACGAATGTGTATGTATCACAGGTGATATACATAATATACAATGACAAAATTAAATACGTCACATACATTCAGGTTTCATATCACAGTTTATTCTTGTAAAGTAGACATACTTATATCTCAAAATATACCTTTACTTTTAGCAATCTCTGGAGATGCTCTACAAAATGGAGTATTCAAAACTGCATTTACAAATTTTTTTATTTTTTAAATAGTAACACAATGTGTGCAATCTTTACGTGTAAAAGCTTTATCAACTTAAAACTAACCATTAAGAGCTTGTATCGCTTCCAAATCAGAAAAAATGTCACCATCTACATTTTTTTCAAAAAACAAAAGTTTAATCTCTCAAAAATCTCATCATATATGATAGTAAACAGTACCAGTGCTCATTAACACATGTGATAAACTATAGAAACTGAATAAAAACACTTCAAATCTTATTCATGGTATATGTTAAACTACCACAAAATGAATAAAGGCACTAAAACTGTTTTATCACAAGTGATATACTACCAAAAACTGAAGTAAGCAACAAAATACTATAATCATCATTATCACAGATCTTCTACTACCAAAAAACATAATAAAATAACTACAACTGTTTTAACACAAGTGATATACAACAATAATATTTATAAAAAATATGCATAAAATAAGTATAAAAAATCACCAAAAAAATACACAAATCTTAATAAATAGCAACAATATTCATAAAATAAGTACAAAATCAATAGATATCCTAATGAAACAACTAAATACTTAGTCGGAAGCAACGTACCTTCATCTTCAGTTTCAGTAGGTTTATTTTCAACCTCTTTCTTTTGAAGATCGGCTTTTCCACTTGATGATTGTTCCATTTTTGTGTTTTTTAAATGATTTTAACAGTTTAAATTGGTTGATTTTGAATTTGTATTGCAGTTATAAATGGAGATTACAGAGAAAGTGGGATATCTTTTTGATTGCGATTGTACGAAAAGTGAAAGGTGTGGGGATAAGGTTAATGGGATAAGTTTGGTGAATCCACAAAAATGGTCCCTCTGTATTTTTAAAATGACACTTGGTATGTTGCATATTTTGAAACCTAAAAAAAAAAAAAAAAAAAAAAAAAAAAAAAAAAAAAAGACTCCCATTCTATGGAAAAAACTTCAATTGCTTACCCTTATTTTGGTGAACCAACATGATGACCAAAATATAGGGCTGTAAAGAAAATAAACGTTAAGTGAACATTTCATGAAACATTTAGTTAAAAATTAGTTTATGTTCATTTAGTAAAATGAACGAATATGAACAAAAGTCTTTATTCGTCAAATTAGGAGTACATTAAAGTTCGTTTATGTTTATTTATCTTTTAATTTAATAATTCAATAACAAAACAAAACTCATAAAACAATATATAGAATATCATATATAATATCAAAAGAGAAAAATTTTCAAAAAATCAAAAACATTAAAATATCACAAGTGATAAAATTATTCATGCTAAAAGTAAATATCACAAGTGATAAAAAAAATCCAAACAATATAGCTTAAATTTTCAGCTATTAATCACAGTTAATGAAAAAATAATCCAAACAATAGAGCTTAAAATTTTCAAATATTAGTCTCCGCCGCCTCCGGAATGTCCCCGCCAACTCCAGCACTGATGCGATACAAATCAGCAACTTTTTGTTTGTTTGGAAAAGTGCGTCTGTTATGATCTGATAAGCCACAAATACCACAACCAGCTTGTCGCTTTTTACTTTTTTCAAAAGACTGCTCTCGTCCACTCTTGATACGGTGCTTATCAACCTTGTTCTTATCACCCTTCTTGTTTGTCCTTGTTGGATTCCTAACTTTAACTTTCTTAGGCTTCTTTACCCCCATAAAATCTAGAACAACATCAGAAACTTTGGTACGTGGAACACTTGGAATATCAGCTTCAAATTCTGACTTCAACGCTTTAAGCTTATCGACAAAATCACTAAACTTTGGCTCATGATTCCGCAAAATCTGACAACAATCATCAACTAAAGAAGTAGCCTGAACAAAAAGAGTAGAAATATTTTCATTCTTCTCACCATAACGATTTTTCTTCCTTCTTAAACCAGGAGGTATAAGGTCCCTTGTCCAACGCTTAAACAGATACTGATTAGGAATTTTTTGAACATTGCAATTCTTAAAAACACAAAAAACATGTCGACACAAAATCCCAAAACGAACAAATAACTGACAACAGCACACAACGGAATTGTCACTTCTATTATGCAACACCTTCATTAAACAAAAAGGAAACAAAATGTTATAACATGTGATATGTTTCTCATTAATATTAGAAAAATCATGTTATAACAAAATATTAGAAAAATCATGTACCTTATACTCTCTCGAAGATTTTTTATACAGATCAATTTCTTCAACCTCTTCATCTGAATCTTCTGGTGAATTAAACTCAGTCGGATCAGGCATAGAATCTGAAATTATAATTTCCTCACTAATAATACAAATGTCAGATCCCTCTTCTGAAATTTTTGACTTAATTGAACATAACCATGATCCTGCAATAATCTCCTTTTGCACACGAACAAACAAAGAACGAGTGTAAACCCTTGCTGCATGAACTTCAATAGCTAATGGCGTCAACAAAACAGGAAAAGAATCAAACGACTGATGATCTAATCTTTCTTGTTTGTATCTCGGTTTTTCCATTGCAGAATCATAGCAAATCATGAACTTAACAAGTGTCGCACCAGGGCTAGTGAAATGTGAGAAGAAAGAATTCTCACTCTCTGACCTAGAGGTAGTCCTCATTAAACCACAAAGTGGAGAATCAATAAAAAAAAGCCGGAATCCATGATGATCTAATCTTGTACATCTTGCACAACCACTTATGATTAACAAGACCAAACTCTTCCATCAAATTATTCCATTTAACCTCAAACTCATCCGGCCCAATATACATATTCCAAACTATCTTATTGAATTTACTTTTAAAATCAGTATCATCATAGATCCTAGAAACAATCTGTAACAAAAAAATGATGCATCAAAATACTACTTTAGACAGATAACACAAGTAATATAAATACAAATATCACAAGTAATAAATGCAAAAATATCAACTAATAAATGAATAAATACAATATTTCAAGTGATAAAAAATGCAATATCACAAGTGATATAATGCAATATTTCAAGTGATAAAATGCAATATCTCAACTGATAATGCTTTTTTGCAGATATAAATACAATATAACAAGTGATAAATGCAAAAATCTCAACTGATGAATGAATAAATGCATCATTTGATTAATCAAATGAATAAATGCACTATCTCAAGTGATAAATGAAATATCTCAAGTGATAAAGTTTTTTGGCAGATATAAAAAGTGATACAACATATGAATACCTTTTTCGGAATCTTTTGCATGATATGCCACATACAAAGCCTATGCTTGGAATCTGGAAGTTCAGATTCAATTGCCCTTCGCATAGCACCATCTTGATCAGTTACAACAATATTAGGAGCTTTTTTGAACGCTTTTTTGAATGCTTGGAGTAACCATATATAAGATTCCGTAGTCTCATTCTTAAGAAGGCCAGAACCAAGAGTAACAGATTTCCTATGGTTGTCTATTCCAGTGAAAGGAACAAAAACCATCTTATATCTGTGAAAATGTTAAAAATATCTCAGGAGATATTAAAGGTTAAAAATATAAAAAATTAAATATCTTAAGTAATATTAAAAAAATTAAATATCTCAAGTAATATCAAAAGCATTAACCACGTTAGCTGAAACTGAATCTTCAGCCACTCCATCCGATGCATCACAATCATTAATCACATTAGCTGAATCTGAATCTGAATCTTCATCCTCTCCATACAATGCATCACAATCATTAACAAAATCAGCAGAAACTGATTCTTCAATAACCGGTTCATTCAAATCAAAAAACACCATTGATGATAACGAGAACGAATGATAACGAATTGATGATAATAGATGATTAATTTGATGATAATAGATGATTAATTTGATTAGATTAGGGTTTACAAAATTTGGGAAAACTGAAAGTAAGAGAGAGAAAGTTAGTTGGAAACGAAAGCTGTGTGTGAAAAACGAGGGAATAATAAAAAATAAACTATTTATATGATGGAGGAAAAGACAAAACTAAAAATAAATCTTAGAATAATATGGACCATAAGATTAGATGTAAACGGACGCTCCAGATCAGTCCCTCAGTTTGCACAAAAAAACTGATCCGCAAATGAACTTTTCTCTTCGGTGTACATGTGTTACTTAACTTGATGGTTTGGATCATGTTGTCCTAGTTGATGTTGCCTGCATGCATATGCAAATTCATAAATTTACAAATGCATATTATTGACTTTTTGGGTAAACATAGTTTGTAAAATTGAATTTCATACATCAAATCAAATTTCAAACGATTCTCTACTTTTTCAGTTATGACCAACTAGTTACCGGTTCAACTAACTGAAAATGTACCTTATTAATGGACGTTTGACGGTACTCTCTCATGCTTATGTCTTTATGAGAGAGTTTTTCCTCAAACATGTACACACATGTGTTTAATGATGTTGATTACTTGATGTCTTGTTAATGGTCTCTACTTGTTGATCAAGCTGTAAATTTTTTTGCTACTTAGTATACAAAGTTTGTTTCTGAATAAAGACTAAAGAGCGTGTTCGGCTTGGTTTTGAGCCGCTTGAGCATTCTCCTTTGATATGTAAAGTGGTAACATAGGGTTTGAACCATCATTACATTCTTTAAATAAAAAAACTCAAAAAACTGAGTGATTTGGGTGTGTTTCTGATTGCTTAAAATCTATGAATACTCGAAAATATAATTGTTTGTTGGAAATTTTCAATCAAATTCACTTATAAAATGTTGTAACTTATATTTTAGTTTCAGTGAAAATAAACACTTTGAAATAAGCAGCTACTTATCATTTATCAAAATTTGGTTAATATACATTAAAATAAGCAGATAAGATACGCAGAAGCAAGTTGGATAACACAAAACTGCTCTGGCTTAAATAATAAGCTTGTAAACCCATCAAATAAGCTAAAACAAATGCCCCCTTGACGATTGAAAGAATTTCATGCTTCGGCAATCCTCCTTTAAGTATAACAGAAAGCATCTTATGTTTCTTAACAAATCAAGAGGCAACAAGGACTAGGGAGGTACCGTTTGCGTTTATTGAGGATATGTTTCAAGTATCAACTGATAGGGCTGACTCGTTGTCCATTCTGGAGCAAACATGTTTAGAGCCAACTCAACCAAGTAAAATGGCAAAAGATGAACACGAAGAGTAAACTTATGTACCATAAAGTTGAAATGTACCATAAAGTAGGATCTTGCTTTGTGAAGGGTAAATGGCTTTGTAGGATGGTGTATGATGAGGGGAATAGAGAGGAGTGAAAGATGATCCTTCTTGGTCCCTTCAATACATCATCACAGGAGGATAGGTTGGCATCATGGGAGGTGGGTGTTTCCAATCAGTTGAAGCCCTTCTAGAGAGGGAAATGTAGGCTGATTTGGAAGAGCCCTTCCATGGATGGGTATGGGTTCCTAGTGAAGGTCACATTTCCTGTCTTTCTATTGTGGATATGTTGGTTGAATGGATTGATGGAGGGATGATGTGGAAATGTAGCTAGATGGTAGGTGCATCAAAGGTGAATTAAAGTGGTTTAACTGGCATGGTTTATGTTAAAGTGCAGTTGAGCTTAAAGTTGGGACTCCTCTATTCTTGGCAGTGATATGTTCTTTGTGCGATATCGGATGATTCTATGTATCAGTTCTCGGATAGGAAGTTGTATTTTGTAGTTATCTGATCATTTCGTTCCAGTATCTTGATTGAATGTATTGTAAGAATCTATTGATGTGTTTAATAAAATAATTCACCTTTTGCACCACCAAAAAAAAAAAAAAAAAAAAAAAAAAAAAAAAAAAAAAAAAAAAGAGTAAACTTATGTACGCTATATGCCAAGTTTTGTTAATGCACTATGGTCCAATTTGCGAGTTCAGCCTTTCGTTGTTACCAGATAACTCATTGGCTACCCCATATCTTCTCATTCCCGCAGTTAACAGACCTAAATTTAGTGGATTTGGTAGTCTTAAAAGCTTATCTTTAAGCGGCGTTCACATCCAAAAAGAACCACTTATACATCTCCAATCCAATTTTCCATTGCTTTAGACCCTCGTAAGTTGTTGCCAACTTATAATATTATCCATTTTGACTTTCTTGCTTATCTGATTATTCTAAGTTGCTACTGGATATCAAAAGCTTATATTTCCCAGAGATGTCGACTGTTTCACCATTACTAACCTATTCGAGTGTTTTAAAGTGAACAAAAATCTGTCTAATTTGTTTCGCATCATTCAGGTAATTTTCTTCAAATGGTGTATAGTTGACTTAACTTCTAAGAAATAGTAATCTTATTACTAACCTTTGTTTCACCTTAAAAACTTATGTATGGATGATGTGCAATTCACTCATGATGACGCCTATCTATTCTTGTTCTTGTGATCAAAAGCTCCCCCAAGTTGGAGAAACTTAAGGTAGGGTTAATAGCATAAATCCATCTGCTATTATGTGAAAACACACTTACATGAGGATGACCAACACTTCCTGTAGATTTTAGACAGCCAATGCGTTATGATATCTTGGAGATCTCTCTCTTTTAAAGTTGAAGATTATTCGGTTATTGTGTTGGAGCATCTGAGCGAACTGGAGATTACAAATACTGAAATGGTGAAGTTTATCTTGGCTACGTCACCGGTGCTTAAGAAGGTGAGGATATACCAACCCAAAATGGTTTCTAAGTCCCACATTTCAAGAATTCTCCTGGGCTACCTACGTGCATCACCAGAGGTACATATCATTTTTAAAGGCTACCCTCGTGCGAGCTTGGCTAGTTACATATCATTAGTTTTTCAAGAATTATTCAGTAATGGAAATCAGGTTTTTGTTGTGACCTGCAAAATAACAAGTGGATATAAGTTTTTTGTGGATTTGGATCTCGTGTCTAAGAGTATTATTGTTTGGTTGGTTTCAAGGACGAATGATGCAAATATTTTAACTCTTGAGCTAAATATTTTAACTCTTGAGCTACATGGACCTTTTATGTAATTGTTTCAACGACAAATGGTGTAATTATTTTGAGCTACAGGGATGATTTATGTAAATTTATGTAATTAACTCCATGCCACGTCAGATTCATGGATACAATAGGAAGATTAAGAAAATTCTTGTATACAATAGGAAGATTAAGAAAGTTCGTGTATACAATAGGAAAAAAAAAAATTCATAGCATACAATAGTTAAAGGTGACAAGTTGAATGTATTTTTGGACAATTTTCCCTATTATATTTGTTTCATTGCTTACCTTATAGTAAGGGTGTGTTTGTTTCAGTTAGATGTTTCACATCTGAATCTGACTACCACATCTTACTAGTAAGAGGTGGCTATAATATCCGAATCTGAATGAAAATTTGTTGTTTTTTTTTTTTATAATTGTCTAAATGGTTTAAATTTCTCTTTTTTAAGTATATATTAAACTATTGCAAATACGATTAATAAATAGATAGTGTAAACTTGAAACAAAACATTTTTATCATAAATTTAACACAATTATAAATCATTAAACAAATTATCTTAATACATATCCAAAATTTAACATAATAAAAACTATTACATAAATCGTCTTAAAATAAAACATGAGCTTAACGCAATGAAACAACAATTAAGTTACTTAACCAATACCAAATAATTTAAAACCTAGCTTTGTATAATTTGTGCCGCGATTTGATCTCGTAAATTAATCATGTATCGTTGATCCGCGTCACTCCCAATACCAAATAATTTAAAAAGCAGCCTATGAAGCACTATTATAAGTTTGCAACATGAAAAAGAACCTTAAAGCAACCCAAATCAGAATATCAAAACAAAGCAACCCATATCAAAATTATCAAATCCCAACCTCACATACTCACAAAAAATAACAAGCAAAGGTAAAGAGAAAAAAGAAAGAAAAAGAAAAAGAAGCATACCTTAGAGGTGGAGATGACGGCAGCGTAGAGGTGGAGAAGAAGGCGGTGGTGAGAGGTGGCCGGCTGAGGCTGGAGGTGGCCGGCGGCAGGGTGAAGGTGGAGAAGATGAATGGGGTTGAAGGGTTTTGATGAAAGGTGGAGAAGATGAATGAGATTAAAGGGTAAGAGAGAGTCAGACATGTCCAACGCGTCTAACTGAGTAAGACCTAATACCTTTGACCGTGTCTGACTCGCCATGAAAAAACAAACAACAAAAACATCTGACCGCGTCTGACTGGTAAGACATCAGAGGCAGTCAGACGTTTTTTTTGTAAAAACAAACAAGCCTTGCTAACTTATAATATTATCCATTTTGACTTTCTTACTTATATGATTATTATTGCAAAGATGAAAACGATCCTAAGTAACATCCCAATCTTAAAAACCTTGAAAAATACAATAAAGAATAGGTTTGTATTGGGTTACTTTATAAATGTGATACTTGTCATGTCATTTCTTAGTGTTGATGTTAATCCGATCCAAGTAGAGGATGTCAACTCTTTTATATTTGTATTGTGCTACTTTATATTTTTAGAAGCATTGATTGACATGTGCAACCAATAAGCGGAATGTCATTTGTAACAAAAAAATCAGAGACACCAGGCATGTAAGTTGGTACACAAAGGAGATTGAACTACCTGATTAAAGAGTAATCTATGCTTCAAAAAGATCCAGTTAGCCTAAACCACATTCTTTGATAAACGAAGAAATTAAATACACACGCAATCTCTCTATTGATAGTGAGTCTTGAACAGTTGAACACATATAATTTTCATTTTCTTGGTAGTAGTAAGTCCACACAGACCATAAGTTTTGATAAGATTGAATGATATCTTATTGGTGTATTATTATTATTACTAAATAAAAAGCTTAGTTCATGCTAGAGTTGTTTAACTTATCTGATATATATTCTAGAGGAATAAACAAGTATGAATGTATGATCTAGTTGTGTACCAGCTAGGCTACACAAGGACTCATTCACTAATTTGACCAAGAAAATTGGCGAAGCTACCCAAATTCTCATCTTCAAATATTACTTGATAGCAAGCATCACGTATCCAAGTTTAAGATTAGGAGCGCGGTTTGCCTGCAAGCATAAAACCCTTGTAAACAACGTGCCTAACAAGCTTGGAACCACCCCACACACTCTCAAGTTCTTGAACCACATCCTCAGACAACAAATTAACACCTTTCTCTTTAGCCGTCACAACCGCAGACCAAGACCTCAACATACCCAAAACGCCCTCAAACAATAGTTCTTTAGGTATATCGAGCTTCAAAGGACTCCCTTCAGACCCCAACCCGACACTTTCAAATGGAAAAGGCAACGTCTGGTAACCATCAAATAGATACTTTATATCTTTATTCCAATAAGGAAGCGTGGTGTCATGAAACCTCTTAAGCGCCGCATCAATTTCAGGTGTGATATCAAAGTCAATGTACCCCCAAACGGCAAAAACACCGTTTGGTTGTAAAACACGGTTGATCACTGAGTAGAATCTTGGTAAATCAAACCAATGTACGGCTTCGGCAACAGTCACAAGATCCACGCTATTTTCACCACCGATCAAGTCAATAAGGTCATCGTCTGATAGAGACACTGGTGTATGAAGGTATCGAACACAAGGATGAGGCTTAGCAAGTTTTAGTTGAGGTTCGCTTATGTCCGTCCCTATAACTTGCTTGTAATGCTCTGCCACCTGGATCACAATCATTAAACGAACCATAACTTAATAAACTATAAATTTTGCATAAACTGCATGTTAGCAAAAGTTTGATAATCGACAACGTTGACCTCTCATGACCCGCTCTAAGGACAATATGTGGGATCCCAATATACTTCTAGGTACGATTGGTAGACCTACAAGTGTAACTAAATCCATGCATAGACCTGTGTCTGAATTTTTAACTGATTTATGGAGTGGTAACGCAAGTTTAGACACGAAATTAAGCAAATATATCGGCCTACCAATCATTTCTCTTATAATGAATGAAATAATAATAATAATAATAAATAAAATAAAAATAAATTAAAAAACCATAAAAGATACAGGAAGGAAGGCTAACACTGATAGCGGCTTGACCGTTGCCAGTACCAACATCCCAAGCGAGTGAGTGAGAGGAGGTTCGATCGGCTAACATGGAATACCATTCAGCTGGATAAGTTGGTCGTGCATCCAAATATGCCTCAGCTTGTTTGTCGAATAAACCGGCCATTTTTATTTGTTTATCTTAAGATGATGGAATTTGCAGGCTTGAAACAAGAAGGAATCAAATATATAGAGAAGCCATGCCACCTGCAACAAGTTAAATATTAATAAAAGTTTGTTGAACAAGTGGTAAATAATTTTATATTCATGTTATTTTGTTTTTGTTAAGCTGAAAGAGACTAACCTACGTCACAATGCACACACCAACTAAGACACGGATCCGAATTCACTCAGTTTTGAAGTGATCGATTTAACTATTTAAGAATTGCATATACAGAATGTCCAAACAAATTTGTAATTGACTGGCCTAAATGACATAGACGAGCAAAATCAACGTAGTTCATTTAATTAATGACATGTAACGTATACACTTTCTCTCCTTTCAAATTTTTCATACACTCATCTTTAGGTCCAATTGGTTGGTTATGAATCATTTTCCAATTTTATACGTATCCCTCATTGAGTAAAAACAAACATAAAAGTAGAAAGGTAACCACTCTCCTTGGCTTTAAAGTGTTTTAGAGGGTGTTTGTAATTTTCTTTATTTATTAATTATTTATTTATTTTGCTTTTTCTGCTTTTTTTAAACAAAAAATCACTTTTGCCTTCTTTTTTTTATCATATTTCATATATAGACTTTTCAAAAAGTGTTATATATAATTGGTGGCCATGTTAAGGAATACAAATTCGATTCGTTGATGTTGATATTTTTTTATAGCAATCAAAGGGTAAAAGGCCCATGAATCTGATTAGTAATTGGTGGCCATGTTAAGGAATACAAATTCGATTTGTTAGACCAATGCTAATGGGCGTTGGTTTCACCAAGCAACCCCAAAAGCAACGCGCCACTTCCCTCTAGCACACCCCAAACCAACGCGTCGCCCTCCAACTTTTTCCAAAACTCGGTTGCATCACCAACCGAAACAATTACACATGCAACCCCATTTTTTACATGACAAAAAGAAAAACTTACCCATTTGATTGTTTGGTTTGGAATGGAGGCTGTGCCTGAAAAAGATGGTGTATAAAAATGGAGGAAATTAGGTTGGGTTTATTAAAAGTAATTAGAGTATAAGAAGAAGACTTACCGTTTATGAATTGGATGAAAGTTTTTGAGAGTGAGTGAAGTTTAGGTGAATGGTGGAAGATGAAATGAAGTTACAAAGAGTAAAGGTAAAATGAATGGTGGAAGGTGAAGTTTAGGTGAATGTTTAACTGTGGTTGACTCCAAAGTCAAGTTATTTGCATTTTTGGTCCTTCGGTTTTAGATAATATGCAATCTATTGGATTAAGCTACAATGTCAAATTTCAAAAACAATACTACAACGCAAATATATATTTTGTGGAAAATAGCACCTGATAACATTAAGGCTAAAATTAAGACAATAATAAGCAGATATGTGAACAATTTAGTTTTGGGAAATTGGCAAAAAAGGCATCATACTTGCCACCTTTTGTCATTGTATGTATCATACTTTTTTTTTTTTATTATTATAGCACTAACCTTTTTAAATCGTGTCATTGTGTGTACTTTGTGAGCATTTTACCCCTACTTTTTTCAAATTTTGAAGGGTAAAATGGTCATTTCACATGGCCAAAGTACACACAATGACACGATTTAAAAAGGTTAGTGCTATAATCAAAAAAAAAAGTATGATACATACAATGACAAAAGGTGGCAAGTATGATGCCTTTTTTTGCCAATTTCCCTTTAGTTTTGGGGTTGCTTTTATGGTCACCACTAGCTAGTTATGGTTGGGGTGGAGTTGTGAAGAGAGAAAGTTGAGGTGGCGCTGAGGTGGCGGGGTTGCTTGGGTGAAGTTATGGTCACCATTAGCATTACTCTTATATCTTTTTTTGTCATTTGTGTAAAAGGCAATCTGTTAGGCTCAATGTACCTATACTTGTAAAACATATAAATATGATACTTGTCATGTCGTTTCTTAGTGCCAATGTTAATGTGATCCAACTAGAGGATGGCAACTGTTATATGTTTTTATTGCGCTACTTTATATTTTTAGAAGCATTGATTGACACGTGCAACCAATAAGCTGAATGTCATTTGAAACGAAAAATCAGAGGCAAATTTATCCGTCAACCTTTGATTATCACGGCCCGAATTACCAACAGGTAATGAACGGGAGATTGAACTACATGAGATTGAACTACCCGCATTACCAAGGCATGTAAATTGGTACACCATGGAGATTGAACTACATGATTTTAAAGCACTCTATGCTTCAGAAAGGTCCACTTAGCTTAAACCACATTCTTTGACATCTAGTATATATTAATGGTTGGTTGTTTTAACTTTGTACAGCATATCAGTGTAATGCATATCAGTGTGATGCTTGTTGTGTCGTACTTTATAGTTGATGTTAATGTGGTCCAAATAGAGGATGACAATTGTTTCATATTATTTAATAAACAAGTCATAAACCCGTAATTTTGGGGTTGAAAGACTTGGGTAATTTGCATTTTCTTAGGATAGTTGTAGACTTGTAGTCTTATAAAAATTCTTTGGGGGTCTTATGTTTACCTTTTTCAATATTAAGTACATACATTTTGGTATCAAATGTTGTTATCTTTATGTTCAATCTATTTTCTTTTCTTTTTTTCTATTATTGAAACCCTTGGTTCATGCTAAAGTTGTTTTAGTTTCTCCGCTATAACACCAACAACACCTTGTCCATTGCCTGTACCAACATCCCAAGCGAGTGAGTGTGAGGAGGTATTAATTAATATAGTTACGAAATTCATATAGCATTTTACCAAAGTTGCACAAGTGATAGAGTACTTCCAATTGTATTGTCCCTAAATTACTGCATTCAAGTTCGGCATCAATTTCATTCGTAGCATTTTACCTAAGTTGCACAAGTGATTACAGGTTTTGCGTATCATGGTTAACTCTTTTGAATATTTCAGTATGAAATATTTAGTCCCACATCAGCTAAAGAAAACAACTCTTTCTTGTTTATATATTTCGGTGTACATCAGTAACTTAAGTTGATGTTTTGCATTATGTTGTCCTAGATGTTGTTGTTGGCTAGTATATGCAAATCCATAAATTTACAATACTAGATAACAGTCTAAGTCAAATTAATACAAATTGTTGACTTTTTGAGTAACTAAACATAGTTTGTATGATCTAGTTGTGTACCAGCTAGGCTATACATGGACTCATTCACTAATTTGACCAAGAAAAATTGGCGTAGCTACCCAAATTCTCATTTTCAAATATTATTTGATAGCGAGCATCACATCCAAGTTTAAGATTAGGAGCACGGTTTGCCTGCAAGCATAAAACCCTTGTAAACAACGCGCCTAACCAGCTTGGAACCACCCCACACATTCTCAAGTTCTTGAACCACATTCTCAGACAACAAGTTAACACCTTTCTCTTTAGCCGTCACAACCGCAGACCAAGACCTCAACATACCCAAAACGCCTTCAAACAATAGTTCTTTAGGTATATCGAGTTTCAAAGGACTCCCTTCACACGCCAGCCCGACACTTTCAAAGGGGAAAGGCAATGTTTGGTAGCCATCAAATAGATACTTTATATCTTTATTCCAATAAGGAAGCGTAGTATCATGAAACCGCTTAAGGGCTGCATCAATCTCAGGTGTGATATCAAAGTCATTGTACCCCCAAACAGCAAACACACCATTTTGTTTCAAAACGCGGTTAATCACTGAGTAGAATCTTGGTAGATCAAACCAATGTACGGCTTGGGCAACAGTCACAAGATCAACGCTATTTTCACCACCAATCAAGTCAATAAGGTCATCGTCTGATAGAGACAGTGGTGTATGAAGGTACCGAACACGAGGATGAGGCTTAGCAAGTTTTAGTTGAGGTTCGCTTATGTCTGTCCCTATAACTTGCTTGTAATGCTCTGCCACCTGGATCACAATCATTAAAAGAATCAAAACTCAAGATTATCAATCATTCAAAGGACAATATGTGGGATCCCAATAAACTATATAATTACAATTGGTAGACCCACAAGTGTAACTAAATCCATGCATAGACCTGTGTGTGAATGATTTACTGATTTTGAAAAAACGGGTCAACAAGATGATGTAACGCAAGTTTAGGTACGAAATTAAGAAATATTTCGGCCTACCAATCATTTCTCTTATATAAATGTATAAAAAAAACGTAAAAGATACATGAAGGAAGGCTCACAGCGATAGCGGCTTGACCATTGCCAGTACCAACATCCCAGGCGAGTGAGTGAGAGGAGGTTCGATCGGCTAACATGGAGTACCATTCAACTGGATAAGTTGGTCGTGCATCCAGATATGCCTCGGCTTGTTTATCGAATAATCCGGCCATTTTTATTAGCTATTTTGGCTAATGGAATTTGCAGGCAGGAAACAAGAAGGAATCAAATAAATAGAGAATCCATGCCTCTTGAAACAAGCTAAAAGATGCATAGATTAATAAAGTTTGTTGAACAAGTGGTAAATAATTATTCAGGTTATTTTGTTTTTGTTAAGCTAAAAAAGACAAACCTACCTCAGAATGCAACAACTTTCGTCGTTTTGTTATCACTTATTGCTTCATGTAATAAGATAAAATGAAAACCACATTCTAGTAATAAAAAGCTTGCGACTTTCATCACTAAGTACCAAAATGGGTAAAAACGGTGTAATGCCAAACACTCCTTTAACATACATACATATCAAAAGTTCTGAACTTTAACATACTAGTTCTGCGTTTTTCCATAAATCAACTTAAAAGACACAAAGGGCGTTCTAGTAGTACCGAGAGAGGGTTAGAGAATTGCTCATTACTTCCGAGCACCACCGATAGCTAACCCGCTAAATCCTTGCACTTTAACTTAGCCTCCCTTAGCTCACCTATTCAAAACATGAAATGCAGCATCGTAAGCTTATAGCTTAGTGAGATAACGTAATATAAACTGAATTCATATATGCGTTGCACACGTATAATCGTGAGTGCCATATACGCACTAGTCATCCACATAGGAGGTCTAAGTTCGGTGTTCAGAACCCAAATGCCATATACACACTAATCATCCACTTAGGACGTCTAGTTCCATTTTCGGAACATAAGGCTATATAAGTGCACTAATCATCCACATAGATTGTCTACTTCAATTTTCGGAACATAAACCTATAAAAGTGAGCTAATCATCCAAGTAGGACGTCTAAGTTCCGTTTCGGAAGTCGGAACATATTACGATGTATGCACTAATTATCCACGTAGGATGTCTAGGTTCTGTTTCCGGAGCATAAGTGCCATTTATGCACTTGTCGTCCATTTAGGATGTCTAAGCATGTAATACATCTTCATGTCTACTTGAAACATAATACTAAGACCGCACAGGTCATCATGGGCTGAAGTTGGACCACTCGGGTCAGTCAATACGTACATAAAGCTTATGACTTGTAAAACGATTAACGCATATCGTACATATGAACATAAACATGAATTACGCACAACATGAACTCATAACACGAGTTATAACACTAATTACTTAACGTAATATAAACATGAGTACCACAAAGTAAGTCGCTTATCTTACGGGCACATAAAGACCCGTATTTACTCTTAAATTACCTAGTAACACATGATAATCATTTGAAGTTCACTTAGAACATGACTAGGCTTTCATAAGCTAGTGTTTGGAACTAGGTAGAACACAAAAAGGCGATATATCATCATACTAGGATACCCATAGCTTCATATATCATTAAAACATGAATTCTAGGCATAACCCCATGATGGGTACAAGCTTAACCTGAAATTAGAGACTTAAGAATGATTCATACCTCAAATTAGAATTCGATATGATGATAATTCTTTAGCTTGAACTTGAAAAAATCAAAGCCCTGATTGATTGTTCTTTATGAGGTTTCCTGGAGGAGTTTAAGGAAGGATGTTTGGTGGCAATTCGGGTGGGTTGCGCTCGGCGGGTTGGGGGTTATAAACAATCCATCAAAATAACTTACACATGACTAAAACATAACCCATTTAATCCGCACATAACCCATATAAACAATCCATCTAAATAACTTTAAGGTCGTGTCTGGTTCACATATATTTGAGCAATTTGGGAGAATTTGAATTTTAAAACCCATGTGTAGCGTGTTTGGTTGGCGTTAATGAGGAAATTAAATAAGTACAAATTGCGTAAAAAGGGATAATTTAATAGCCCCATGTGAGTGGAGAATTTATAATCTCTGGTACATATTGACAAAAGAGTCAAGTGAAAGGTTACACTATCTATTAAATTTAATAATATTTTATTGTTTACTGGTACATATCGACAAAATATACAAGTGAATGGTCCCACTATATATTAAATAGAGTAATTCGTTATCTTTTGCTCTCCAAATTCTTTAGCCAACCAAACAGACAAATATTTTCAAATGGCTGAATTTTAAATATCTTAAAATTTAAAATTTCAAATTTCATTAATTGAAGTTCATGAACCAAACGCCCCCTAACTTGTTTACACATGACTAGAACATAATCCATTTAATCCGCACATATATTTGGTGACAAGCGATCCCTTGCAAAGTACTCAAACTTTGCAAAGTCTAAAAAGAAATTTGGTGCTGCCACGTGTCCCTCATTTATTTTATTTAAAATATCTGGATAGGGGCAAAATAGTAAAATTACTTGTTTTTTCTTTTTCCACCTCAAATTTCAAACGCACATATCTCTTAAATGACAAACTTTTAGAAAAAACCGATTTCACCATAACTTTGAAAATTTAATCCTCTTTAATTTGGTATAAATTTTGTTAAAAATTTCGAAACTTTTTTTTACACACAAAATGAGTGTTAATTTTCTTTATTTTTTGAGCATTTTCGACCTTATTTTGTACCATCATAAATGCCGAATCGTGAAAAATTTAAAACACGAAAGTTGTAGCTTCTTGACCATTCTTTACCCAGAAATTTGAATCACTCAAATCTAATAACATATGAGTGAGATATCGTATGTTAAAGATAACGTTTTACTCATATTTGTTGCACACAACGTGTTTGATGAAATGTTTATCTTAGATTTTTAGTCTTAAAATCGAGTTAAATGCACTAATTTTTGTACAACAATGCACCTTTAGTCATTTTATTAATGTAAGATTCAAAAAGTTTTGTTTTTTTTAACTGATGAACCTTATTAACTGATGAACCTTATTAACTGATTTTTAAAAAAGACATTTTGTTCATCAGTTACTTTGGTTCATCAATTTTTTCAAATTCATCAATTCCAGGTTCATCAAATTTGATCAAATGGTTGGGTTCATCAATTTTTTTAGGTTCATTAAATTTCAGGTTCATCAATTTCAGGTTCATCAAATTTGATCAAATGTTTGGGTTCATCAAATTGATCACAGTTCTTTTCAGTTTCATCAATTTTTTCAGGTTCATCAATTTGATCAAAAGTTTGGGTTCATCTAATTGATCACGGTTCTTTCAGGTTCATCAAATTTGATCAAATGTTTGGGTTCATCAAATTGATTACAGTTCTTTTCAGGTTCATCAAATTTCAGGTTCATCAATTTGATCAAATGTTTGGGTTCATCAAATTGATCACAGTTCTTTTCAGGTTCATCAATTTCAGGTTCATCAAATTTGATCAAATGTTTGGGTTCATCAAATTGATAACAGTTCTTTTCAGGTTCATCAAATTTCAGGTTCATCAATATTTTCAGGTTCATCAATTTGATCAAATGTTTGATCACAGTTCTTTTCAGGTTCATCAAATTTGAACAAATGTTTGGGTTCATCAAATTGATCACAGTTCTTTTCAGGTTCATCAAATTTCAGGTTCATCAATTTTTTCAGGTTCATCAATTTGATCAAATGTTTAGGTTCATCAATTCTATTTAACAAAACAAACTGATAGTTTTGTTAAATTGAAAATAACTTGACCAATTAGTACATTTAAATGTGTTCTTATATGAAAAATCTCTTTTAGTCATTTTATCAAACACTTTATGTGCACTAAATATGACTAAGACGTCATCATTAACGCGCGATATGTCTTTTTTAAAAATCAGTTAATAAGTTCATCAGTTAATATAGTTCAACCAAAGTAACTGATGAACAAAATGTCTTTTTTAAAAATCAGTTAATAAGATTCAACAGTTAATATGGTTCGTCAGTTAAAAAAAATAACAAAAAAACAAGAAAAAACAAAACTTTTTGAATCTTACCTTAATAAAAGGACTAAAGGTGCATTGTTCTACAAAAATTAGTGCATTTAACTCGATTTTAAGACTAAAAATATAAGCTAAACATTTCATTAAACACGTTGTGTGCAACAAATATGAGTAAAATGTCATCTTTAACATACGATATCTCACTCATATCATATTGGATTTGAGTGATTCAAATTTCTGGGTAAAGAATGGCCAAGAAGCTACAACTTTCGTGTTTTAAGTTTTGCAAAATTCGGCCTTTAAACTAGACAAAATTAGAGCCGAAAATGCTAAAATTTTCAAGAAAATCATGACCCAATGAATATGTAAAAAAAAAAAATTCGAAAAAATTAAAAAGATTTATACCAAATCTGTATTTTGTAAAAGTTTGTCGTTTGAAAGTTATTTCCATTTGAAATTTAAGGTGGAATTAAAAAAATGGGTCAAATGACCAAAATGCCCTCTAACCGAAAATATTAAAGAAAAAAAAGGAGGGAGTGGGTGGGGGACACATGACACTAGCTTAGTGGCTAGAAACACTTTTTAGCCATTTAAATTTTTGATCATTTCTAGAGGATCGCAATTCTATATTTGGTTGGCGGGTTAAATAGGTTACACGAGTTGAATAGGTTAAACAGGTTTCGAGTTGACCCATTTAACCCGTTCTATAAACAAACATTGATACATGACACGAGTTAAACGGGTTTGCGGGTCGACCCGTTTAACCCATTTAACCCGTTTAATAAAATATACTTAATAATTTTTAATTTAAGAACAAAATCTGAAACAGGTTGAATAGGTTAAACGGGTTTCGAATTGACCCATTTAACCCGTTTTATAAACAAACCTTGACACATTACACGAGTTAAACGAGTTTGCGGGTTGACCCGTTTAACCAATTTAACCCGTTTAATAAAATATACTTAATAATTTTTAATTTAAGAACAAAATCTGAAAACGGCCGGGTTGGCGGGTCAACCCGCTTAATTTATTCCCAACCCAAACCTCGAACCTGACCTGTTTAATAAACAGGTTAGATGGGTTGACCAAAACCCGACCCAAAATCTATTTAAACTCAACACGAACCTGCTAATTTTCGTGTCGGTTTTAGATTGGGTTTCGTGTCGGGTCAGAAATTGCCACCCTAATTGTAGTGTTATTATTCAACTTTAGAGGTCAGACAAAGTTAGTCCCTGTTAGACGAATCATTACATAAGTAGTCCTTATTCTTTAACAACTTATTTTCATGAAAGGTCCTCTTAACTAACTAAGACTTATAAATGTAACATGAGTTAAATTGGAAGCTTGAAAAATAAAAATACATAAAAATGATTACCGTGAAAGTCATGGTGTTACAGATTTCAGGTTCAAGAAAACAACTCAGAAGTGACTACATCAATCTTCCCAACGAGTGGACGACTTTACCCAATTTGAGTTTGTATGACAATAAACGCAAACTCTGTAGATTATTCAACCAAAAGTTCAAAAACCATGGTTACTCATAATAAGATAATACGAAATGTAATACAATACTCAACACCATTCTAGTAGCTAGGTCGAAAGTCTTGTCTAGTTAAGTTGTCGTCGTTTTTTGATACCTAACGTTAATGGATTGGGTGATGTGGGAAGACTGGACAGAAAATATAATGACTATTTCAATCGTTAGAAACAGAAGGTGTGTTCCCATTCAACAACTTAGCACAAGATTGAAGATATGGATATTTAACCTTAATTTTTTTTCTTCACGTGTAAATTAATCATCGGTTTGCTTTATTATTCATCTTTAGCCTAACAGCTTAACCGCAAAATGTTCTTTATTCATGAAGATATCGTGTAAGGACTTGCTTTTATTTCGTCTTTGGGTCATTTTTCTTTGTACCATTCATTCAATAAACTCGACATATAATTCGTAATATGAGTCTACATTCTAATCATTTTTCTTGTGCAAAAGACGAATTGCAGTTACTCATTGTCATCTCGATAGTATTTAGGCTAAATCACTTGGATATAAGGCATCAGTCTACCATTTGATGTGTTATATATATGTGAGTAATTGCTTTTATTGTTGCAACTTGTTGGACAGTTTAACGATATTTCATATGTTTTTATTGAAATGTCAAAGATGTCAATACGACAATACATAGAGACATATAGATTATGCTTGTGTGGTCATCTATAGGTTTTTAAAGTTCGTTTCGAAACTATTGCAATTTGTAACTATTGTAAAACATTATGCAATTTGATTTCATTTTAGACAAGTTAATATAAGGCCATAATAGTAGTCATTCATGGCTTTTTCCTACAAGTCAACTATTCGCATCCAATTCCCCATTAACTTTTCATTTCATGTACTTATTTTTTTTTGCATTTATAAGTTGTTGTATTTCCATGTCATCCCAAAATTACATGATTTAACTAAACATGTAAACCGAAATTACTTGGGATGCATCTTTTCCATTTGCTACAAAATATATCATAGGAATAAAGGGGGTACACGTACACCTATAAGATATTCATAGCGGAGCCTATGCTTGTTGTCAATGTCTTATGGAAAAGCTCTTATGTTATCATATATTTGTCGGGAAAAAAAATGTAGTTATTGTTGAACTTGTTGAACAATGAAACGATAGTGAAAGATGCCAATAAATATAGTGTGTAGGCTTAGACCAATGCCCATTAATATGATATATTTTTATTTCGTAAAAAATAATTAATTTAATTTTTATTTTGTTTGATTTATGATTTTTAATTATATTTATTTATTATTAAAGATAATCATTTAAAAAATTTTATCCTGTTGTTAGTTGCATCTTATCGATATTTTTTTGTATTTATCTTCTACATGTGTATTATATCAACAAAATAATTTTTTTTTAAATTTAAAATTAAAAAATGATAATTAAAATATTACCTAACAAAGAAATATTATTTTTTCCGAAATACGAAAGTACTCCACTAGGGGTTTTGTTTTATTATATAAAAAAATTGTATCGACTCATTCACTAGTTTGATTAACTTAGAAAACGGGAGAAACTATGGATTTAAGGAACAAATTGTGCTTACATGTTATGTTAATTAAAGAGAGTTGGAAGATCATGATCAATATGTGACACGGTATCTCCCATCGTGCTACCTTTATCAAGTAAAAACCTTATCCATGGATTTTTATGTGTTTTCGGTAACATGATCGGATAAAGAGAACCCAAAATGCAAACGTGTGGAAGTTGGGCAACGATTGGAAAAATTGTTACAAGTTACAATTGCATGTAGTGTTTCTGTGTTAACTTATTTGAATGTATACCTAGCTAACTAGGTTGGAGGCATCGTAGTCCATTCTTGACGTAGGATATGAACACCTATCAGATATTCATAGAGGAGCTGAGCCAGCCATATGCGTGCGTGTAGCTAATCCCGATCTTGTTGGAATAACTCAAGGTTATGGTTAAAAAAAAAAAAAAAAAAAAAAAAAAAAAAAAAAAAAAAAAAAAAAAATCCTGCTATTACACGCCAAAGTCTTATGCATGATTAATGAAAGAGCTCAAACCTTCGTGGAGATAAATCATTGTTGGATCCAAGAAATATATAAAAAGATTCGAATCTTGTAAATTCGGATTTCATGAAAAAGCACTTGAACAAGTTCACTTGTATCAATTGGACATGAATAGGATAAAGTCAGATTTTAGAGGCGGGGCTAGAATTTTAAGTTGATGAGGGCCGAACTTGACATAAAAACTATAGTGAAAAATACGGCTCAACGATGTTTATGTGGTTTTTTCCTTTTCAAGCTATGATTCAACCTAACACTATAATGAATAAGAATAAATCAAATTTGGAAAAACATAGTTTAATCAGCATATCTATATAATTATTGAGGGCTGATTGCAATAGTTGTTAAAAAAAACTAGCTATTGTACCAACTAACTAATGAATGACACATTCTTTTTGTGTGTATGTTTTATTTATTTATTTTTCTTGTTTAGTTTTAAATATTGTGGAAATTTAATAGTCCAACGATTTTTTTGTGATGATAGATATATTTATGAAAATTAATTGTTCGGTTGTTCAAGACAATGATTTAAACTAAATACTCACAAAAATTAATTTGTGAAGATAATTATGTGCAGGTTATTTGTGAAGATGGTTTATTTAGGAGAGTGTTATGTAAACATTATGCATTCATGAGATAGTAGTGTTTAGGAAAGATTGAGTTGATGATCCGATCCAACACTCGTAACTTTTGTCGTCACTTTAATTTTTTTTATGATCCTCCCCTGCTGTAGCATCGACATTATTTTGTCCTAGGCCGACTTAGCAAAAACTTATTACAAAAACACAAAATGTGGAATTATCTAATTATCAAAAACTTCTTACAAAAACACAAAATGTGGAACTTGTATGAGTCACAAATCGACATTAACGAAGCCGATAAATCTTGTACTTACACACATACAAGATGATGAGTTACCAATATAGCTAAATACATTATGAAAAAAAAAAAACAAAAAAAACAAAAAACAAAAAAAAACTGAGAAGTTGTACCAATTTATGATGCCGAACATAGGTTTTTTAATTTACTAGTTACTATAAACTAACATTGAGCATCAACAACATAGCACTTGTATCAAATTACTCAAACAATATGCACCATCGTATATAAGCTATTAAAAGTTCTTCTCTTAGACCGATGTGGGATTTAAGCATAAAACTAGTTTTCAGAAAATAAACATGCCAAAACTTCTACACAAGAACTTTGATACCCCAATCACCGTATTATTTATGTCTCGTTAATTCAATTCCACTTTCTTTTGTTGACGCCATGAGAAAATTGATACGAAACTCAAAAACGGCTATTTAGTGACAATAAACATGGAGTAGTATAGCGATAAAAAAAAAATTATGCATATCCGAAACAATATTCGATGATCATTTACAATACCGAACTACACTAATTTGAGTGTTATACATATTCAAATATTTTCACAAGTGTATGTATCATAGTTAAGATTGCATGGTACGATGAAGTAAAGACAATATAAACATGTGATTTCACTACGCTAGTTTGCTTCATACTCAAAGCATCAACTATAAGTCTATAACTAACTCCGACCTATCTCTATCTTCATCTCTAATATAACTCAAGATATGCCCTTCATCTTCCTTCTAGCCGTTTCCTACATGAACAAAACACGGCGCACCTCTCTACGGCGCATTCCCATAGTATAACTTTACAACAGAATGACTTTACAACAAGTCCAAGAACCATCTAAGCTAGGCTTACACAACATTTGGACAAGTGTAACTTATTACAGTTTCGAGCAATGGACCAATTAGGATAGAAACTTACATTCATAGTATTTTGGGGGTGCTTGGTTGTTGGCTTTAGAGGGTACGGAATGGTAATGGTAACGTATGTCGGTGGTTCGTACATTACTCCGTATGATACTATGATCCTTTGCTTTTCTTTTCATGTTTAATCTGCACCTGGAGGCTGGAAGCCTGGAACCTAAAGGTGCCGCGCTTCAGTTGTTCAAGGGGTTTTACAATCAACAAATGACTAATCTCATGTAGACGCAGTTGTTAGTCATAACTTGAGTCGTTATTCTTATAAGACTATTAAGTATAGTTGTTCATCATTTCGTTACTCATTTTGGCATAGTACATGATAATGCACCAGCAACAAATAACTTATTTCAACCTACATGAACACCAAGGTATACACGCCAGAAAAACTCAGTTTTCAGAAAAAGTAAAGGTATTATCATTTGAATAAGAAAGGGCCTTTCTAAACTAAAAGATTAATGAAAAACTGATCGAATTTGCTCAGATGAGTTCACGAATCAACTAAAACGACATGCAAATGCATAAACGGCAATTGTAAACGATGGATCCTCACTCAGATGAGTTCACGAATCTAACAAGCTAACGTATATGAACCACAAAGCAAACGTAATATTCAATCACAGTATCAAGCATAGCAATAGCAATAGCATAATACGGAGTAAGGTTTTTCTAAACAGACACAAGAACATAGAACATAAACCCTAGTACGACGAAACACATACAAAACATAAACACATATATCGCTCTCTAGCTAGTAGTACGTCTAGAGGAAATCTTGGTCGTCAAAGTCGTCCTGGAAGCGGTTGAAGAAGTTGAAATCAGCAAGATCCGTATATCTACTCGGCATCTTTGGATCATCCATCAAATCGCGAAGGTTGTATCCAAAGGTGTCATCTGCTTCTTCTTCAAGATCGTTGTAGACAGAGATGTTTTCGTCGATGCGATTAATCTCATAACGCTTTTGCTTATAAAGGAACCCCTTCTTCATTCTCTGAGTATCTTGGTTAATCAAGATAGATGGATGAAAAAAGTGGTTCGAGCTCTATGCCTGCCTACCTTTTATATAGAATTGAAACCTAACGAATCGACGTGTTTTAATATAAAATTGTTATATTTATAGACGGGATATACTTTAACTTATTAGTTTTTCTTGCTATATATTCATTTATTTACTATTAGACGAGTACCCGTGCATAGCAACGGGATTTTATAGTGACAGATAGTTTATTGATAAAAAAAAAATTTATAGGCTATAAACGAAAAATAATAAAAGTTTGAAGATTTGGGAATTAAACATAATGTTTTGAAACCCGGTTCGACCCGGGTGGTTCAACTGGTTGAACCGTTCCGGTCGAAAAACGGGTTTGAAGCGTCCCGGGTCAACCCGGTTTGTATTTTAATTGGTTATATTTAATTTGGTAGATATGTTTTTAATTGGTTGTACAATGCGAATAAATCATTTTACTTTTAAGTAATGGATAATGTTTTGAAACCCGGTTCGACCCGCGCGGGTGGTTCAACCGGTTGAACCGTTCCGGTCGAAAATTAGGTCGACTTAAACCGGGTCAACTTGCTAGGTTGGGTTGAAAACGAGTCAAATTAAACTGGGTTAACCCGCCGGGTTTGAAGCGTCCCGGGTCAACCCGATTTGCGTTTGAATTGGTTGTATTTAAACAAGGTTGGGTCAAAAACGTGTCAAATTAAAATGGGTCAACCCGCCAGGTTTGAAGCATCTCGGGTCAATCCGATTTGTGTTTGAATTGGTTGTATTTAATTTGGTAGATATGTTTTAATCTGGTTGTACAATGTGAATAAATAATTGTACTTTTAAGTATTGTGGTGTTTTAATAAGAGTATTAATTATATTTCACTTTCTTTCTCATTTGACCATTGTTAAAAACTCAAAATTTCACTTTTGACCATTTTTCTATTATAAGTAGTATAGATATAGATAAATAAATTTGTACTCTCAAATATACCTTTTTGTTTATTAAAAATGTTTAATTTGTGGAGCAAAGTGATTTAATTCCTATCGTTAAACTTTAATAAAACTTACATTTTATTTTTTCACATAAAATTTTTATAACTAAGAAAAGGTTTTTTGCAAGTCATCGTGACTCACAGTTTAATAATTTGATCTTTGTTCAAGAAAAGATAGGTAGGGTTGTTACATTTGTAGCGTATCAGTTTTGAGAAAAATACAAGAGTGACATGCTCATAACTAGGAGGTGTGTGATTGTGTAAATGAGCAGAAGACCCTCATAAATTCTCAAGATTAGCTTGTAGAAGCTCGATGTGAGCTGCGCTTAAACGAGTTCGAGTTTTTTTTTTAAATATAATTTTATAAATGAGCATGAGCCCGAGCTTCATACCTCATAATCGATTATACTAGCTAGCAAATCTAAACGAGCCTTAAAAATATGAGAAAGTTACCAAAATAGACCAGTCACCCGGGCAACTTTTTCAATAGATCGGGCGACTGGGCAACTTGTACAACAGAACACTTGTCGAATTTCATAAGCTGACAAGTGTCATGTTGTACAAATTGCCCGGTGTATTTTCGAATTAAAATTACCCATGGTATAAAAAGTGACAAATCATAGGGCAACGATCTAGTCATATAATTATCCCTAAAAATATATACAAAAATGGTATGTTTATTTATGTAGATGTATATAAACAATCTCAAAATATATAAACGAGCTTTATAAAATACAAACTAGTTGAGCTCGAGCTCTAACAACAACACGCATTTATGTGAAATTGGAACTTGTAATGTTACCACTTGTCACTAACTAGGATATATCGTATGTGCGTTATCTTTTTTACCATTTACCACTAACTAGGATATGATTATATAACTACATCGTATAACTTTCAAAAGTAATTACTAACTAGATATGCAAAATTATGAAGTTAATATAAAAAGTTAAGAACTTGTACTAATTAAGGTTTACAACACTAAAAGTAATTTACTATATATCTAGATACACAAAATTATGAAGTTAATATAAAAAGTTAAGAACTTGTACAAATTTAGGTGAAACAACTGTAAATGACATTCAACTTTCGCTTTATATATGAACGTCATTAAGCATTGTATAACCTAAACATAATACCATTCTAAACACGCTATATCCATATAATCCGTAGTATATAAGCAAAGACCATTTTATTTCTTCAACCTATGTGGGATGGCCCAACCATTTTGATGATGCCCAAACCATTTTGAAAATTATAGTCATTATAATTGCAGTTATCTTCTATTTAGTTCGTCGTACTTTACATACTCTTTTTTTTGGGTAAAGGGATTATACCCGGTGAATTATATTAGAAAGAAATTAAAGTTACGTACAAGAAAGAGTGGTGATGAAACCACTCTTAAGCGCGAAACGAAATTGCCAAACAATCATACTTGAACATGCTCAAATATGAACAGCCAAAAAACACACAATCTAAAACTAGACTACTATGACATCAGAATATAGCTTTGCTCCTAGCACTTAAGCAATCATCCAAATGTTCTTCATGCGATCCACTCTCGCCTTCTTCTTGAATTTGATAGAAGCTAGCTTAGACCAGACCATTTCTGCAATAACTTTAGCCACTTGATCTTCATCCCGACTCGGTTTGGCATGAATTCTATTGTTGCGTTCTTGCCAAATGAAATAAGCAGACGAAGCCAAAATAAGACGCCCTACAATGCTATCAACATTGTCTTTTAAAGCCAAGGGCAAAATCCATTGAATAATGTCATTCCAAATAGGCGATATGCTCTGAATTTCAGCAATATTTAGAACGATACTCCAGACTTTAGTCGAGAACGGACATTCAAAAAATAGGTGATCATGAGAGTCAGGTTGAGTCTTGCATAGAGGGCACCGAAGCAGGTTTAAGTCGACATTAATACCGACGTCCCATTGCTTTAACCTATCTTGCGTTTTGAGTCTCCTACGCATAATTAGCCAAAGATGAATAGAGTGTCTCGGAATGCCGTACTTCGACCAAACTAACCTGTGCCAACTGACTTCATTACTCCTTTTACGAATGGACTGCCACGCTTCACTAACTGAAAAGTCCTTGAAAGATCCATCAATTGACTTCCAAACGAGCTTATCTTCGTGATTTGGTTGAAGACCAGGAACAATAAAATTACATAGAGATGGAAATCTTACAAACCAACTTTGAGGCCATCTCCATTCAGATCCATGCACCATATTAGCAACACTATCATGTTGCGTAAACCCCGCATTAAAAATAGCACGGTTAGAAACATGCGGCATAAGAGGCCCGTTTGCATCCCATGTGTCAAACCAAGCAGATACCTTACACCCATTTCCAATCTTATACATCAAATAAATGACCGAATGGTATTTCGATTGACAATAATTTTCGCCAACCCCAGCTTACATTCGAGCACACGGGAACGTCCCAAAAATTGCGATTCTTCAATTTGTAAGTGTGTATCTATCGAACCCATAAAGTAGCTTTATTGGTTAGGATCTTCCAAATATGAGCTGACATAAGAGCAGTGTTGAACTCAAAAAGTTTCCGAATCCCTAACCCACCCTCGTATTTTGGCACACATACATCATCCCACGACACCTTTGCTTTACCCCTTTTCATACTTTACATGCTCTACAACCACATGGGACGAACAATCAAAATGATTTCATTAAGTTGTTGTGAGTATAAAAACTTGTATTGACCAAACATTAATGACAGAACGTTACATGTATGTTATTTCGTCATGTTATTAATTTGAAGAGGTTGGTTGCCGATTGGTGAACTCGTCTTGCTCCACAGATGCTACGTAGGAGGTAAGTTCAGGTGACTTGATTTAAAAGAATGTTCATCGGTTTGAAAGAATGTGACAATTGCTTTGCAAAGTTCCCTTTTTGGGAAGCAACCGAGCTTTGCGCATGAAGGTTGACCACAATGTTGCTACCTGTGAAACATGAACTCGTGATGTTACCACTTGCCGATAACTAGGATATATCGTATTGAGCATTATCTTTCTTAAATAGATACCTACATCGTCTAACTTTCAAAAGTAATTACTAACAATCTAGGTACTTAGAAATATGTACTCTAGTATTTGTAAATCAAATTTCCATGTAAGTGTTAAGAAAAGAAAAAGTTAATATAAATAAAAAAATTTAGAACTTCTACAAATTTAGCTAAGACTGAATGCTTTGAAGTTCAATTTAATTTTTCATTTGTATATGAACTTCATTCACAAGAGTATATAGCGAAACATAGTACTATTCTAAACACGTATTATCAGTATACGCAGTAGTATATATCCCAAGAACATTTCATTTCTCCAACCAATGTGGGATGTAAGGTTGAATGGTCTTATAGAAAAAAAAAATTAAGGTACCTAAATGTTGTTTCATGAAACTTTAGTCTCATTTATGTGTTCATTATACAACATATATCTCACTACTACAAAAGCAGGCTAATGCAACGAAAATTTGCAACGGTAGATTTTCGTTGCAAATTTGCAACCGTAATGCAACGAATTACCAACCGAATAGCAACGACAAAGAAAATGGTTGCAAATCCGTTGCAAAATATGAACTAATTTCTTTTACATTTATTTTTATTTTTTCCGTTGCAAATGCGTTGCAAATTATAAAAAATTGCAACGGAAAAGCAACGGAAGACAAAAAGTAAATCTAAAAGAAATTAAAATTTATTTTCCGTTGCAATTCCGTTTCAATTTTCATAATTTGCAACGGAATAGCAACTGAAGACAAAATTTAAATTTAAAAGAAATTATCATTTGTTTTTCGTTGTAATTCGGTTGCAAATGTTCAAATTTGTTTTTCCATGCGCCCGGCTAGGCTAAGGATAACACGCCACGTGTTATTCTTGTCTCCTTCATCGGATGACCACTATGTGGACCATCCTCAAACCATAGATGAACTTCCAGGGAGGCATGAAACCCTAGGACCATCACTATAAATATTTGATTTTGCACAATAAGGAAGAAATCCTTGTTATGTACTTTGTAGTGCATGATCTTTGTTCTTTAAGTTCATATGTATAACGACTGCAACGTTGTATGTGGATAATCTATAACGGTCATAATTATAAATGTCTCTAGAAATCCTATATACCTTCATCATATATGGACGAGCTACACCGAGTTATTTATATTGTGTTACTGTATAAAGCTTTCATAAGTAGAACTTAGTTGGTATTTTTCATAAATAGTTGTGATATGTTTAATTAGTTGTAACGGTTTAGCAGGTGTATTAAGTCCTAATTGTGTTAAAACTGAGGTTTAGCTTGAGGAGTCAAGCTTGCAACGAGAAGAACTCGAGTAACTCTTCGGCTCTCTAGTCTAGGGCTGAGCAAACGACCCGAACGGACCGGACCGACCGACGGACTGACTGAGACCGGACCGGACCGACCACATTCGGTCCGGTCCTCAGTCTAGGCTTTTGGGTTAATTCGGTCCTCGGTCCGGTCCAGTACCGATGCTCACCCCTACTTTAGTCCACCATAACTACCTTAACCACAAGTCCACAACCCATCCTACTCGTATTGATCCTATGGCCACTCGTATACAAGTTAGTATTATCAAACCCACTCAACGTCTTTCTTTTTCATGTAGTAAAGGCGATCCTAGTACTAGTCGTTCCACCTCAAGCTATTGTGTCTTCTTGGGCAATACTTTTTTTTTATCATGGTCTTCCAAACGCCAACAAATTCTCTCGTGTTCAAGTGTTGAACCTGAGTATCATGGTGTTGCTGAGACGACATGGGTTCGTAATTTACTTCGTGAGTTGCACACTCTGCTTACTGCTACCATTATTTACTGTGACAATTTAGGTGTCATTTACATATCTGCAAACCCGGTTCAACACCAATGCACGAAGCACATCGAGATTGACTTTCATTTTGTTCGCGACATGGTTATCGAGGGACAAGTTCGAGTTGTTTGAGGAGTTTCGTTCCAGTTTAGAGCATTCGGTCCTCTCCCGATCGAACTGCAGGAAAGTGTTAGTCGAACTGCATTCGGTCCAATCGGGCCGGGTCTATTCGGGTTCGAGTCAACCCGAATATGAGTAAAATGATAAAAAAAAAATTGCCTATTTCATTAAATGCATATATAATTGATAAACAATATACATCAAATAGTATAAAAAAAAACCTTATTCGAGTCAATCTTAACCCAAGTTAGTATATTTTTAGCCCGATACCCGACCCTATTTAATATTCGGGTTGACTCAAATAAATTATTGACATGATTAACCCGACCTGAATAGGCTTATTCGGGTTCGGGTCCGGTTGGGTTAAAGGCTTATTTGGGTTCGGAGCGGGTCAGTTATTTTAGACTCCTACCGTGTGACAACTAGGCTCTCATTAAGAAGTTCCCTCCCATCTCAAAATTTGATTTTCACCAAAATATTTCATTTCCCCCATTCCAAAAGTTCCCTCTCATATTTTCCCCAACTCTTGTGTTTTTTCCCTAAATCAATACACACTTTTACAAACACACCAGTACACCACCTACCTTCTTTTCCCCAAACATAGATCTAGATCTAAGAGACGAACCACCAGTACCCAACATAGCTACCACCACCTGACTCCCACTCTCATCTCTCACTCATCGTACTGACTGGCACCACTGTCTCACTCCTCACTCTCATCTGTTGTCTATCGGTGTTCACTCCCGAACCCCAATAGGTAACGGTCTCAAAATATGTAGTAGATTAGTGTTTCCACTTTCATATCAAAGTACGGTATGTATGTTGTTAGTTGATTTATTTTGTTGGATAAAAAGAGTATTTTGATTTTGGGCTCATGAATATGTGATTAATGGGTGTTACACTGAGTCTGAGTTTTAGGTGCTACTTTTGACAACTTTGTAGTGAATTTGACTTTTTGGTTTTGATTTTGAATATTTGTGATAATGCTTGAATTTGTTGCTAAATTAGTTTAGGATTATATATGCTTGTTTAATTCCAATGCTTATATAGCTGATGGTTGCTTATTCAATTTGATTATGACTTTTGCTAGTGTTTATATATTAATGAATTAAAGACTAGTTTACATAGTAGATTGCAATTGCCTACGTAGTTTGAGTATTACCTTATTTTTTAATTGTGATTATCTTTATGTATATAATTTATGCTTAAATGAAAAAGAAATTTGTACTAACATTAACTGTATTGCATTTTCCCAATTGTGTAGGTTTGATGGCCAATTTACCATTGGTCATGCAATCACTTTTGGTTTATCATAAATTTGTCATCATTGATATTTCTAATTGGTTCTATAGGCTATATATGAGTTACAATGAACTATGATTGGTTGTAATATGATGTTTTGTTGATTGAATTTTTGAAAAAGTATGTAGAAAAGCTAAAGCAAGGGAGAGGGCAAACGAGGTAGCAAGGGCACACAGACAAACGGGTTGGCCGGGTCAGGAGCGTCAACCGGGGTGAGTGAGTCAAGCTGGGTTCAGGTTGTTGAGCCTAGATGGGTTATTGACAAGTCACGTGATTGTATACTATTAGCCACATTTAGCAGTGCATTATTTAAAATTTAAGGCAATTCATCGTTATTTTTTGACTGTTTTATAGGAAAAATATAAAGCTGGTATGGTTCAGATTCATGGAGAGAACGCTGAATCACACCCACATAATGAGGAACTATCAAGCTGGTATGCCATCTTTCTAACATTTCCATTCTTTTCATTTTATTCTATTCTTCTTTTTTATGTAAGCTTAGAGCTATATTTTGAATATAGTGCATAGTTCCTACTGGTAATGAACTTACATGTCCACTGCTGAAAAATCCAACACCTACTGGTAATATCTATTGCTCTTGTTACTTATCTTTTTGTTATACATATTGGGACAAATGTAAGTTTACTGCCACGTTGATGGAAAATTGAAGCTATTGTCTTGTTTTGTTCTTTTTAATCATTTACAGTAGGTATTTACATGCATTCAAATGAGTTGTAATTGGTGTAAGTATGTATTTTTTGGTTCCTAGAAAAATCGTTGAAGGACTTGGAACAAGCGAAAAAGAAAGATAAAGAGCTTTTTGAGGAGGCTATAGAAAATGCAAGAATGCTTAGCGAAGTATAAAACTTGAGACACTCAAAGAAGAAATGATGAATGATATGAATGAGAAGCTTGTCGAGGCGTTGAAACAACTGAAAGAGCAACCTCACACTAGCCATTTTGCATAAACATTCATTGGTTAATTAGGTACACTTCGTGTTTTATACACATTTTGTTTAGTAGTACATTTAGGTGGATTCGGCACACCTTGATGGATTATACAAATTTTGTTAAGAAGTGGTGCATTTGGTAGAATTTGGTTTAGAAGTGGTACATTTGGTAGGATTTGAGACGCTATGTAATATGATATATGAATGTTTGACTAATTATCAATTTGGGTTTCAATTGAGCGTTTGGAAATATTTAGTTTTCGATATTTGTATATTACAGGAAAATGGCTCAATGCTGTTTTTTTAACCAAAATTGTAACAGAATCATCACACATTCACACCGTTGCAATCTTTTTAGCAAAATTCTTTCGTTGCAATCTCGTACCAAATATTGTCTGTTGCAATTTCCTTGTAATATATGTTGTAGCAAAACCGTTGGAAAACTATTAGAATATGATCCGTTGCAAAAATGGTTTTTAATTTACAACGAATTTTTCTTGGTTGGAAAACCGTTGCAACTTTTTTTCCCCGTTAGAAATCCGTTGCAATATAAATTTCCATGGAGCATTAACGCTACGGTAGGAATCCGTTGCAAATCTGTTGCAAATGGCTATTTGTAATGGATTTGCAACGGATTCCTACCGTAGCATTAGCCCAATTTTGTTGTAGTGTCTTTTGAAGAATTGAAGGTACTCGGTTAATTGATGCCGAGTCTTTAAGTAGAGCAATGGGACGAGGAGATCCTCTATCGAGTATAATTTTTTTCACTGATTACGGAATTTGTCTTTTGGAACAGTCTTGTCCCCTTACACCAATTTTTTGTCAGAGTGTTGTAATACAGCTTGTTAGTTTGTATGGCCATTCGTTGATTGAGCTGGATCAATTGTTTATATTCTGCAGATTTTATAACCCCTTTGCGGAAGATGAGACCGAAGAGAGTAGTGTTGTGGAATTCCTCGATCCAGTGGAACCGCCTGTAAGTCACTTTTTAAACTTGCCATGCATATAACTTTTGTAATCAACGAGTATATACGTAATACAACTTTTTGACTCGGAAATATTAGCATTGATTTGCTTTATTTATTTTCGTTGAAATTCTATAGGTTTACTGTGAATTTGATTGGGAGTTTGACAAGGTTGATCACAAGAAAACAATTTCAAAAAATGGTAATTACTTTTGCGAACGTCAGTATGTTTGTTCTGCCAATTGTTCATCACGAGGGTGATAAATTTGCACGTTAACTTGTGGATTTGTATCTCTTAATTCATTTTATATCAATAATCACAAGAAAGCAAATAACTCTACAATGGCGACAGTGGTCATTTGTAAATTGCAGCCTTAGAAAATCAGTTTATGCCTGTCAATAATAAGATTCTGGCTTGGCCCTCGACCAACGCTGTTATTTAATCTGCTACTTAAAACACATGATTTGCCCATATTGACTGTAATTTATACCTGTTCACAGTTCTAGCAAACATTTTTTTGTGAACATGGAGTATATACAAAATTTAATCGTTCTAAGAGTTTTGTAAAATCTTAATAACCGACAATGTTGTTCGACTTACATGTTGCGTTCTTAAAAATGTAAAAGACAATGTTCAAAATGACTTAACAAGCACAAACCATTTCAAAGAATGTAGTCATTATTATGTCACTTAGCTTCTTTTTAATTCGTTGTAATTTACATGCTCTACAATGTGTATTTCATCGATTCATAAAATGGAACTTTGGTGAGGAAAAAGGATTTCATTAAGTAACTGGTTGAGAGTATAAAACTTGTATCGAGCAAACATAACGAAAAAATGTTACATGTATGTTCATATAATCATTTGCGTGGTTCCGATTGAAAATAATCTGTTCATTTCGAGCCGAATAATTATTAAATGAGCCGAGCTCGTTTAGGCTAAAACTCGACTCGATTCGGATCGTTAACACCCCTACTCAGAAATATGTACTTTAATATTTCTAAATCAACTTTTGAAGCAAGTGTTAAGAAAAGAAAAAGTTTACATAAATATAAAAAAAAAAAAAAAAAAAAAAAAATTGAGCATTTCTACAAATTTCGCAGTTACTAATGTAAATGATGTTCAATTTTCTTGCATTGTATGAACATCATTCACTAAGCATATTGCGAAACATAATATTATTCTAAACACATATTATCAATATGCATAGTAGTATATAACCAAAAAACATTTCATTTCTTCTACCTATGTGGGATGTATATTGTTAACTTTTCTCTTAGAAAAAGTTAATAATGTCTCTACATGTTTTTTAAAATTTTAGTAACCTATTATATACCATTTATAAGCTCCAGGTGTCGTGGCTTAGGCGGTGACTCCTTTTGGGTGTCACATCATGTCAGCTTATCAAAACATCTCTTTTCACTCACACACTCAAAAACCTCCCTCGCTCAAAACTCATGCCAAAACACCATTTTGAGAACCACCACACCCAATTAATACCAAAAAAAATAAAAAATAAAAAAATAAAAATAAAAAAGTCTCTTGGCTCAAGCTAAAGAACTAGCGAATGGTTTAGTTTGGCTTGGTGCCACGTTGAATGGTGTGTGTGTATGCAAGCCATGATACCCAGCAATCTAAGTATTTAAGCTCAAGCTTTGCGGTTCCAAATTCCACATGTATTTAACAAAATAAGTAAACAATGATTAAGAGCACCACCAATGGAAGTATATAGGAGAGTTTATAGTGACTCGGATCCAATCTGACATTCGTATAAACCTTCATTCTTTGGCTTGTTTTATAGATGGGAGACGTTGAAGTCCTTGCACATGGACCTCAAAGAGTGAAATATACTCGTGTGATAAATGTGAAATTATATGCCATTTTTTGTAGTATTTACCGTCGTGGTGATTTATATGCTCTATACAGTCTACAATATGTATAAATCGAATGATCTCAAAGATATTTGTTCATCGATTTATAAACACTTGTTTATTGTATTACATGTAAAATGGAACTTTGATAAGATAAGAAAAAAGGATTTTATTAAGTAACGGGTTGTGATATACTAAAACTTGTATCGACTAAACACCAATGAAAAAACGTTACATGTATATTCATATAATCATATGCGTAGTTCGTGTTGAAAAGAATCTATTCATTTCATCGAGTCCTTAAAGAATTTGATAACCCGTATTGATTGGTATGCTTCAAAGATAAACTTACGACATATGCACAGGTAGATTCAATTTAAAAGAGTGTTCACCCATTTTAATGAACGTGATAAGTGTTTTGCAAAGTTCCAGATTCGACTGATCTTTACGTATGAAGGTTCACCACAATGTTGCTACCTGTGAAATCTGAACTCATAACGTTACCGGCCACTTGTCGCTAACTAGATTATATCGTATTGACCATTATCTTTCTTAAATAGGTACTTGCATCGTCTACTTTCAAAAGTGTTTACTAACTATCTACGTATTGTAAATCATATTTTGAAGTAAGTGTTCATAAAAGAAAAAGTTAATATAAATATAAAAGAATTGAGAACTTCTACCAATTTGGCAATGAGCTTCGAAGTAAAGTTCAGTTTTTGTTTTGTATATGAACATAATTCGCTAAGCATATCGCGAAACATAGTATTATTCTAAACACGTATTGTTGATATGCATCATAGTATATAACCAAAGAACATTTTATTTCTTCAACCTATGTGGGATAGAATGTTCTCCTAAAAAAAATTAATACAGTCCATACACGATTCGTAAAATTTTAGTAGGCTATTATATACCATTTAAGTATTTAAGCTTAAGCTTTGCGGTTCCAACTCCCACGTGTATTTATATGAATACATAAACAGCCATTAAGAGCACCTCTAGTAGAGGTTTATAGTGACTTGGCTCCTATGTGGCGTTCGTAGGCATAAACCAGCATTGTTTGGCTTCAAGAACAACATCATTATCAATGAGAATCAAACGTAGTTACAAAAACGTTGGTTATATACAGTGTTGCAAAAAAAGTCTACAAGCCCGATTAATTGCCACCTAGGTGATGCAGGGCCACCAACCTTGCCGATTTATATAACTGCGTCAAACAAATAGGTCAACGGTGGTCAACGGTGATAAACAGTAGTCAGTGGTTGTCAAACTTATCGTAAACCTATAAATCTTGCCGGAAGTACCTAAAACTCACCGTAAACTTATTTTGACTGTTTAAATCTATTACAAGTTGTTTTTTATAAAAAAATCTTGCCGGAAATACAGAAAACTCGTCAGAAATACACAAAATTTGGCGGAAATACCAAAAATTTGCCAAAATACCAATCCGATTAATCACCAATTAATCCCACCTAAATCGATTACAAGCTACAAGGTGATCGACTACCCGACTACGTACCGATTCGTGATTTTTGCAACCTTGGTTATATATGCTCCAAGAAGTCGTATATCGGCTATGTTTGGCAAAAGTAGCTGTGAGCAGTAGCATTGAGCAGTAGCAGTGAGTAGTAGCTGTGAGCAGTAGCCAAAAAAGCTCACAGCTTCATAAAGAAGCATTAGGAAAATGAGCTTTCCTAAAAAATAGCAAAGCCCACAGCTCTCATGCCAAACAAACATCAAAAATAAAAAAACTCATTCTCACCGCTCATTACCCCAAAAAGCTCCAAAAAAGCTCCGCGCCAAACATAGCCATCATCCGCGTACTACAAACAATGGTAAATACATATTTTTGTTATGTCAATTGTTCATCATGAGGGTCACACGTTAACTTGTGGATTTGAATTTTTTTATTCCCATTTTTTGTGCTCGTTAATGATAGTTTTCTGGCTCGGCCTTTGAACTCGTAATATTACTAGTTGCAACCAACTAGGTATATCGTATTGTGCGTTATATTTTTTTACCACAAACTGGGATATATGAGTTTGAAAAGTAATTACTATCTGGATACGCAAAATTATATACTCTAATATTTGTAAATCAAATTTGGGTGTACTTTGTAAGAAACAAAAATAAATTACAATAAATGTAAAAAGTTAAGAACTTGTACAAATTCAGGCATAAACAAATCTGGTAAGAAGTTCGTTTTCACTTTATATGCGCACTTCATACACATCATTGTATGGCCTAAACATAATACCATTCTAAACACATTATGTCCATATTCACCGTAGTATATAAGCAAAGCACATTTCGTATCTTCAACCTATGTGGGATGTAAGGTTGTATGGTCTTATAAGAAAAAATTAATAAGGTACCTCATTGTTTTTAATGAAACTTTAAAATCATTTATGTGTTCATTATACACCATATATCTTTTGAAGAATTGAAGGTACTAGGTTAATTGTTGTAAAGTACGGTTTTTAAGTGAAGCATTTGGATGAGGAGATCGTCTATCGAGTATACTTTTATCACTGATTACGTGTGAATCAATTTTGTTCTTTGGAACCATTTTGGCCCCTACAGCAATTTTTATTTGAATCATGATAGACAATGTTTTTGTATGTCATAACAGAAAATCAAGACTCCCTAAATAAAGGGGATTACAAAACTATTTATGGGTAATCCCATAGATTACGGGATTGACAAATGATTTGATACTAAGGGCATCCACTATGGTGGGTTTATGAAAAGGTTTAAAAAAGATGAAAAGGTTTATGTTTATTTCAACCTTAGTGGACACTTATTTCATGTCTATGTGGCATGAAGAGGTCCTAATTCTTGAACTTCTTTATAAATTCAATACATTTAATGCATTTGTTAAAAAAGACATTTTATGAACTTGCAAAGGTTTATACCATAGTGAATGTAGGTTTATAAAATCAAAAGGTCTAAAATTTATTGATTTATTAATGTATAAACCTTTGTAAAAGGTTTATCATAGTGGATGCTCTAATCTCTAATTACAATTAATGAAATGGATTTTTTCTTATCAAAATACTCGGCTAACAACTATGCGTTAAAGCCTAACACTTGTTCTTTCAGCATATATGCAAATGGCCAGAAAAACATTATGTTAGGTGTTACGGAGTATTTTAAACATTTGAGGTAAGGAGGTGTAACGTTTTTTTATGTTATACTAACTAGCTGGTTAACATGTATTTAAATTGACTTTATATGTTTTAGCTATTTGGTGTTGATATAATATTGGCTAGCTTTTAAAGTTCTTGTTTGTCAAAAACAAGTATTGTTGTTAGTCGCGTTATGCTACGACATTAAGCGGCCGGTTGGCATGATATTATTTATTTATTACCATTTTTAAAAGTAATTTCACTCATGTTTTACTAACGACACTTATGTTCACCTGTTTTAACGAACGTGACAACTGTTTTGCAAAGTATCGGAATCAACTGATCTTTGCGTATGAAGGTTGACCATAACTTTGCTATATGTGAAATTGGAAATCGTAATGTTACCACTTGTCACTAACTAGGTATATCATATTGTGTGTTGTATTTTTTTACCACAAACTAGGATATAACTACATTGTTAGTACTTACGGTTAATCACTAACGATCACTAAGTCCCTCAAGTGTTTATTTAAATATATATACACAATACATATATATATATATATATATATATATATATATATATATATATATATATATATATATAGGGTAAAGATCAAATAAAAAGACAAATTTCCGTAAAAAGAATAAAAAGAAATTTTTTTTAAAAAAAGTTCTCGAAAAATTCCAAAAAAATTCCACAAGATCGGGTATGTTGGTGCATGAAAAAGTTGTAAAGGAAGTTTATCTAAAAGTGGATACTTTATCCGAAAAAAAATTATAAAAAAATACGTTTGTGCATTAAATCGCTTTTTTGTGCATCAAAAAATCGTTTTTGGACCCAACTTCTTTTGACTTTTTTCATCAAAATAACATTGCGCATCTAACTAAAACAACTTGAAAATTTTGTGCATTAAAATTTTTTTTGTGCATTAAAATTTTTTTTGCGCATTAAAATTCGTTTTTTGTGCATTAAAAAAAACGTATAAAAACTCAAAATTAGAAAAACTTCTTTCACAAAAGTTTTATGCACCAACATACCCCATCTTGTGGAATTTTTTTGGAATTTTTTGAGAACTTTTTTTAAAAAATTTTCTTTTTATTCTTTTTACGGATATTCGTCTTTTTATTTTAACTTTACCCTATATATATATATATATATATATATATATATATATATATATATATATATATATATATATATATATAATATACTTTTATTCTTGTTTGTAATGTGTGCAATCCCGAGGACTCGGGTTCGATACTAGTCATTTACATATTAATGTTATACGTAACATTTAACAGCTCCCACTCGTATATCAATTAATAGTAAAATGACATTGGTTGGCGTCTTGCAACACTCCAATGCCCCCAGCACGACTCGAGCTAGGTTTCCTGGAAAAACCTTTAATGATTCATCATTATAATTATCCTTTCGCTTCTAATACTACATTAATAAAGATGTGAGGTTCTTTATTAAATTCTGTTTCTCGTCTCTTTATGATTGAACAAAATTACCAAAACATCTGAACATATTCCAGATAGACTTTGGGCGTGGCCACGCAAACATTTTGTCAACCCTACGAGGGGCCCAACAGTATTAAACTTCTGAACAAATCAGAAGGAACAAATTCTCTCTTGACTACAAGAATAACCCATGAACTTTGCAACACTTCTGAAAACAACCCTTATAACTTCCAATTACGGTAAGCGGTAGATTGCTCCACAAAAATGCACTACATCCATGACACTTATCTGGTATCTCAAGTCTGAGGATAACTTTAAATATGATTGTCACATTAAATATTAAATCATATTGTTGGGATAAGTCCAATACTCAATTCATTGAATATCATGTGAAATTGGTATGACTACGCATCAATATACTTTCAAGTATATCCTGAACCAATACTCAAAATTGTCTTAGTTTAATGATATTCCCATACCATTAATCGACAACGGACAATTTAGAATAATAATTTATTCATGGATCTTAAACATGCAAATATATGATATATTATTAAGACAATGAATAAATAAACATAAACAATATTTTATTTCATTAAAATAACAATTGTACATTACATCCCTTATCCAAATACTAATCACAAATGGGCATGAAACTTTCAGCTAATTTAAGTCCTATTCCTTCAGCATACTTGTAAAGCTTGGTGCCAGGTAAAGGCTTTGTAAATTGATCTGCTAAGTTTCATCTGTGTGAACTTTGAGCATTTCGATTTCACCTATTTCGACTTGTTCTCGAACATAGTGATGCTTAATCGGGAAATATCTGGTGCCTTTCATGATTCCAGGTTCATTGGCAAATGTAATTGCAGCTGAGTTGTCACAATACATTTTTGTAACAATTCGCAATTTCAGGTTAACTTTTATTCCCGAAAATTTTACTATTCACTTTTTACTATTCACTTTTACTATTCACATCAAAAATTTTTATTTTATATTCTCGTAAGTTAAACTATTTTAATGATAATCCGAGAATTTCACGCTCGTCGGATCATTTCTGCAAAAATCACAAAGCCGTGTCCGAGATTTACTTTTAGGTTTAAACGTCCTTCCAGCATCCCGATATATCCATAAAACATTATAAACAATAGAAATATGATTTTCTCTCATTTTAGGACAATTCCAAAAGTTTCGGAATTTTACGTTTTTCAGTTCAGCGTTTTACGCGAATTACGCGTTTTAGACCCGTGTTTCCAGTTTTTAGCAGGGTTTTAGCACCCGATAGAACCTACCACTCATTTTATATTTTATTATGGACTATATTGACATGTTTAACAATACTTTCAAATTTCATATTTTTACGATACCCGATTTTACGTTTTGAGGCTTAATCATTTACGGTTAGCGATTTACGGAGTCAAAACTAGCTACATACTTAGGATAATACCATCAAAAGTCCTCACCTTGTTCTCCAAGTTCTTGAACCGCCATTAGGGGGGGGGGGGCATTCACATTTGTGGCATCATCTCATGACTTTAGCCATTAGATCATTTTTAATTACAACTTTGTCTCCAAGTTTATGTAGTTTCCTAGCCACCTTCCTAACCTCCTCATTCTTGCTATAAATAGAGAGCTCATTTGCTTCCTTTCTTCACCACAAAAACGCCACACCCTTATATCATAGCATCATGATCCTTTGATCTTCAATATACAAGTTACACTACAAAGTTCAAGGTCTTAGTATTCTCTACCTAGTTCTTAAGTTTGTTTGGTGATTCCATGGTTGAATTAGGAGCTACACAAGGTTACTAGGGCTGAAGTTAAATGGTTTTCACAAGGGTTAGATCAAGGCTAGCAAGGGTTACAAGAGTTATGGTGAAGGTTTACAAGATTAGGTTTAGTGTCCTAGTTCATACTTGACTTCCTTTCTTAAGTGAAAGCCAAAAAGTTGTAAGAAACCCTTATACACTTTCTTGCTCAATATCATTTCATGCTTATTATGTTTCTTTCATGCTATATATGGTCTTTGTATTGTGTTCATGATGTTTAAAAATGGATAAAACGAGTATTGGTATACATATGTTAACTTATGACAAGTAAACAAGCAAACTAGTGATTTTTATGGAAAACCACGACCACAATAGTATAACTTTGATATTTGACACTTACTTATTGTTAAAGAGGACTTAACAAGGAAAACATAGCAATTTGAATCACCCAAAACGAGTACACGAGTCAAAAGTTATGACCATTTGAAGTTAGCGAAACCAAAACGGCAAAACTGCCTAAATAGCATTCTGATCAAATTTTGCTTTTGAAAGTCACCCTTCTGATCCGATTCATCAAAAAGTTAAAACACGAAAGTTGTCCGGAACGACGTTTTCGTTCAGGAACAAAGAAGCTCGAGGCCTGAAAACGCTTTCTGAGTGATAAATTTCTTCAAAATCTTAACAGCCCATTTTAGACCAAAGTCACTATATTATAGTTATGATTTACTAAGACCAAGAGGTCTAATGACCTAAATCCGAGACCACAACCATGGCTAAAGCCAAGGTTGAGTCTCAAGACCATGGAAAAATGACCAAGGTCACGGCAAAGCCACGGCTAAAGACCATATAACTATTAAAGATCAAAAAGCTTATATATATATATATGTTATCAAATACTACAATAGTAGGGAGCCCCATGTGAGGAGTTCATTGAGTAAGCCGTCGAGACGAGTTGTGGATTTACGAGTTAAAGTGTCCTGGCTCCTCGAACGTTTACTCCATGACTTCTGAATTATGTCGGCCCGAACGGTAGTAAGAGATATACAACTTATACATGTTTCATAGACCATTTATATTCAACGACTTACACTATATACTAAGTACTACATCATGAACATTATGCAAGACATATATGGGCAATTCTTCGTATTCTTAGACGTTACTCCAAACCTAAGTCGCAACGTTCTATTATAGGCTGCTCTTAGAGACTTTCGCGATTCGACTACCACTTTCATTTCTCATTACATAGACTTAAGGTGAGTCATAGCCCCTACTCTTTTCGTACTTGTTTTAACTCTTGGGGGGGATACATGCTCAACTACTTGCTTACTTGTACAAATACTCAAAACATTTATACTTGATTGTTTTATACTTGATTGTCTTATACTTGATGGCATTATACTTGATTTCATACATACATGACTGTCTTTTATCTTTGGGAAGTGGCTCCCAGTAATCCTTTATCTTTGGGAAGTGGCTCCCAGTTTTCTTTGGGAAGTGGCTCCCAGTTGTCTTTGGGAATTGGCTCCTAAAGTGAGGTCTTCGGAGATGAAGTAGAGACTCACTACTAATTGCTTAATTGTTTTGATGAACTTATACATGTCTTTATCATACTATATTGTAGCAGTGGGTTGTGAACACACAGGTTACAAGTCTCTTATGGCGGGACTTGTAACTGAGTGGATTCTCAATGCCTTTGCTGTGTGAACATTCTTTCAAGGCTTTTCAACTGTTTTAAGACAAACTCTATGAACTCACCAACCATTGTGTTGACACTTTAGCATGTTTATCTCAGGTTAGTAAGGCGATAGCTAGTGCGTGGAACTTAGAGTCAAGCTGCATACTCTGAAGACTTACGCTTTTATCATTTACCATTCAAAACACTTTGTATACATTTATGTATCATACTTTGGAATCTCATGTTTGTAACTTTGAATTCATTAATCGAATGGTAACTTTTCAAAACGTCTCATTTAGAGTTCGTTTTCTATAACTTGTACTTTGTATTATGAAGTAGCACCCTTATGACACAGTCTTCCGCTGCGGTATTTTGGGGGTGTTACAATTTTCATAGGTCGTTGAATCGAAGGCATAACCCCAAGCCCTGAAACGAACTTCCTAATCCAAACAGCTTCCATTGCAGCTTCTGAAGCAGCTATATACTCACTTTCTGTAGCAGACATCGCTAATACACTCTGCTTTCTGCTCCTCCAATCCACAACTCCTCCATTAATGACAAAGACATATCCCGTCTGAGACTTCGTATCATCTTTATCACCTTTCCAAGAAGCATCGCAGTAACCTGTAACATCAAGTTCTGAAGATTGAGTACCCCCATAAAATAAGAACATCTCTTTAGTAGCCCTAAGGTACTTAAGAAATATTCTTAACAGCAGTCCAGTGTTTCTCACCTGGATTCTGCTGATATCGATTGGTTAAATTCTGAGCAAACGCCACATCAGGCCTTGTGCTTTTCACCTCATACATAATAGATCCCACAGCCGAAGCATAAGGGACTCACTTCATGCGTTGCACCTCTGCAAGTGTTGAAGCACAAACTTTCTCGCTCAAGCCATGTTTTTCTTGCATCGGCAAATATCCCTTCTTGGAATTTTGCATATTGAATCTCTTCAATATTTTATCAATGTAAGCACTTTGGCTTAATCCAATTAATCGCTGAGATCTATCTCTATATATCTTGATTCCCAGAATACATGCAGCTTCCCCTAAATCTTTCATAGAAAAACAACTTCCAAGATATGCCTTAACCTTTTGCAAACTTGGAATGTCGTTTCCCATGATCAATATGTCATCAACATATAAAATAAGAAAAATTACATTACTCCCACTAGCTTTGTGATATAAACATGGCTCATCAAGATTTTGAGTGAATCCATACTTTTTAATCTCACTATCAAATCTCTTATTCCATTGTCGTGATGCTTGCTTCAATCCATAAATGGATCTTTTAAGCTTGCATACACGATCTGGGAATTCTGGATTCACAAACCCCTCAGGCTGCGCCATATAGATGTCTTCATCTAGGCGATCATTTAAGAAGGCGGTTTTGAAATCCATTTGCCAAATCTCATAGTCATAGTAAGCGGCTATGGCTATAAGAATCCTAATAGCCCTAATGTCAGCCACAGGAGAAAAGGTCTCCTCATAGTCAACACCAAATGTTTGAGTATAGCCTTTAGCTACCAAACGGGCCTTATAGGTGTGTACAATGCCATCCATATCAGTCTTTTTCTTGTAGAGTCATTTACTCCCAACTAACCTAGCACCCGGAGGTAGGTCTACTTCTTCCCAGACTTCATTGTCTTCCATAGATTGCATTTCCCCATTCATAGCAACCTGCCATTTTTCCTTTTCAGGACCATTCATGGCAGCTTTATAACTTGTAGGTTCATCAAGATCTCCTATCAAGTTATCATCACACTCCATGTTAAGACATAGACGTGTTGGTGCTTTCATAGGTCTAGATGACCTACGAATGGGAACCACTTCAACTTCAGGTGGAGGACCTAAACTTTCAGGTTCCACAGGAAGTTGGCTAGTGTTTTCAGAAGGTGCTACATCTTCATGATCGTCTTCCAGATCATATACTCTCCCACTGAATTCTTGAGATATGAGCTCCTTTTCCAAGAAGTCTCCATACCTTGCAACAAAAACTTTGTTTTCAGTCGGGTAATAAAAGTAGTAACCCATAGTTTCCTTAGGGTATCCTACGAAGATGCACTTCACATATCTTTGTTGGAGTTTGTCTGCTGAGTCACGTTTAACATACGCCTCACAACCCCAGACCTTAAGATAAAACTAGTTAGGAGCTTTTCCAGTCCATAACTCATATGGAGTCTTATCAACCTTCTTTGTTGGAACCATATTAAGAATGCGAACCGCAGATTCTAAGGCATAATCTCAAAACGAATAAGGAAGAGTTGTTAGATTAAACATAGATCGTATCATTTCTTGCAATGTACAATTCCTTCTCTCCGATACACCATTTTGTTGTGAAGTATATGGAGAAGTAAGGTGCTGGACAATTCCCTCCTTTGCTAAGTAATCTTTGAACTTGTAACACCCCCAAAATTTGATACAGCGGAAGACTCAACAAGCTTTCGGGGTGCTACGGGGATTGGTATCCATTCAAAGTCATGAAAGAACGAGATAAAGTAAACATAAGAAAAACACAACCAAACGGGTTTTAAAGTTTACATTTATCCAAAGAATTATCCAAAGTAAGGCCCAAAAGAAATAAACATAGGTCCACAATAGTTTATCAGAGTTTTAGAAAAATAGATCCATAACTGGTGCCATTGCCAAGCCTCCAATCCCAAGCATCCATAGAGCATATCTTAATTACCTGAGAAAACATGCTAAAAGTCAGCTTTCGCTGGTGAGATCATAGGTTTAAATTCATAATTCAATATAGTGGACATGTACGCAAAACGCTTGCTAGCTAGACTAGGCCTCAATCATCCAACCAAAATATCCAACCAAAATAATCCAACAAAATCAAATCAACCCTATAGGTGCACGCTATAGCTCAAATCTATCCAATCAATAGCTTACCTAGCTCAAGTCTAGGCCTCGCTCTATAATCAATCCAATAGCTTACCTAGTTCGGGACTAGGCCTCGCTCAACAACCAAATCAATAGCTTACCTAGTTCGGGACTAGGCCTCGCTTAATCCTACCTAGTTCTATAAGCATAGCAAGTTTTAAAAATAAATAAGCGATAATAGTCCACATAAAACATTTGCACGTTTCTCACCCCAAGTATTGAAAACAAAGTTCAAGAGTAAAAGTGGGGCTATGACTCACCTCAAGTCCAGAAAATCCTCAAAAGAAATCGATAGAAGAAAGACGTAAGCAAACTCAAGCAACTCACGTAACGGCAACTACAGACTCGGCACTTCCTAACAATATCAAACTCGTTCAGAAATCATTTCCTCAAAAATCAAATATTCCCATTCCCGAACGTATTCCATTTTACTTTCCAAAAATATCCATTTCTCGAATTAACTTCATATATTAATTTGAAATTCGACGTTTGGTATCCATATGGGTGAAGGGTCGACACAACTCAAACCAATAAGCCCACTTGAACTTTAAGTAACCACAACTCGTATAACTCGATAAGTTTTTCTAAATTTATAAAAATCGTCATGTTTTTATTTATTACTCACTCGACATATTAGTTTTCGATGTTATTTATAGTTATTATCTATAATAATATTCTGACATTTATTGCACTATTTGCATAGTATAATAATTATCGTTATATTATTATAACGTTTACTCGTGATTATTTTATTACTAATATACGCATTTATATATATATATATATATATATATATATATATATATATATATATATATATATATATATATATATATATACATACATACGTTTATCACGTCTATATACGTATATAAACGATTATATTATCAATAATATTATTACGAGTATTATTTTTAATGTTTGATCTTTAAATATTTATCGAGTCATAGAATTTGGTCACATGTCCGAGTCATCACTCTCGGCTCATAGTCCAAGTCCAAAAATAATAACCAAGTCATAAATAAATAAACCAACTCCGTCCAAATCAATCCCAATACCACGTGCTACAACAATAGGGTCCGACTACGGCACCCGACTAACCTATCTCCGTCATCTAATTGACCGTCTCACAATCGGTCCCCAATTCCACACTCGACAACACATCTCCAACATATCACATAAATCCAAACGTACCACTTCAAGCTCAAACGAGTAATCCATGGTCAAATAATAACAACCACGACAACAACAATAAAGCCAAACAAGTATAATAACAACCGAATACATAATCACTTACGGGTTGATTTACCAAGTCAACCCGGGTCAATATTACACCCGAAACAAGGAACGTGGGTCCCACCCGAGACCATTAGGTCTCGGCTTGCTCTAGTTCGAGCCAAACCGACCCAAACAACCCCTTTGGGGTGTCGGCCAAAAATCCAAACGACCACAAGGGTCAACCAAAGTAACCAAGAACAACCAAACATCACAAATCGAGCACCAAGGATCAAATATTCATCAAATGACCAAAAATAACTCAACAATAACCCAAGCCGAGAGCAATAGCTCTCGGTTAAGTCTCGACCCATCGAGAAAAACAAAAACCCGGATACCAAACTCTTCATTTAACCCATTTTATCAAAAACCCACTTGAATCTTGCGTTTATATCCATAAAACCCGAAAAGGAAATCAAATTCGTGACCCTTGGTCACATCTTTTACCAAAGTACCAGAGATACCTATATATGTTGAACAAGGTCAAACAACATAAAACATGCATTTATCTTACTTTTTGTTATTATTATCCTTAAAAAGTCTAACTCTACCAGAATGGGTGCATCGATCACTTTATTATTCCATCTTAATACTACAATCATGCACTTACTAATCACTACTTATATATCAACATACATGGTCATTTGGTGTATCTGTAATTTTTTTTTTATATATTATCAATCTAAAAGTTTCTTAATCTTAATAAAACAACAACGTTTCCTAATCTTAGATCAATGAACTCAAAAGAAGAGAAAAAAACATTTTGTTTTACACATATTATGGCTAAAAAACATATTATAACTCCATAATTCACCCGATTTGTTATCAAAAATAATTATTACGGAGTAAAATAGAACATCGATCGAAATCAAAACTAAATATAAAAACTTACCTAATAGTATGAACCATCTTTTTCTTGTCCGAAGATAAAACCCATATTATAAGAAGCTGAATCCCGTGAATCAAAATTGAATATCAAGAGTGAGGAAAAGAGATGGCTAGGGTTTGGGTGACGGAGAAGAAAACCGTAATTAACTTTTGGGATGATGCAGGAGGCGGCAGTTGAGAGAATGAGAGATATGAACGAGGTTTTTTTTTTACCTAATTATGATTAGTGATTTCCTAATTAATAGGGACATTTACTAGATTCGAAAAATACTATAATACCCTTTCAATTTTTCTAACAATGGCCTAATCTTTCAACCAATAACATAATTGGCACAATCAATTATAGCCATTGATCTAACAATCTAATGGTTCAAAGAGGGTTCTCGTAGTTCTCGCACTTAAGAGGGTTCTGAAAATAAAGTTACACTATATATATATATATATATATATATATATATATATATATATATATATATATATATATATATATATATATATATATATATATATATATATATATATGTGTGTGTGTGTGTGTGTGTGTGTGTGTGTGTGTGTGTGTGTGTGTGTGTGTGTGAAATCTTACCTACATCTAAGTGTAGGCAATTAGCTACACATCCTTTTGTAAAATCTTTTAAATATGTAAAGTTCAGCCCCTGTGACTTACTGTAGGGGCTGAAGTGTACATTTTTAAATTTTTTTACAAAGGGGATGTGTAGCTAATTGCCTACATCAAGGTGTAGCTAACATATCCCCATATATATATATATATATATATATATATATATAGTATCTTTATTTTCAGAACCCTGTTAAGTGCGGGAACTGCGAGAACTCTAATTTTGCATTAGAAAACATGCATGTTCATATAAAACAAGTATGTTTTCTTGTATACACCTAACTACATATACATGTTCATATAAAAACCTGTTAAGTGTAACAAATCAATGCAAAATGGTTTTATTTTTAGAACCCTGTTAAGTGCGTGAACTGCGAGAACTCCAATTATGCATTAGAAAACATGCATGTTCATATAAAACATGCATGTTTTCTTACATACACCTTTACATGTCTCTATCTCCTTTCTTCAACATTATACTGCCGCCGCCTCTCGGTTTCTTTATGACAAACTCGCTAGAAAAATTCACCATTAACGAATATCATCACCATCGTTCTTATCTCCTCACCAACTATAAATCCACCATCGAAACCCCATGTGATGCATCTAAATGAATAGAGATGCATCTAATTCAAGTCGATGTATCTCAAATATGTGGTTATAGTTATTTCTCATTCTTCTCATTTTAAGTTTTCTTCTCACTGGATCCTTACCCTTATGATCAAATGAGAAGAACTCTTAAAATGAGAAGGATGAGAAATAACTATAACCACATATTAGAGATGCATCGACTTGAATTAGATGCATCCCTAATCTTTTAGATGCACAATAATATATTTTCTAACTAAAAATTAGATGCATATACATATATTAGATGTATTTTAGCAAGTTTGGAAAATCCTATGTATTTTTCGTCCTCCGCGGGTCAAATTTGTTGCAAGTACTACTTTGCATCGTTTTCACTTCAAAATTACTTTCGAAACTAATTGGGATGCATCTAAATGAATAGAGATGCATCTAATTCAAGTCGACACATCTCAAATATGTAGTTATAGTTATTTTTCTCATCCTTCTCATTATAAGTTTTCTTCTCACTGGATCCTTACCCTGCATACATGTTCAAAACATATATGTTTCAAAACATGTATAGATGTGGCGTTTCATAACATGTATGTTCAAAACATTTATGTTTTAAACATTTATGTTCAAAACATGCATATGTGTTTTTAAACATTTATGTTCAAAACATGTATGTTTAAAAAATGAATTTTACAAACGGAATGCTTAAAATGTGTATGTTTTAATAATATTATTGTTGCTAATTTTTGTACTTTTCTTTGTATCAGGTGTAATTACAAGAATGTTCATGGCTAAAAGTGTGCATATATGCCCGACTTTTAAAAAATCTTGACGGCTACTCGTGCACATATGTCCATTTGTGTTGAATATTATTAGTGCTCACGTGTATAGATCGAATAGATTCATGTGTTTATGCTTTTAAAAATTTGCATTTTAATTGTATTTCAATCGATATCGAACTTTGTATATAACATTTATGTGCTTGGTTTGTTATAAATTTTATTATATTAAAAAACGTATATGCACCTTGAAAGGGAAAGAAAACATGTATGCACTTTAACTAATTGAAAACATGTATGCACATTGACTATTTGGGGAAAAAAAACATGTATGCAACTTTGCAGCATGCATGCACCGAAAACATGTTAACATTACACACACACAAAAAAAAAAAAAAAAAAAAAAAAAAAAAA